>JANPWX010000057.1:1492731-1611821 GCA_024734555.1 Trochalopteron elliotii
TCTGAGGAAAATATCCTGGAAAATGGAGAAACACATCAACCTTGACCGAGGTCCAAGTTATTAAAGCGAGGAAGAGGTTATTCTTTGGGGAACTCAGTGAAAAAAAAAAAGTCACAATAGAAATATTAAAGGAGTACTGAACAAAACAAATGGTTTCTTACTTGTCCAGGAATCAGACTGTTAGCAGTGTAAAGTATGTGACCTAGGATGCATGAAAAGGGGGAAAGAATCGAGATGAATGATCTATGGTAAAACAAAGCTGAAAGTTTTGGTATAGGCCAAGATTGTAGAATCTGTGGAAAATCAGTGCTAGACATAGCCTCATCACTGGTAATATGAGCCAAAATAGTTATCTGTCTTTTCTGGCTGAGAGTTACAATACACAGTACCTCCAATCTCTGTTGCCATGAACATAAGGTATTCTTCCCAAGATTTACATCTTTAAAATATATGAACTGTTCATAAGTGATTCCCAGGCGTTTAGTGTTTCAGATGCTTTTCTCAATCTTGTAGTTGTAATTTAAGAGTTTTGGAGTCAATCTTCCTGTTGAAATATGGAGCTTCTAGATTCTGTCCAATGATGACAGTCCCTGTTTAGCTCCTTGCCTTCAGTTCTCCCCAGCACTTCTTCCTGGCTTCAGTGAGACTTTTGCACATTGTAAGAAGGAAGAAAACGTTGCCAGTAAGTTCTGCAAATAGTTAGAGAACTCTGCAGTTATATAAAACTTACGGGTCACACACTTTATACTTGACAGCAGACCAGGTCAGTAGCTTGCTTTTCTGGATTCATGTTCACCATAAGTTTAACACACTGAAGTGAAGCTTTTGCAGTGCGATTTAGGTAGAGTTAGTAGGCAGTTCCTGTGCTGAAGTTGTCTAGGTGAAGAGCATCCTGGTTCTAGCTCTTTACAATCTTGCCAATATTTGTGTGATCAGCTCCAGAATCACCTCAACCCAGATTAAAAGTTTGAAATTGGACAAAGAATACTGTCAGGTGGCCAAAACTGTGTCCTTTCCAGTCACTGGGAAAATCATTCCTGTTCAATTGCAAGCTCATGAACTTGTGTATCAGCATCAGCAAGAGCCTGGCCTCTAAACTCTTGAATTATTTTATCTGCTCAGAGCCTGTGGCTTTAAGGCCATGGAGGACTGTTTCTCCTGAATGCTTTTTCCTTCATGGATATTTTAATGTTGGATATTGGAACTGAGAGCAAGATGCTTCCGTGTATCAGTGGAGCTTGGTCTGAGCACTTTCAGTAGGTGTAAGCATAAGGACCCTGTGGAAGGCATGGCCTGAGAGAAAGGCAGGGGTGGACAGTAAAAGGGCAGAGATCCTGGCCAGCCATTGCTGAGTGATGAAGAGAGACACCTGAAGTGAACTGAGATGTTGTCTTCTGCCAGATTACAGCACCTTGATGGCCTGGCAGGGGAAGGAGAGAGTGGTGTTAGCAGGGAAGCAGATAGAAAAGGCTGCAGCCATGAGTTCTAGAGGTTTCTACTCACTGGCAAACCAAAAAGGATGTCTGATGGCTCAGGATGACCTTCCCTCTGCCAAGAGCTGTCCCTTGAGAAGAAGACAACCCACTACTGCTACCATACAGTCCAAGTGCCTGGAATCTTCATTTTAGATTTTCACTTGGGTTCTGAATTCCAAATTTCTTGGGCTCTGATTGAGCTCAAGTTATTCTTACAACTCACGTGAGGGAAGAGGAGTGCTTTGTGAGCTTGCGTGTGTTAATTGTGTTGCTTGTTTGTCCAGGCATCCCTCTGTCATCTTCTGAACTTTGGGTGGATCAGAGTGGGGGCTGGCTTGTCTGTGAGCTGTCTCACAGACTGGCAGCTTCTAGAATCTGAAAGGAAAGCTTCATTGTCCAGGCAGTGAACCTCACAGTGGGACTGGATTTTATCTCCTCAGACTGCTTGCTGATGATTTGTTCCTCATTTGTGGTATTTTGTTTGGAGCTGCTGGGATCAGATTTATTCTGTTGCAGGAAAGTCAGTGGGTCCCAGACATGTCAAAATTCATATCCCACATCAGTGGACACTTTTGCCACCAGTTTCTCTCCTTCATATTTTTGTGTTGTTTTTTCATTTGTCCAATATGAAAACCACTGCTTCCCTTCCATAGTGGTTCTGGAGAAAGATCTCAGGACTATAAACCCCTCCTTTATATTTTGATGAGTTAAATGTAAAAGTGACATGGAAATAACTGATACCAGGCAGGAAGTGATATAGCATGGTAGACAAGAAGTGTAGCTAAATTCCCAATAGCAAGACTCAATTTAATTGTCTCTTCAGCTGCTTGAGTAGAATACTCTGATCCATACTTCTAACAGTCATCTGAAATCAGGCACAGGACCAGACAACATTTTGGTTTTCCCCTTTTGGTTTTGCTTGGATATTAAACACTCAGCATGTTCCATGGAAATTGGTATTTATTGCTGTTTCCTCAGGCTCACTGTAAGGAATACTAGGTATGATCTCTGTAGAACATGATTAAAACCACATCTAAAACAAGACAGTGAAAACCTTTCTTGTTTAGGAATGGTTTGTAAAGGTTTTTCTGTTTAGCTTTGGTGGTACTATTAGTACAATTTGGAGGTGAAAAACTCGGGTTTAGTTCCACAATCAAGATGAGCTGGGAATGGGCAATAATCTCCAGTCTCTAATATGGAATTTATCCTTCCCCACCAATAGCTGACAGTCCTGTTCTGAAGGGAAGGGTTTGGTGAAGTCCTGATTCCACTCAGGTCGATGGGAAAAAATCCCAAACCAAAGAAAGACTATTGAAGTCAGAAACACAAGGGTCCTCTGAAAATTTAGAGCCTTCCTTTCATTAGCCACTGATTCTCCCACTGAGGATGGCAGAAGGGCTCAAATCTGTAAAACCCCATTTTTTAATATTCCTTTGCCTTGGAAAGGGCAGATAAAAATGCAGCTTCATACTCCACCCTCTGTAATAGTATTAGACAAAATCCAGGCAGAAACAGGATCTTCTATATAACTAATCAGGATCTTTTTCTGTCTCCATACATATTTTTCCCAGGGTGCTAGGATGGTAAATATTTTAGCAGAGGGAATTAACTCCACTTCTCTTCCTTTATGTTCTGTTATCAACGGGACTAGCCCACACCCTCACTTTGCCTCATTTTTGGCTCTGTTTCTAAACCCTAAAATTCCTGTTCCTGCAGTGAAACACAATTAAATTGAAGCTTAATGTGGTGCCTGTTTTATGTAATCTTGCTTTCTGGCTTTTTTTATTCTTCCAAGTCTGAATCTCATGAATCAATGTGTATTCACGTTTCATCTGAAATTTTCTAGCTCTCCTCAGTGTGCCCTAAAGCTTCCCTTTTTTGGTTTATGAAATAATAATAAAAAGCTTAACTCTGCAGATTAAGTTGTAGCTGCTTTATACATTAGACAGGCAATTTCAGTTTTACAAAGTAAAAATGGTGTGAGAGAGAAATTGCAGCTTGATTATTTTTTTAAAATATTCAGATTAGAATGTCATCTTTTATGAGGTTTTTTTTTTTTATAACCACTTAGATTGATACAACTCTCTAAAGCTGTTCTGTTTTTCATCACACATTCTCATCTGTAAACCCTTCATTTTTATTAATCTCTGTACAATCTGTACAACTTTGAGATTAATCATTTTAAAAGAGCTACTCTGCGAGTGTTAAGGATTTGCTGGGCTAATGGTAAATGCAAGTGCTTCTAAATACTCCACAGCACAGAGCTCTTCCTTTGTAAGTATCAGCCTTTGTTTCCCAGTTATCTAGAATTACATTTTATGGCTGTTTCCAGGCCTGGCTGTCTAGATCCAGGGAACAAAATACAGAGTCCTTGTTTCACCAACTAACCCAAACTCTGAATATTCGCAGTTCATTTCTGCCTTTGAGCAGGTCTGATTGGAGTTAAAGGGAGTTGTATATTTACAAATAATGGCAGAGTTGGACAGTGAGGCCAAATCCTTCAGTCCTTGTTCAAACAAAAATTTGTGTTGGATCCTGGCAGGGCAGTTTGGCTACATCTGGTCTTGCTTAGTTTTGAGTCCTTTTAGCACCTGTGGAGGGATCAGTCTAGTGTCTCTCCTAAGTGTGACCCTGGGCCTTACTGGGGATTTTTTCTGGCTTTTTTTCTTCTTTGGTTGATTCAGCTGAGTTTATAAGACACTGTCTTTTTGCTTACTTAAACACAGAGTGCCTGACTAGAAAAGATGAAAGTTAAGGACTGTCCTACCTTCTGGAGATTTCCATTTAGTTAATGTACTGCAGGTATAAATTCACCAGTTACTTGTATTCCTGGTGTATGTGGCATTGTATCCACTCATTATCTCTCTCTCACATGCAATAAAGCAGGTGTTTGAGCTTAATAATGGATTTAGATTTGTATCTGTTCTTCTACCCCTGCTTTTATTATAGTGTATAAACTACAGCCATATGAAACAAGGCAACTGTGCCAACTGTGATATACTTTATGGCATAAATCATGGGTAAAGCATGGAGTAAAGAGGCTGGAAGAGAAAGAACTCTATTTCCCCACGAGGTTATTGTGAATGCAGAGTGAAGGCTGAACTTCAAGAGAGCAGCAGTGTAGGGACAGTTTGTGAAAACTCCTCCTTCAGTGTTCCAGTTTCCCACTGTCTGGAAAGAGTATCCACCTGTTAATTTCTATCTCCCCAAAGGTCAGACTATTCCACAGTGCTCCATAACTAATAAACAGTGTTTTAACCAAGAAATCTCTCATGATCCATTTTGCTGTCAGCAGCCATATGGCCATGCTGAGTACCAGCCAATGCTGATGGAAATGTGCCCAATGTAAAATGGGAAATAGGGCTCCTGGTTATTCAAGCATCTCTCCTAGGGAGCTGGCTAAGGACTTAGTATATTATGGGTCAAGGGACTCAGAAAATAGGTTTTAATCTTCATGGCTTTACAGTTGTATGTGCAGTTTTAGTGGAGTATAACTAGAAATAAGGGGAGGAAATATGTAAGAGGCTGGCTGTTGAGGATGGTTTCCCAACTGTGCCATAAAAACTGAGGTGGAGATCATCTGGGGGATACCTCTCATTCACAGAGCTGTTCCTTAGGGCACAGACAGGGTCTTTGTTCTGCCTCTTGCTCCTGGGAGGAATTATTTCAGAACTGCCTGGTCTTTACAAAAAAGGTTATTACTGAAAGATGAAAACCATGAGAATTTGGAGGGAAAGTGGGGCTGTGTTTTATGGTATAAGATTTTACTACATATTCCTGCTTCTCTTTCTAAAGTTTCTCCCATGTCCTGGGAATTCTTATCTGCCTTTGTGTCTGTTTATTGTAGTGTTTAAGGTTGTTAGGACAGGCGTGAAGGGGAGGTTACACTCAGGGTGACCAGTGCTGAAGTTCACATTTACCCTTGATTTACTGCTGTGCTACAGGTCAGCAACAGCTCCTGCTGCAGAACTTCCTCCTTATCAATGGTGGTTCTCATTCCATCCCTGCTTCAAAATGCACTGTGTGTAATTTGTGATCAACATGGGTGCCACCATGGGTTGGGGGATTTCAACACCCTTCTTCCCAGCTTTTTCTTTTTTTTTTTTTGATGCTGGTGGGGAATCTGTGCTGATCAAATGGTGATAGCAAATGGTGATTTGTTACTTGAATTAGGCTGCAAAAGGCTGCTTGTGGGCTCTGGGCAGAGAGAAGACCCTATTTATTTGGTCATGGTGACTATCTACAGCATAGTCTAGTCCATTTAGATCAGCTAATGATATCCTCTTTATCTATTATTACAGATATTACTCCAGAACACAGATCCTTTCTTGCCACCCCTCCATAACTTATTTCATTATGATCACCTTAAAACTGAATTAAAATTGAAATAAGCAGAGCATACCTTCCCAAATGATGTAGCCTTTGATTTGAGCAGGCAGGTGGAGCCAGGATTTGAAATTAGCACTGCAGAGCAGTGAAAGAACTGACCTCAGAGAACACCTCTGCCAGGGAGCAGCCTGCCAGTTGTTGCAGGGGTGAATGGTGAGGAGTGCAGCCCACCCTCTGCACGGAGAGCTGCTCTCAGACACTGCTCCCCTTTAGACATGGCCTGCATTCCAGCTCCACTGCCTGCTCTGCAAATCACTTAAGAGGTTTAAAACTTCCTTGTAATTCTACTCTGCACATGAACTTTGAGTGAAGGGAAAGGAAGGACCAGTGAAATGAGAGTCTGGACCTCAGGGACCCCTTCAAATTGCTATTGCAAGCATTTGGCAAAGGCTGGGATAACATCCTACATATCCATCTTTGTCCCTAGCTGTGTGCCCTGGGGTTTTGTTCTGGGCTTTCTAATTTCTGGTGTTGTGCAAAACATGTACACTTACCATTGCCAATGTATACTTCTACAAATGATAATGTAACATACTCGTTCAAAAACTAAACATAAAATGTATTTACGTGATTTTGACATTAGGAAGGCTGCAAACAGGAGACACAGCATTGTTCCAACATTCAAGACAGAAGAACAAAGGATTTTGAAGAAAATAATTAGATAAAACATATGGCTGTGGCAAGCCCAAAACACACCAACATTTACAAATTCTTAAAATTATTGTGAAAATTTATACCTAGTAGGGATAGACTGTTTGGGTTTTTTTAAATTTTACTTTTATAAAGGGTTAATTTGTAGTGCATCCTGCAAGCTAATACGTAGGATAAATAATTTAGACATTGATTTGTAATCTCTGTTTATGAGTACATGACTGCTATTCTTATAAATGTCATCACTTGCTTGGTAGTATCAGGTAATATCTGAGTCATGAGGTGCTGACAAAAATCCACTGCACTTAATGTGAAACTTGAGGCATTTTGCTCATTCCAAAAGATATTAGCAATAGCCAGGCCCACGTTTGACTGATAAATAACGTGAACATGTGCACATGACACAGTTGTGCTGCTATGTGAATTTTTTCCTCTTACCTAAAATCTGTGTGGAAATACATCAGAGTTCAAATCATGACAGTTTCTGGGTTTTTTTCTTTTTCCCCTGGATACCTTAATGGATACTAATAGATGTATGTATGGAGTCAGTGCGTTGTGCCAGTGGGAGCTGATCCATGTGAATGAAGGCAGAGCAGGTTTCCTTTGGTGAATTTTGCTTGAACTTGGATATTATGGCTGTAAAAGTGAACTCTGCAAATGTTACCACTGGCTTAGGAAAAGAAACCTCTCACATGGAGCTGAGCACTGAAAAATATTTAATTTTTTCATGATTCTCTGCTTTACTTACAGACATACAGCAGGATATGAAAATGAGAACCACAGCACTCCCATGCTGTACAGCTGTGGGGCCCAGTACAGAATACACACCCATGGGGTCTTCAGAGGCATACAGGTGAGTATTGTGGGGCATTCTTCATAGGGAAGTAAAACTGCTGCCTGTTTATAGTGTTCATTCACAACTTCACTGGTGTTTGTAACCCCATCCTTGATTTCCCCACGTTGTCAAGAAATGCTTTACATAAGTGTCCTGACTTCACTGAAGCCATTGGACTCCAGCATAAGATTTCTTCCTGACACAGTCATTTAAAATTGCTCATCTCTTCTTCTGAAATATGTCTGCAAGGCAATACTCCTTACCAGCTTCTCAGGATGGTCCAAAATACCTGATCCAGTTTCCAGCTTCTAGCTCCAATCATTCTGGCTGTGAGAAGCCTCTGTGGTTATGATGGACTATATCTAATAACTCCATATATGAAAGTGTTAGATGACGTTTGGCTTTTATGTGTTTCTGAAACTTTACTAATTCAAATGTATTTCCTTAAAACGAAATATGTGATTGTTTCCTAATAACTAAGTAATTAGTGAATATCTGGGAGGAAGTTACCATTCATGGGAGTTTATTTCCTCCCTTTCTGAGACAGTCATATCATTATTAAACACCCCTGTGAAAGATGAACCTCGTTAAAACTGATGGCAAAGTCATTACAGAGTATCTGTCTCTTCAGTGCTGCTCTTTGTTGTCATACATCAGTGTTTTTAGATATCATCTTTTCTCCTTTTTCTGTGTAGTTTAGCAAGTCATTATTCAGTGGCAAGCTCTCAGAAACAGGCTCCTGAGCCAGCTTTTGTTGAGTGAATAAAAGTAAATGGTTGACATTGTTTAAGGAAGCTAATTATCCCAGAAGGAGGAGATCATCTTTGATGGAACATTGTGACAGTGGCCAAAATGCATTAAATCTGAACTATTCACCAGCTCCACCTAGACAGTTGTTTTTTGTTTTGTTGATAATCAGTTTGTGTTAATCCAAGACATCCATTTCCTTGTCCTTTAACTTCATATGAGTATTTTCAATAAAAAGTATTTAAAATACTCCTCCAGCTCATGCTCTTACCTTTCACCCTGGTATAAACTTAAAATAATTTTATGTGGCAATGAGAGTTCTGCCAGGGTTATGTGGTTATACATGAGGTCAGAGTGTGGGCCATTCAATCCCACACAAAAACACTGGTGAGATAATTCACTAAGTAGAGTTCACTGTGCTTCCCCTTCAGATAATTTTAACACCGCAAAGAACCGATTAAGGCATACTAAGGCCGTAGATGTAGAATGCAACGAAATCTCCTGTTTCCAGTATGATCTGAGTATCTCTTTGTCCTGGGGAGGTGTTGAGTGACCTGACTGTGTGAAGGCAGAGCTGAGCACACCCAGGTGGCCTCAGCATGTCTCTGTCCTTGCAGGATGTCCGGCGCGTGCCCGGGGTGGCTCCGACCATCGTGCGGTCGGCGAGCGAGACGAACGAGAAGCGTCCCTTCATGTGTGCCTACCCTGGCTGCAACAAGAGATACTTCAAGCTGTCCCACTTGCAGATGCACAGCAGAAAGCACACTGGTGGGTATCAGTCACGGCACAGTGGGCAGGGGGCGTTTTGAGATAGCACAAGGGGCAAGAAATGTTCTGCCAGGTCAGGGAGCACGAGAATCCATCAGGTGAGTGAGCGTGTGCTCTGACAGCTGGGCAACCCCTCTTTGTCATCTGGGCAACCTCTCTGTCATCCAGGCAACCCCTTTTTGTCATCTGGGCATGCCCTCTTTTGGAGCTGAAAGCTCCCTGGATCTAGCTAAGAAAAACACACAGCAAGTAGACCATCTTCCTCCCTCTCCTGCTATTACAGGGCTGTGAGTTGCTTTCTCATTTAATTGTTTTTTTTTTCTTCTTTCCCCCCTTATTTGGGACCATTGAACCTCACTCCAAATCTCATCTAATGCTAATTATTGGGAAGTTTTCACTGCAAGAGGAACTTAGGCATTCAGCATCCTCTGGTGCTCCTGCGTGAACCTTTTCTGGCTGGGGATGTAGGCAGGGATTGGCAAACAGGTTCCCTGCTAGGGATCTTTCCATGAAGAATTGAGCCTGAACCCAGTCATTTGTAGGCTAATGTCTGCATTCTCTCTGAGTTCAGGAAATAAGACCTCAAAATGTGGAAATCAAATGCTCTGCTGCACCTTGCCAAAGCATAAGCACAGTTACTTCCCCTATTGGGAGATTTATGGTGTTGGATGTGTAATATTATGATATATCTTTAGATATGTTCCTTATGGATTTTTAATTTTTTTTTATTGCCTCTCATATTTTTATTTAGAAAGTTCTATCTGTGCTTAACTAGAAGTCTGTGGATATAATCTGTAAATATGGATTTTCAGTTAACCATTGATACGATGGAAGATCAAAAGGATGGAAGAGACCAGGAAGGCAGCCCATACTGGGTGACCTAGCAGATTGTCTAACATTTCATGAAAATTAGTTGCAATCTTCTCCTTTTGGAGAGCATTCAGTCAGTTAATTGTGTAAAATGTGAGAAATGCACACAAAGCACTTTCAATTAATGAATGGGCAAGTCAGAAAATATTGAGGCAGCTGTCTTCAGAGCTGCTGAAATTAAAAACTTCAGACTGTAAGTGCAAGTTCATCATTAGAAAGTAAGGTCTACAGAAATGCTATTATACTTCCTATAAATAAATTGGAATCAAGAACATTTGGAAATCTTTTGAAGGCCATTAAATTCAGAATTTTTCTCCATTATGCCTAAACAGTTCTGATTTTTTCTCATAATCACTATTTCCTTCATTCCTAAATTGACTTATGCTGTGTTTTAGCAGTCATTATTTGTTTGTTCTTGTCCTGTACTTTATTCCATTTAGTTGTTTGGCTTTCCCAATGTTGTTTCTGGACCAATCACAAGGACTTTAGCTTACATATGTTATGTTTTTTCCTTAGCTGGAGAAGATTTTTAATATTATATCAAGTATAATGCAGGCTTGTAGAGCCAGAAAACCCCCAAAAGATGTAGGGGAAGGCCTAAGTCTGTCTAACACCCCAGAGAAGCTTCTCCCACTGTCTTTGAGGCCATACATGTCTCTCCTCTGGTTCATGCAGCAGTGGGACTGGGTAGAGGAAAAGCTTTTTTTTTCCCTTCAAACATTTTTTCTGTACAGGTGGGCACAGATCCTTCTGCACACACATTTTGATATGTTTACAGCAAAACTTTTTTATTTCTCAAGTCTTTGCAAGATTCTTTCCATAAGACACCAGCTTGTTTCCCAAAGCTTGTGTTGGCTGATATCAACATTGCTGTGTAAGATTTTGAGGCTGGTTGCAATTGAAGAAAGGAAGCAAGGGATGGTGCACTACTGGAGTGAAAATTGCTTGGGTAGCTTGCCTGGCTGATGCATTCAGCTTTAGGAGCAGAAGGGAGTTTTTCCCTTTATCACCTGGCAGGGTTTTGTCCTCAGCCTGTTGAATGGGTTCTAGACATTTCCTATTATTATGATCTGGGAATTCTACTTACCAAATTCCCAGCTGCTGTAGAGGCTTAGAATGTGATGCCCTTCATTTCCTCCTGTGGTCTATCACTCCTAGATTTTGGGAGGGTTTGGTGAACTGTGGGAGCTGTGGGAGCATCTGGAGGGGATAACTTCCCAGTTATCATGTTTTCCTGGCTGCTTGATGTGTGGATGATCTGGACTTAGTGGCCATGAAGGTTTTCCCCTGCAATGCTCTTCAGGAGCCCTGGGCAGTCAAACCCACTGTTGTGATGCAGATTCACTTCCTTTGCAGCCTCATGTGTTTGTCTAACCCTGAGTTGTTTCTCTTGTGTGTCAAAAGCAAAATTTGGAACCCGTTTTCTCCAAAAATGATGTGATTGTGTTTGTGACACCTCTCCTAATCAAACAAACAAACAAACAAAATTAATCTTCCTGTAAGGTGGTTCTGGACTCACCCATGGGTTTGAAGCTCTTTCACTTTATGCTATCTTAGTGTAGTGGTAGGTCAATGATTTTGGTAATTTTTTAAATGATGAACACGTGATTTGAAAACAAACTGTTACATATATAAAATATTAAACCAACGGATTGCATCTTTGCAGGATATTTTTTGCTCTAGATTATATTTTTTATTTCTATAATAGATACATACAAAGGACTGTCTCATCAGATCTTCCATCCTTCTTTCCCAATTGCTGTATTGCAAAACCAAGCAAGGCCCTGAAACACAAAGTTGGATTCTGTAATCAGTTTTTACCAATGTTTCAAATAGCCTTAGCTGAAAATATGTTAACACTTTGTACCCTCCGAGGCTGCTTATCTGTTCTTAACAATGCCTTTATTGAAACATGTACAGCCAAAAAAGCTTTTTTCTTATCTTGGTGTATTTTGCTGCAGCAGATAGGCCTCTGAAAGGAAATGCAGGAATACATCTAACTTTTCAACTTTTCAGCAAATAATGTGAGTTGTCATTCTGTGGCAGGCTTCAGGCACTTCCTTGCAGAAACAAATTGATGTCTAGACCTCCATAAATTTCACCTCTGGTGGAAGGATCAGCATTCCTGCCAGAGACCCTTTGGGTTCAGTGCCACTCATTGGGAAAACTGGATTTATCCTCACACAAAGCTGAGCAAGTTTGCAGAGAGAAAATCCTCTGTCTGTTTGCCAGGGATATTCTTTAGCCTAAATAGGCTCAGCTGCAGGTATGATCTGCAATGGAGTATGAGAATCTGTAGATCAGGAAGGTTGTCCTTTATGGTAGGGTGTCAAGCTATAGCCTTTCAGGCTGATATTTCTACAGCATAAAATAAATATACTTAGGGATCTAAAGTACAAGATTAGTTTCAGAATAGTAATGTCATGTCACACGTATGGTGTGAAGACAACAGAAAATGTTAACTGTAAAGGCTCCCTACTAAATAAATAAACATGTATTTTGTGTGAGTTTGCTAAAGCAAATTATATTAAATAAAAATGTAGAATTACCAAGGCAAAGTTGTGATCATGGCACTTGTTTGATTAAGTGGGTACACTTATATAGGAAGAGGGGTTTAAACTGGTGAAGGACCTATAGACCAGCCTTCAGATTCTCATTCACACACGCAGTCTCTGGTTTCAAAATCAACCTCCTTTTCTCATGTGCTCTTGTTAGCAACAGGCTTTTACTCTTGCAGAACTCCTTAATTAAAAGCACTGACTGTGAATATTTTGTGCAACTGCTACAGCAGTAGAGTTTTTTGTTTTCCCATGCACCTGAGCAAATGAAATTGCTGCAGAGAAAATGTGCACACTTCCCTTAGTTTAAGTTAACTATTTTTGACAAAATCAGTTTGTTTTATTAGAAACATTTATTGCAATTTGTGCAAAAGCAGATTCAAGCTTGTTTTACAATACTTGACCGTTTTTTAAAAAAATATTTTCCTGAATATTAAAGACATGCCATTCCCTCTACCTTCTCTTATCTTTATTATTTCATTATGCACTAAGTTCAGCCTCTTTTTTGTGTGCCCTCTTTCAGTGGTGTAAGTAACCATGTCTCAGGCAGAAGGGCTGGGGAAGCTGCATCTGCATCTCTCCATCTGTTTTGTTTTGGGACTGTGTGTGTTCACATAAGGAGGTGACAGCCTTACTGGATATTTTCATATGTAGAGAGATTTTAGTCTTTTACTGGAGGGGCTTTGACAGGCCTGGAGAAATAAGACACTCTCACTGTGGGAATTTACTGGGGTACTAACAGGCTTTTTCTAATCTGGGATGTTTCTGTTGTCCAGTTCTGAAGAAATTTATGGGAGTTCACAGGCATGTGACAGTCAGCTTTGACAGCTGACAGGGAAGATGTAGAAGGAAAGGGAAATTCGGGTTTCTGTCTAAATGTTGTGCCTCTTTTTGTTTATTTGCTTTTTTTTTTTCCTTCCCAGTGTCATCATATCCCTATGTAAACATTTTAGATCGATTCCTTTAATATCTGCATGGGTTAAACCTGATTTTAATTTAATCAAGATTATGTTCCAAAGTATTTAAAGAAATACTTTCATGTGCATGCCATCAGACCCTCTATGCTGTTTTATTCCAATACCTCCTTAACCATCTTCTGAGTTCATATTGCAATTAGCAGACAATCATCCTGTCATTGCATTCTGCTCTGCTGACATTCCCCCTCTTAAATCTGCCAGAGGGCTGAATTCCTTGGAAGTAAGTGGTTTCTGAAAGGCAGGCATCCCCAGGGAGTCCTTGCGGTCAAAGTGTATGGAACTATTTCAAACACCTGTGGCAACTTTAATCTCTTATGCTAATAAATTAAGCACAGCAGACATAGAAATTGTCCACACCTAGGTTTGAGAATCAGTAAACTCCTTGGGGTGACTGTCACAGGAAGTTAGCTGGTTCTTGCAGATTTAGTTGCTTTTGTAAAATTTTTATTTCAGCTACGCCGGCATGAATTTGGAATGCTCTCCTTAATATGCTGCTTATTCTCTGTCACCTGGATCAAAAGGCATCTGCTTTAAACTAAACTGCTTTGTTTTGCTGTCTCAGAATACCAGAATACATTTCCTCATTATGGTACAATCAGACGTGCAGACACCCGCAACAAAGGTTTATCAAAGTGATACGTTTTTAAAATTAAACACAGTGAAATCAAACCCTCTGCCTGCTCCAGGTGGTGTTTTCCTGTAGGTTCTTCCCACAGGAGCTTTGGTTTACATCTCAGCTTCCCACAGCAGACAGAGCAGGTCCCAGCTGCTCCTGTGTGTCCCTCCCAGATAAAGCCCAGGATCCTCCCAGCTTTTGCTCCTGCTCGTGCCGAGGCTCTGTGCTGTGCCACTGGATGGAACCAGATTTTATGTGGGCATAAATGTAATTACATCTGAGGCTTCAGCAGGATTCCAGTGTTGTGCAAAGGGACCTTAGCTTTGAAGTAAGTTAGAGCTGGAAGATCATCGAGCTCCTCCTCTAACAGCATAAGGATTGTTTTGGCTTAACTTGGCCAAGTTTCCCCACCTCGATGCGCTGCTACCTGTTGGCAGTATTTCCCTCTTTCCTCAGGCTCCTCAGTTGCTGCATTTCTTTTTGCATGTTTATGTGGCTGGTGAAGTCCTTTGCATTGACATCCATGTCCATTTGAGGCACTGAATTGTAAGGATTTCTTTTTCAAAAAAATTCAGGATCTTACTTTTCATCCCATAGAAATCTCACCCTGAGGATCTCTGCTGAATTGCATGGGGGGAGGGGAAGAGTTTGTATTTACATGAGACTTTGCAATAAATAATTCATGGCTTTGCCTGTGGGAGCTGTGCTGCTATGTGAGAAATTCTGTTTAATGGCACTTTATGGAAGAAAACTGGTTTGTGTTTTGGGGAAGAATATGTCTTTTTCTGATATTGAATTTTTCCCTCAGTTTTTTCACATTCATTTAATGTGGTTGAAACTGTCACCTATGTGGATAGAACTTATTTAGTTTTTGCTTTAAACCCAATTCAGTTCAAACTGTAAGTTGTTCTTCTATACGAATGATGTGCTACTGAAAAAGGTGGAAAGGGTTTAATGGGGTTTCTAGAGAAATATAAACCAAGACATTCCTGTTTTTTCCAGCAGAAAAAAGAAAAAATTCGCTCAACTGGAATTTTTTTGCATCTTTAACCTACGAGACTATTTTCTTAGAGTGAGCAGATTCAGTATCATTGTCAATGCAGTAGAATTATGCCAGCCTTTCCAACAGAGTTGTATGGCTTTTTGACAAATCAGTCCTGCTGTGCCACTAGGCTGCTTCAGACTGCAGAGAAGTCTTTCAGAACAAGTTTCATCTTCTGCTTCAGCTTGAGGTGTTCTCTCATTTTGCCCCAAGTTCTGACAAACTGTTTTTCCTCTTCAGGTGAAAAACCTTATCAGTGTGATTTTAAAGACTGTGAACGAAGATTTTCTCGTTCAGACCAACTCAAAAGGCACCAAAGACGACACACAGGTTTGTGGACAAGACTTGCCTACTAATTAGGGTTCATTTGTATATGGGAATTGTGATCCTGAAATACTCCTGCACTTCTTTCTATTTTTCTGATGTTGTCTGCTCCTAACACCAAATTCTTGAAGTTAATTTTAAGAGAAGGTTGTGGCTAGGTTTTATAACTGCCCTTTTAGCACTACTGTGGTTGTTTAGGTGACTTTTACATCCACACACCATCTTTTGAAACAAAATTCATAATGAAACTGTTTGCTCTATACTCTATGCCCAATATAGAGAATATATTGTGTTTAAAACTAAACAGTTCTGCAGGAAAAATTTGCCAATGTGTAAAATTTCCCCAAGTCCTATGTGTCATGTGTAAAATAGTAGTGTAAAGTAAGTTAAACATAAAAATAGATTTCTGCACCTTGATTTTTCTTATGTCCTGTTTGCTCCTTCAGGATACCCACAGTCCCAAACCACAGGGTCAGGATTAACAATGTTTGCAGATCTTCTTTGGTGCAATGGTTTAAGTGGGGATTTGTTTATGATGGAGTTGTTCAGATGCTTCAGACCCAGGCACTGGAAGAGGAGGTTACAAGGGGTGGTGGCCTCATTAATGACTAACTTTCTGTAATGTGTGGGCACAGAGCTAGGAGGAGCAGTTACAGTAACTAGAAAAAAATACAAAAACCCTGCCACCAACCAATGAAACAAAAAAACCCTAAAAAAAAAGCAAAACAAAAATCCAGGATTTTGAAACTTCAGTAATATCTGATTTCATTCACCCTTTCAAAATGTTGGGACATAAGAATAGATTTTTGGGTTTTTTTGTCTCTTAGGTGTGAAGCCCTTTCAGTGTAAAACCTGCCAGAGAAAGTTCTCCCGATCTGATCATCTGAAGACTCATACCAGGACTCATACAGGTAAAACAAGTGCGTAAACTTTTCTTCACATTTATATTTCTTTTTTTTTTTATTTTAAATCAATGTTGTAAATTACATGATTAGAAAGTGTCCTAACCAGGGTTTAAATATTCAAAACAGCAGAAAAAGTTCAGAGTGTGCTGATTTTTCAGTGTGGCTGTTTTCCCCAAGAGTGATAGTCACTTTTCACAAAGGGTGATTTTAGAAACTATGCTTTCTTTCCTTCGTGTTTAAAGAAATTTCAGCTTGGCAAAATAAATTTTGTCAGCTATTATGGAATGAGCATCATGGTCTCAGCCCACAAATGTCAAGTTGATCTACTGCCTTTACTGAAAAAACCCTACAAGACAGAAATTTTAATTCTAGCTTTAGCCAAAGGTCTGTAATCTAAAGTATTCTGTGCCTACTCATGCTTCTCCCAAGTGTCAGTGGAGCCTAATGCAGGATAGCACAGCAAAGCTCTTGCTGTTGCTGCTTGTACTGTAATCTCTCCAGCAGATAAAAGCAGTGCCTTTTGCAAACTCACACTGACAGACACTAAAGTAAAAGCTTACTCAAATATTCAAGGATCTTTTTTTTTTTTTTTTTTTTTTTTTTTGGTAAAAACCGTAGTATTTCGTATTAATACACGGGGGGAAAAAAGAGGCCATTTAATCTACTCTGCCCTCACATAAATGTAAACACCATTAAGAAGCAACTGCAGCAGCCTCTGTATTTTAATTTTAAGTTTTAGAATTAGTCCTGTGTACTGACATTTGCTGTTCCTTCTGCTATGTATGCAGTGTTTTTACCAAGTAATTGTTTACCAAGCACTTTGGCATGTTGTTGGATGTCACGGTGTTTTCCATTCTGGTGTTAACCTTTTAAATTCAGTCTCTGTACAGATGGACAAGGAGCCTGAAAATCTTTTTCTCCCTGCTAAGAATTCTTTTTTCTCTTCTGGACCATAAAAACACACATTTCAGACTTCCAAAAATAAAAGAGAAATTTTAATAAAGGAAATGATTCACCTGAGAACAATGGCATTTTCTGTGGCTCTGGCCAAATAAATGCTTCACCCAATGGCCACATCTACACTTGCAATCTGCAAATGGCAAAGGCTGTGTTCCTGGGTTGTCCCCAAGGTCCTGCTGAGCTGCAGGGCCTGGGTCTCTGTGCATTTGCATGAAGAAAGATGTTTTCTTAACCAGCAAGAGGTAATGTTCTGGGAGAGACAAAATGGCAAGTGGTTGTAACACACTGGCAAGCTGGGATAAACTACATTCCCCATCACATTTCATTGCTAACTGATCTGCTAATTCAGGACTTGCATGACTCCAGTGATTCTTTTTTAGCCCAGATTAGTTACAGTGAAGAGCTTGCTCTCTATTTTGCTAGTGGAGTTCCTCTCCCTGTCCCAGTTCCCCGTGGCTCCTGGTGATCTGAGCCCCACAGACCTTGCCGTGGGTTTGCTACCTGCCACTGCCACAGGGTGTTATGGAGCCACTCCTGACAACACTTCTGGATGTGTCAGCTCCTGAGGGGGATGAGCACGAGTGGTGGATGGGGATTTTTCATCTCCACCTTGCCCCACAGCTTCGTTCCTCTTTCTTTCTCGTAGCCCCTAAATTTTGTGACAAAGCATCTAGCTCAAGTTAACCTCCTCCATGTTAAATCTTGAGGAAGCAAAGCACAAGTGGCTTCCATGTAATTGCATTCTAATTTTAAGTCAACTGCCAAAAAATTTGTTAAGATTCAGGGATTTTTTCTTCACAAGCAATTTCACTATGACAGCAATCTTTGCTGTTGAAAGAAAAAAAAATATCAAAGGAAGTTTTATCCATCCATAGACACGTTTTGCAATGGAAATGTGATTCCTGATATCTGTACCATGAAGCTGTACAAAGTAATTGATGCCCAGCACAGAACTAACAGAGATTGCTTCCCCCTTGTTGGGGGAGGACAACCAGGATTGCTTGTGAAGCAGTGGAACTGTGCTGCTGTTACTGTGGGAGTTCTGTGAGAAGCTGGGCAGTCACAGATACCCCACCTCAGTTCACAGGATGGTTTTGCTAATGCTGATGAAAGGAGACCAGTTTATGCAATCTGTGGGTTTTGACCAGATCAGTTTTTTCCCACACTGTTTTATGCATTCATGGGGGATAGTTGATGCTTTTGCCAGCATCTATGTTAAGTGGATAAAGTGGATTTTAGGCAACCCCCTCCCACCTAAAATAGCTCTCATGGGAGTTTGCAAAGAGAAATACACATTTATGCAAATCCTCTTTTGTCTGAATTTGGATTTGGTTTGTGAAATGCCCTAAGTGTGAGCTAAATAAGAAGAGAAGATGCCTGGGTGAGGCTGTACCACCCCAGCATATCTGGAGTGTGTTAGAGAGGACGAGGTGTGTAAACAGCACTGAAAAGACCAGCCCCAGAGCTCAACATATTTTAAAATACTGCATTTATTTTGAGGGGAAGAAAAAAAAGGAAAATGAAAAAAAGAAGCATGAGTCACCGGGCACTGCTCTGAGCTAATGAAAGCATTCCATCAGCATTCCTGTGGCATCAGTAACACAGCCTGAAATTCCACTTACATGTTGTAGGGAATCGAGAGACCAGGTTAAACAGCTGAAAAGTGGTGGAATTTCTTGTTAAATTTGAATGTGCTTTGCTTGGAGTTATTTGTAGTGCATATTATGCTCATGAAAATGTTAGAAAAATGCTATTTTGAGCATTTGATATCTCCCATAGATGTGAATCCACTTTATTTAGATAGTAGTGGAAAACACTGAGTCTGGCTCAGCAGACTCCATGCTGAACTCTGTTGCTTCTACCGTATTCACTTACACTCACCAGTTTTAAAGAACTTCAGCCAAAACCCGTTGAATTAGCTGGAAAAAACTCCCCTTGACTGGAGGTCAAGCTCTAAAAAGTCACTGACAGTTTCCACAGTGACTTACAGTGTGTCTGCACCACCGCCCGAGGTGTGACTGAGGCTTGTGTGAATGCCAGAGTGACTTTGAAACTCGGTCATTTGAGAGCTAAGAGGAGCATAATCATGGCAACACGGTGTTCAGCAAGGGCCTGTCCTCAGGAAAGAACCACTGCAAAGTGTCCTACGTCACCTGAAAGGGCTGTTGTTAAACACCAGCTGAGGCAGAGGTAGGAAAGCACCGAGCGCTGATGTGAGCAGGGGTTGGGGGCACTCCCACGCCCTCTCAGGACAGCCCAGGGTGCCTTTCCTCCTGACAGGGGCTCTGCCAGCTCCTCACAGCCCCGCAGAAAGAAAACAAATAGCAGTGTCTCAGATGAGCCCTATGCTCAGCTAATAACAGGGTGTTTTGTTAACAGGTGAAAAGCCTTTCAGTTGCCGGTGGCCCAGCTGTCAAAAAAAATTTGCCAGGTCTGATGAATTAGTTCGTCATCACAACATGCACCAGAGGAACATGACTAAACTGCAGTTGGCCCTTTAGACAGTTCAAACAAGTGAAAAAAAACCAGATGGGACTTTATAAGCTACTGCAAACTTTCTCAGCCATCCTCGATCACCTCTGTCAGAGAGCTGCGGCTGTCTTCGCATCCTATTTGACACAAGTTAACTAAACCGTAGGATTCTGCTCAGACTTGCCTTCCATTTGGAGCTGCACAAGTTCCTATTCAATAAGTTCAAGAGATACTCACTTGTGGTTCTGTACAAAAGTAGGCAAGATTGCCACAGTTTCAAGATTACTATAAACTGTGCATAGCTTTCATGTCTGTCTCCAGCTTTTTTTGTGTTGAATTTTTCTAGGTACAAATTGCTGTACCTTTTTAATTCCTGCAGTGGGTAGGATGATTCCTCCCTGTTGAAGGTCAGCTCTGCACTTACATCACCCCTGCATATGCTGAGGTTCCTGAATGCTAGTACAGCTTTCCTCCCAAGACAAAGGAACAGTCACCTGAGATACTTCTGGTAGCCTTTGTACTCGTACTGCCAAAGGGCAGACTTTTAGAGTTGAAAGCTCTGCTTTTGAACTTCACAAGTTAAACCTTTTTTTAAAGGTTGTCTTTTAGAGCAGCTAAAGCCAGATGAACCAAAGCCTCTCTGTACAGAAAATAAGAATCTTACCATTAAGTTAACTTGGTTTTTAAAGAATTGCATAATTGAACCCTCAAGACTGTTTTGTTTGTCAATTAGCTCTCTCCTTTTCTCTCTCTCTTTTTAATGTATTGGTTTAAATTTATTCTATCATCACAAAACTAATTCCAATCATTGTAGACATTTGGGATTTGTTTACAATGTAAAGCCACACTGGTTATGTGGCTAGCAAGCTGTAAAAACTTAAAACTGAACTTCTAATGGGGCTGGTCCAGGATCTCCATTAACAGATTACTCTTAAGATAAGTAACTTAAAAAAGACTCTTTGTCAAGTATATGTGAAAAAGACATTATTAGTGTAAGGAAATATATTATTTCAGGGTTTTGGGAGGAGGGGTTTATTATTTACTTTTAATTGCTTGAAATGGTGTGTATATATATATATCTGATAATGTATTGCTCTTAGACATCTCCAATTAGAAAATGTATAAATATTAGAAGCATCACTGTTCTGATGTTGTTGCTGTTACAAACTATTGATAACACTAAGAATGTAACCTGCATTTTTCACTGAGCTTTCAATTAAAGCCCATTCAAAGAGAAACAAATGGGAGTCCAACAGATGTCTTGTTTCATGTCTGGTATTAAATTTCAAATGCCCTGTCCAATAGTATCATTTTTTTTTTTTTCTGTATATAAAGGTACCACCAGCACTGATGACCACTAGTTAACCTGTCCAGGTCTTGACCACAATTTATCCATCTCACTTGGGAATCATACTGGCAGCAGAAAACAGTGTCAAGTTTCATATTGTGCTATAAAGCAGTTGCTTCAATCGTTTCGTCTTCTTACCCAACCATTCCTTCTCTTTCGACCCGTGAGATTTGTGTAAGAACTTTATAGAACAAGTAAAACCCCATTTATAAATAGCAGAACTGGCCTTCTGTAGAACTGGGCTGAAACCATAAGCACAGATAACTTCCTAGATTAGGATGTCATAGGCTGACTTTTAAGTAAAAGTTAATTTAGAGTTGGGGTGGCTTAAATCAGTTCAGCAGGTTGAAAAAGACAGTCTTTCATAGATGATGAAGTGTGAAAACGAAGATAAAGAAATATTACTGTTTCTTTGTCATACTGCCTACTTTTCTTTGGAAGTAAGTACAGCCTGCCTCAGCGCCCTTTGCCCTTGCAAAATATTTGTATCTCTTTAGCAAAAATCTTTAATGTATCTTGCCAAGCTTTTTTCTCTAATGTACACAATGGAGTTCTATGATGGGTTGAGCTTTCTCTCTTAAAGTGCAGCTGCATCGTCAAGAAAACTCAACAGTTAATTCTTCAAGTCCTCTTTTTCGCCTGGGTATTGCATCACTGTTAATTACTGTTGGGGTACTGTGACTCATTTGTATCAGTCAGCTTTATCTTTTGCTGCCAAAAGACAGCATCTCTCTGGAGAAAATCATAACAAGTGTGGCAAACATCAAATATTTGGAGCGAATGGTGTACATAAAACTGCACAGAATTAAAAAAAATAAAGCAACTCCTCCTGCTCTCTTGAAAGAAAAGCTCAGCTGCAATAACAATGTCCTCTGATTTACCCAGAAGTTCTCGGCAACTACAAAACAATCTGTTTTTCAGTCTGCACCCAAAATAGAGAGCTGCCACAAGTGTTTATACTAAAAGCCAAAAAAAGAAAAAGCAGCCTCCAGTTTTGCCTGCATCAGTCAAACATAAATAAAACTATCTTTTGTGAAATACAACCAAAACTCCACTGCAACACAGGCCAGACTTCCAGTGACCTGTAAATAGCTACAGCCATGGTTTGCTGCTTGGGGAATCACATGCCTAATAATAACAGTAGATGGCTACAAAAAATGAAGCGTGGGTTGATGAGTGACAGAGCATGTCCTTTTGCTTTTGCTGTCACCACTTTTTCAGTGAAAGACTTACTGCTACTCTGCTGTTTGATGATCATTATGTCCCCCAACCTGCCAAGCACAGAGAGGACAGCAGTAAATGTTTATAAGATTTTAAAAATTTTTATTCTCATTTATTTTATGGTGTTTGCTATGAGAGGCATTTCATTTCCCTGTTTTCAGGATTCCATCAGCAAGGTAAGCCACCTCTATGGAAGTGCTCTACTGCATGAATTTCTCAGAAGCAGCCCCCAGATGCTGGCTCTTGCAGCATGCAATTCCTCTTTCAGGGACACACAGAGATTGATCATCAGGCCGAGTTTCTGTGAGCTTGACCTCCATATGAGAGATGAGGGGGCTGCACTCTATTATATCTTACAAGTATCCTCAGCTCTCTGGGAAATTTTCAATCCCACAATTGATTGAGCAAAGCTTTTATGTCTCTGCCCTCTGTTCTTAAAATGGTGACTTAAAATGTTATTTTGGCTGATGGTTAATGTCTTAGTGGGATTGGCACACTTTTCCTGTCCCATGGCTTCTATAGCCCCCCTGAATAGAGATTGTTAGATAGATAACACTTCTTTTTCTTGCCACTTCACGAGGTACAATTTGTTGAGTAGGAAATGGAATGTGAGCTCTTCCCTCTCTGATGGTGTCAACTGGAATTCAAATGTTGACCTGGATGAATATTTTTGAGGTGGGTGAATCCAGCAAAGTGTCTGTCTGCTTTAGGAAAGCTTGACAGTGAAGCTGCCTGTGTTGTAGCCACGTGATCTGCTTCTGGTGCATGTTCTTCATGGGTATGGACTGTGCTGACCAAACAGGAGGTTGCTTCAGTTACCCAACTCACCTGGAGGCAACCCCTCCTTCAGACAGGGAAGGGGGGGGCCTGTGAAGAAGTAGCTCTTTCCTTCCCTTTCCATGGTGGGTTAAGCAAGTTGTTCATTTCAGAAGCCACTCCAACCAGGCCTATCTGTTTCAGGATGTCAGTAGGATTCATTTCACTGCTCCAACAACCCACCTTGCAGCAGCGGGGAACAGTTCCTGAAGATGCAGGTAGGTGCCTTAAACCAGTGTCTCCTCCTCCTTGCTGCTCCCCAGACAGGCTCTGAGAAAAGCCTGTTGTGTGCAGCCTGTTTTTGTCATCCATGGGACCTGAGAGAAAATTTAGCATGGCAAGCAAGCTGCTCCCTGCACTTTGTCTAAAAGCCCAAGAAAAAACCTGGAGCAGGTTGAGAGGCTCCGGGGAGGCCCCAGGTCCTCCTCCTAGCATGAGGTGGGCACCCAAAGGCCACCAGCAGGCACAGGTGGTACCAGCTGCCAGAGGACACGGGAAAGTTCTACTATTCAGTCCTGCTTTAGCTCTGTCTGTAACTTCCCCCAGGGAAAAGTATGGAAAATCAGAGATTTTCCTTGCTTGGGGAAGACCCTCATTCCTCTCCCTACCCTCCAATTAACAAAAAAGTAATTAAAGGCAGTGCATGCAGTTCAGAATGGCACTAATGGACAAGAATGTGCAGCTGCAATATCTGGGAAGATCCAATAAAAGATTCATTAGGATTCTTTGAGTTATTGGAAGTCCTGATGACACAAGGAAGCCTAATGAAACAGAAGACCTGGTCACAAGAGTGATGAGTTGAAAAAAGCCCAAACCCAAGCCCCAACCCCATGGACACCGTTCTAAAAATTAGACAATTAAGACTAAAACCAGGAATGTAGCCAGAACTATTCCACCTCAAATAATAAACACAAGGATAAGTTGCCAAGCGAGGTCAAAGAAGCAAATGGTAAAGTGAGTTTAAGAGACAGCTAGACACTTTTATGGGGAGAGACGGGATTGAAGGATACAGTGACAAAACTGGGGGTAGAGTTGAGATAAACCCAGAGGACAGTGATGGGCCAATAGCCTCAGAGAGTGCTCGGAGCCCCAGGTGCTCAGCAGAGATGTAGAGCAGCTCTTGGCGTTCAAGGGAGACTCACCAGGGCTCTGGCAGGGTCCTGTGAGGGGTGAAGGGAAGCTCCCAGAGCAGTTTGAGAGGAAGGTGAGCCTGGCAGACAGCAGTGGGTGTACTCCCAATGGGTGTGTTTTCAATGCACTGATCATAAGTGCTGCTTTGGTTTCACTAGTGAGATTCCCCGAAAACTTGCTGAAAAGCAGATTTTTGAAGAAATCCAACCCAAGCAGCTTGTCTTGTTGCAAGTTGCCAATGCAAAGCACAGAAAGAGATGCCAAAAAAAAAAAAAAAAAGAAAAAAAGAAAAATCCCCGGAAGAAAACTCCCCTTTTTATTACTTTTCTTTTTTCATGAGTCTACTTGCAACATAGGAAAGAAAAGGGTTGACTAGAATATGATTCAAATGAAGCAAAGACAAAATATACAGAGGTTACACTCTCTGCTTTTACAGAGCTTTGCATACTTTCATGTTGTCAGCACAGTTTGGGTCGATTCCCATAAAAAAAGCTGGCAGGGCTTCCATGGCTTCACACAGCAGCATGATGAAGCCTGGTTTGAAGTGCTTGGCTTGGCCATCTCTGCACTGACAAGCAGGTGTTGGTTCCACCAGCACAGCAAGGTGGTTAAATGAAGCTGGGGGGAGAACCAAAACAAGCACAGCCAGTGGAAGTAAGGCTGAGAATCAAGTAAACAAAGTGCAGTTTTCTATATAGATTGCAATCCAAACACAGATGCCAGCTTCTGTGGCTAAAAAACGTCAGCTCTGATACCTCAAAGCACTTTGAGTGGTGAGGATGGTCTGAAAGATGGTGCTCTCCTAGAAGAGACATATAACATGGACAGAGCTTTGCTGGGTGCTGTAGGAACAGAGTAGCACAAAGACTTTGCCCTAAAGAGGCCACAGGCCACAGATAAAGCATTAAAAGAGAAACGTTTAAAGGCATGGAAAATCTTGAATGAGAAAGTCTTGTTGCAGGCAGGACTTTCCTGTTCCTGATGACTAAACAACTATCCCATAGGGATAAATATAACTTAACTGCATCACTGTTTTTTTCACTGATAAATAGACTTGTTACATTCTGATGAACTCTAGAAAAATCAAGATCCTGATCTGCAAAAAAAGGCTGAGCAATAACAGAAAGACCATCCTGACTTGAGTGGCTAGATAAATCTGGTATAAACTAACTGTTCTTCCCCAGCATCAAAAAGAAAATCCCTTTTCATGCAAAGAAATTTTAAGAAAACACAGGGCACTGAGACACCTTAGTATGGAGGTGCAGGGGAGAAAATACAACTGTAAATACAGTTCCCAGACTGTTGGCTCATTCTCATCTGAGTCATGTCCCAGAACTCCCATTCATTTGAATGACATGGTGAAAAACATAACCACAAAATATAAAACCCAAAAAAAAGTAACCTCACTGCCTGGAAAAATCCTGCCCCAGAATTTCTTGGGAAATGGTGTGTCCTCATTCACATGCTCTGTTGGTTCAATAATCACATCTGCCTTATGTTTCCTCCCAGGAAGGTCTCTGACATTTTTAACTCTATCACTGAAGTTTTGAGGTTAAGTTATGGTGTGGCTGCACAACAAAGGTGCATTGTAAAGGCAAATAGAGGTTTTTTTATCATCTCTATGGCCATCACCACAGCCCAGCAGAGCCCTGTCCAGAGCAGGAGGGCAGTTTTGCTCCCAGCCATAAGATGGCCTGGCCCAGTGGGATTGCTGGCTCTTGGGACAGCTGCCTTCCTGGGAATGTGATGTCACCAAGCCCCTGATGCTGCTGGAGGAGTTTCCAAACTTGCAACAGAAAGTTACAGCTCTCACAAAGCAGCAGTCAGAGCTGGAAACTCTCATGTGATGCAACTCCAAATGTAGTTCAGAGCCCACGTGTGCTATTGTGCTGCTGTTATAGTCACAGATTCTATCCCTGTGACTCTGGTAACTATTGGCAATTAAAAAATTTCAAAAACCTAGTTGCCTTCTTCAAAGACCAGCTCCTCTGCCATCCTTGAGGCTACCTAGGGTGGTGCTTCATGCTCTGAAGCTTGTTGTACTCTAAACCACTGCCTGCTCATCACCTCAGAACTGTGGGGATGAGTGCTTCTGTTATTAGAAGGAAAAATAACCTAGACTCAAGGGAAGAAAAGGTCACATGGCACTGGAATGGTTGTGGAGTGGATGAAGCCCTTAGTGAGCTGCTCCCTCCCCAGCTCTGAGCTGCAGGACTCCAGGCTCCCCTTCTGGGCAGCCAGTCTGGGAAGGGCGAGCTGCAGTTTGCAATGCTGAAGGTCATGGCACTGGACAAACAACCTAACAACAGTCCAATATTTCTGAGCTGTATAAATTCCTGGTGTCTGCTGCAGGCAGAATCCAAACACTTGTGTCAATTCTGTACCATGCCCCAGACTGCCAAAAAACATTAATATAAGCATATTTATCTGGGCTGCAGTGTGTTACAAGAATTCATTAGGACAATATGTGATATGGTGCTGAAACAGAAGGCTGGGTTTCTCTGGCTAGAGATGAGGAAGTCTAGTCCCTGCTGAACTTTTACTACTGATAAAGACAATGTCTGCTGGCAGCATTCATTTTTTACTAGGCCATCTGCATCTAGTCAAGGATAACTTGACTTTTTGAAAAAGTCATTCATCAGAATCAACCCTGTACAACTTTCTCTTGATGAGTAAAGCAACACAAAGAAAGACCAAGATGGTTAATAAACTTCTTTGGGAGCAAAAGGTCAATGCTGCTGTAAACAAAACAGTGTCATAGTACTATACAGAAGCATTGAAGTTCTCTGCATGTTTATATGGCTGATGCCCCATTTATTTTTTATCAGTGTTTGTTATCATTTATTTTGCTCTGCTTTAGCAGATCTATAAATCTTAATAACAGTGCTCTTCATTTTCTTAATTTTTTCATCTCTCTTATCACCTTTTATCACCTGTTTGTGTCCAGTGTTTGCTACTCTCTGCTGCTTGATGGCTGCATTTTAACCCTTTAGTTCTCATCCAGTACACACAGGTATCATACTCAAACCTTTCAGAACTTCCCTGTTTTTCCTAAAGCTGAATCAAACACTGAAGAAATTTCTACTGTCTCCTTAATGAACCATTAACTACTAAAGGTAAAAAATGAATGAATGCACTGATGGGGAAACATTCCTACCCCAAGTGACAGAGCTTTCTTTTAGCTACACAACACACAGAACAGGCAGTAGCCATGTCTTTTTCACTCTAGGCACTGTGCTTCAGATCCATGTTGGAGAATCCTGGACTTGTGCCCTGTGGGGAGGTAACAGATTGCTTTCCCTGCCGTCCCAGTCTTTGGTTTTTGTGCTTCATGCCTGCACGTGTGAACCTGAAACATAGTCCCAGGTTCCCTTCACATCAACCACTGGTCCTCCAGCCAAATATTTTATCATGAGATTGGTCTAAATTAAAAGCAGTCAGCTAACAGGAGAAGATTCCAGATCCACAGTGGCAAACATGAAGCAGCTGATACCTTGGCAATGTTATTTAGCTATTCAGGGATGATTGCCCTAGAGCCATAACATTTAAAACCTCTCAGTTACACAGGTGAATTTTGCCGAGGCAACAAATATTTTCTTGTACATTTCAGAGAGAACTAAAACTCTTCATGAAATAATCTCAAAGAAATAAAGTGAATTTTTCATAGTGAAGAGCCTCTAGACATCACCTTACTTCCTTTGGTGTGTTATTTTGTTCTATCTAATTAGATTAAGGGAAGTTTTGTATGGACTAGATATCCAAAATCACATAAAAAAATTGTGTGACTGAAATCAGTTTTTGAGGGATAGCCTCAGTAAAACATATACTGCTCTTTTTAAGGGTTTACATCTTGAAACATTTTACTTAATAGACACTTGTGCAATGTAATTACTAATAGCACTGGAGTATTTATTGAAACTGGGTTCTGTAGGGAACAAAAACATGCTAAAGACCCTGAATTAACCATGAATTTTGAGACCAGCCAGTTAAAACATTATTGTCCCTTGTTAATAAATGTAATATAATGTAATACACTTCTAATAGCAGGAGCCTCTGCTGAAAGTGCAACTTAGACTCCTCCTTAGAAATGCCCCAGGTTCATGAAGTTAATACTCATAAGACTTTTACCTGGGGGAAAAAATTGCTGGGTTAGATTTAAAACTCAGTGGTTACTCCACATTTAGTGTCCTAGTTATTCCACATGAATAAACAGCTAGTGGATGTTCTGTCACATGGAGAGCAATGCTATAGGAAGGTCTATGTACTGGGATTATATTCTATATATTTTATAGTTCAGCTACATTCCAGTACCTCTGGTATGTGTTTCTGCCTTTAATATGGTAAGATTTGTAAATGATATGAAAGTAGAATAAAATTTCAGGTGACAGAGAAAGCTAGAGCAGGTCTTTTGTTATTTTTGTTGTTGGTTTGTTGTTTTATTTTTTTAACCTCCTCTCTCTGCCTGGAAGGAGTATTAAATTTTAGATGATAGGGGTGAGCTAATCTTCAGACCCATACTGTCCCAAACCACGAAGTCACTTCAGAAGAAATGTAGTGAATAATCATGAAAAATATTACATTGTTTTTAGTCAGAGGAAATTTTGTCAGTTTGTATTGTTTAACTTGGCCATTTGCTGGAAATAACTTAATGTATTCCTGGCTCTTTTTGTGAAAATGTTAATAGCTGGTGAATGCAATTTTGCCTTCTATTGGAGACTCTTCTGTACACTGCACAGATTGCTTGAGCTGACTGGCACAAAATTTAATTTGCATTAATTAGCCACAGGCAAGGGCAAAATAAAATAACTGTGACCCATAAGTGTGGGATTTTAGAGTGAAATGGCCTACAGAGATGCTGTCTTGTGAGATGGTTGGGACCCTTGAGCTCATTTAGACATGAATTTTCCCACTAAATCCCAGTGCTAAATCCTCCTAATATTTATACTGCAGGTGTAAGTACCTACCTGACTGAGCTGTTCCTTGAGAACTTTTTCAACCACGCTTGATTTCATTCCTACACCTTACTTAGGGTCTGCACAAGTCATGAAATATCAAGTGGTGGATAAAGAGTGTTTTAAAGGCACAGAATGTAACTGTGCACTGACAAAATCATGTATTTTATGATTTAGCCTTTATTTCCAGCTCTGTGAACACTTCAAGTAGCTCAAGGTTATGATGATTGTTTTTTGCATGTGATACTGCATTTGGTGCTGTAAACATGCAAGTAAAAAATATCACCATTCTGTTTTAGGAGGTACTAATTTCCTCCATAACATTAATTCCTCTTGGCTTCTGGTGTGGAGTAAATGGATTGTTGTGAACTACTATTGTTGTTGCTATGAACTCTGAAACATTTCTAAGTTAATTAGGGTTATGAATTAATTTTTCAGATGGGCATCCAATCCTTGAGATCTATCCCAAATTTCAAATTAATTGGGCCAAATTTACATTTAATCTTTTGGGACCTTTTTTATATTTTAGAAATAAAATGCTGAGAAGAGTTATGTCAAGTTGAACAAAATGTTTCTCTCAAGCCTCAAACTGAATATTTTGCTTCAGTATCTTGAGAAAAAAAAGCAAAGGGATTGAAGGGCACAGATCTGCTTAACAAAGAATTCTTGTCTTCAGAAATATGGAATGAGAGCATTTGGGCTGCAGAAAGTGCAAGTTCAATTCTCTCCTTTCTCTGGTGCAATTCCAGTGAATCATTTTCCTAATAAACAAGTACAGCATGGAGATTTCCAACAGGCAAGCAAATCACATTTTTATCTAAAGATACAGGAATGCTGGGTTGTTTTTTTTGGGTGGTTTGTTTTTTTTTTTTTTATTACACCAGATAAATCAGAAAAAACTGATACTGCTGGTGCTGGGACAGCTTGGTCAATGGCCACCTACTACAGACCTAGCAGGCACTGAATCTGTCAGGTAACAAGACTGCAGACACTCATGCTATCATTAGTGAATTATACCTTAAATCACTTACTTTCGATTTACTAGTTGAGGTCTCAGTCAGCACAAAGATGAACAAGAGCTGCTGCTCTTTGTAGGATGCCTGAAATGAGGCTTTTAGTCTGTGCTCTGCTCTGCAAGTTGAGTTCTGGTTGACAACACAATGAAAACTCTGTAAGTGAACTATAGAAGTCACCAGAATCTCAGTTCACAGATACCTGTAGTTAAGAAACCGATTTGAATTTAAAAATATAAGAGGTGTAAAACTTCAGCCATAGAACAGTCACATTTCATGTTTCAGAGACCTTCTGTTTCCTACAATAAACTAACAAAAATAGATGCTGGTAAAACATGGATACGTGATACAATGGGAGAAGTATCTATTACAGAAAACTTTGGACAGGGTTCACTAACTTGAGGGAAGTGCTTATCTCCTTTATTTGTTTCCATTATGTAATGAGCAGTGCAAAATAGCACTCCAGTATCCCATTGTGCCTCAATTGTTTTCCAAAATAAGGCTCAGAGATGTACATCTATGACAGTTCTCTGCAGCAAACAGATTTTTCTTATTTAGGAAATATATTGCTTAGTGTATCTCAACATTTTAATAAGAACTATGGAATGATCTGAAAGGTTGTTTCCCTTTACAATTAAAAAAAAAAAGTCACGGAAGCAAACAGTTTTTTGTAAATGACATCTCTCATTGCACTCTGCTCTGGTAATTTAAGGCTCACATTCATTATTATTTCAAAAGATTAATTCTGTTTAAATAATCAATTGAGCAGAACAAGATGTTAGTGGAATAGTTAGTTATGTGCCACAATATACTAGATAAAGGATTGTACCCTACTTAAGAATTAATAACATCTTAAACCTCTACATAAACTATTTTTTTTTATCAATAAACATGTCTCTGACAGCGGGCCAGATGCACTCACAGGTCTTAATTGTTCAATCCAGTGACTAATCCCCACTTGATCAAGATTTTACTGACTTAGCAGCTGTCTGGAGAGTGACAAATTTATGATTCAATTGCAATTTCATCTTAAACTTGAAACTGCATGATCATTTGTGGGAATTAGCTACCTGATAAGATAACGAGGGTGGAAGAAGTGCACATAATTCTGTGCAGCAGAATCGGAGTGTTGCAGAACTCCTTAGGATGCACTGGAAAGACACAAATGGCCATTAAGGGATTAGCCCATCACTGATTGAGTGGCTGCACAGAGTTGAGGTTTGCTAAATCACTGGAGTCCTAGGTCATTATCCTTGGATACAGGAGACAGTTGAATCTGTGTCCAAACACATGAGCAGTAAATTGGAGTGAATGGATTGTGCCAAAAATGAAAAAACAAAAAACGCTGAACCCTTGTTCTTCAAGTGTTCAAATTTCCAGGTCATACCCCAAGTTTTTTCTTTCTTGGCATAAAAAATATTTTTTCACTGCCTTTAGTATCAGCATATTCTTGTATCTGTAATCTCTTTTGAGTGTATTGCTTCCCCTCAATGCTATCAAATTTGTGCTTAGTTAACAAATGCTGAAACTTAGATAACATTTCAGAAACGGATTAGGAAAGCAATGTTAGGAGTTTCCCTCTCCAGTTTCGATGGCTTGTACACAGTTACTACTAAATATGTAATTAAAATAAATGAATTTCCCTCATTTAGGTTTTGTAATGATAACATTTTGGTAAGCCCCTCAATTGTTTTATGTGCCATTGACATGTGAATCAATAGTGCTGTAATGACTGTTTATTTTCAAGACCTATTGCAAAAGTAATGCTTTTGTTAAAAATAAATACAAATCCAATTGGTTTTTCTGAGGGAAGAAATAATAAAATGTTGCAGGAATTGCACAACATTCCTGCCTTCCTTGAACATGTGTTGATACAGCTGATGAGTAAAATTAACTGATGAGCAATTCCACTTCAGGGCTCTGTAAGAGTATGCCTAAAGACTATTTGGCAATTCAAATTAATAGCTTAAATATGTCAAATTTTGGAATTTTTGCAGTGCTGGCTGTGGCCTTTGGCTAGCCTGAATAAACCCAAGGTCCCTTGGGGCTATTTCTCTGTGAGTTGAACTTAGTGATCTCTATTCCCAAGATACAGATGCATCTAATATTGTACAACTTATCTCAGTCTAGAGGGACACATAAGTTTAGAGGGACTTGTTTCCTGAAGCATTTCACTAGAAATTTGTGAGCTGGTAGATTGGAAAACTCACCTTCACAGAAATATGCTTAATTTTCATCATGCAATGACCAATTTTCACTTCTTAACATGACAATAAAATATGCAGTATAGAACAGAGATTGAGCTGGAGGCCAAACCTGTGTATTCCACAGGGAAGGAAGGTGAATGTGTTCAGCAATAAAAGTCTTAGGCCAGGTAAGCTTGCTTACCTGAGCCCCAAAATATCCTTTTTGACCCAATATTCATCAGGTGGGTAATGTTTTGCTATTTTCCAGTTCTTTCGCCCTCTACCAGCTCCAGTTTAAATGTCAAAAAACTACTGAGATGCCTGAGTCTTTGGGAATGTGCTAATACCTTAAAAAGAAATTGGGAGAATTCAGTCAAACTGACTTTTAGTGGTAACAGGAACAAGATAAAACAGAGGCTAACATAAGTTTGGGGGAAATAAATTAAAAGGAAAAATTAATATGGAAAAAAAAAATCACAGAGGAAGTTACTGTTTTGTAGATTTGCACATCAGTCTGATGGCAAGCCTGGAGGCTTAAACTAGCTGAAAAGGTTTATCCACATTTAAATCTTGAAATCCTTGGCCAGCTCTGCTTTCTAAGACTCAACTGATGACCAGAAGATTTGGATGGTTAGTAGGACTCAGAGAACAAGCTAAAAGGAAGGAAAGTGCAAAAAGAAAATCAATCTGCCAAATTAGACAGAGCAAAGGAACAGGAAGAAAAACAGGAAATAACCTAATAAAATATAGTGGAAAATAAATAACTTCCAGTGCCCCAACAATTTCCTCTTACAAAAAGTATTGGCAGTATAAAGCAAATCACAGGCACATTTGTGTCTGGCTGTGGAAAGTCAGCTATTTAGGGACAACATATGGCATTTCCTCCCCATCTGCCACCAAATGCAGATAACAGTGTCCAGCTTGAGTCTGGAAGTCCCTCAGGTGAAGATCAGAGCACAAGTATGACCCAAGCAAAGCAAGCTGAAGAAAGAACCAGACGGTTCATGAAGGTGAACTTTTTGAGGTGCAGCCATGGGAATCTCTACCTATTTTTATTGTTCCTGTCTCAGGGGCTTGCTGTCACAGAAAACATAGGGAAACTGAAGGAATGAAGGCAACACCTCTATGCCACAGCATCCTAAGCTTCTGGAGATCTCCTGGGCAGCCAGCCACAGTGGCTCTTCGGGACTGGAGCAGAGAAGGGAGCATATGAGATACATTTGTGAACTTACCAAGTGCTGATCTCCACTCTGTTAGGTGGCAAAGAGGCCAAGGGCTCTCAGTGATGGCATTTATTTAGGAATGATGCCACAGCACAGCTGTGCCACCACGTTTTTGAAGCAGTTTTCCCAGCAGTGACATATGAAGATACCTGACTGAGAACAGCAGTCCTCCCCCAACTTCAGGAAGCTGGGCAAATAAGTAATGAATCTATTTTCAAGTGGAATCCTGGTTCTGCAGTGTTTACAGTTTTGCACTCTACCGAGTGTGATTTTAAAGAGGCTCAGAGCTTACTTCAAATTATTAAAGTAAACATTGTAGCATTAGTTTTTAGCCCAAACCAACAGACGTGTAATTAACTTGAGTAACTCTGTGCTGAGCAACAACACATACATCATTTACTTCTTTCCCTGTGTTTAGCTGATCCTCCATGGAAGCAGAAAGCACATTGGGAGTGCAGCTCAGTCTTGTGAAAGTTAGAGTGTGTCCTTTAATTGAGCCAGTAATTCCTCTGAAGGATTCCACAGGTGAATGAAAACACAGTGTTAATGGTGTGATTTATTTACATGTGTTTCATCCTATGCGCAGATACTCAGGGATATAGAAGAAAACAAATTAATCACAAAGTGAATACAGACTATGGAATGTACTTCATAAAATCAGAATCTCTAAAAATACACATGCATTTTCAGCTTGGAGTTTATCATTAAGTGGAATAAAATTACTGTGTTTCACAATACCAAAGAGAGAAAAAAAGAAAGATCTGCTTTTTAATTTACATCATTTCTAGCTTTAGAATGACAAAATGAACCAGGGCGTACCATGCTACGATTTCACCCGTTGACACAAAGGAAAAGGATAGAACAGACATAATACATCTGGTTTACGACTTTTAATTGCCTTTGTGACCCAGTTCATACCAAATCCTCTCAAGGCAAAGTCTCTTTCTTTGTATGCATCATGGCGCTAAATCTCTATCTGAAATATGTTGCTTAAAAAAACATCGCCATGTTAAAAAGTAACAATATTTCTTGCTCACATAAATCTTTAGTGCTTGCAGGTGACCTGAGAAAGTGAGAAGTGGAGAGTTCAGTTGTCTGGTGAATGAGTACGTTAAACTTTCCAAATAAAAGCTACTCTTAAAGCACCAGATTCTTTCAGCAATCAATCACTATACTGTTGTTTATTAGGAAGACACGCCTGGAATTTTTTAGTAACTCAGGTAACCTTTCATGGTTTGATGGATACAAAAGATAATTGTGTCTGCAGTGATTTAATGAGGCTCTCTGATGTAATATAGTAGTCTGTGACTACTGAGTTGGTATCTCTGTCCTGGGAATAGGGAAGGGATATTGGAGGAGGGCATGTGTACAGAAACACACTGTTATAAAAACAATCTATTGCTAATCAGTTACAAGAAATATTTTCTGCCATGTAGCAAGCCAGAACAGACTGCCGGGGTAACAGCTCTGAACTTCACTAGCAGACTGGAAATCCTGTGGCAGTGTTGAGTAACTGCAACAAAGAGATTTGGTTGAATCAAGAAATGAACAATGTGGTCAGTACAATATCCCGTGGGCAAACAACTCTTAGGTTTTCCTGAACTCTGACTATTGGCAATCTTTGAAGGGATGGCAGCATGGATCCTCAAAAACTTTGCTGTAAGCAGGAGGTGAATCACTGCTTACAGTGATTTAGTACAGAGTTGGCATCAGATGGTGGTGATGATAGTTATTTCTGTAAAAAATAGACAGGCTTCTGAAACATAAACAATATCATCCTCAATTGTGACCATCCTCTCTCTGAGCCAGGAACTAAATCTCTCCCTCACACACAGCAGAGATGGGATTTAACTCTGCCCTGTGTCTAGCAGTACTGGATTCCTAACAACAGCATCACTCCCTACTGCTACTCAGCCTATTAGAACATCAAATGTAATTAGCAGAATCTTACTGTCTCCTTGAAGCAGTCTCTCTAAGATTCTTTCTTAGCTCCCAGTTTTGTAAAGTCTGCATTCAGGCAATTACTGTTTTACACTCAACTGTTCAAGTCCTGTCTGACTTTCAAAATGACAATGTAAAATTTCTCATTCAAAGGACCCGTTCCTTCAGCTCTATCTAGCAACTGTATTTCTAAACAATATCTTTCCTCTGTTTTTTATGGGGTTTTTTTTTGCTTAGTTTGGTGTCCTTTTTTTTTTTTTTTTGGGGGGGGGTGTTGGTTTTTATGGGTTTTGTTTGTTTGTTTGTTTGTTTTGGTATTTATTTTTGTTTTTGTTTTGTGTGCGTGTGCTCTTCCTAGAACAGCTAACCCTGGGAAGATTGGATGTAATTCTTTCCTGTGCTGTGTGGCAGTAAGTATTTAGTAGGTTCCAGCTGTATGGTTTGTAAGAAAGCATTCCCATCCACAAAATTGCTGAATAAGTCTGTAGCCTGCCCATGGTTTAGAATGATGGATTTGCTGAAGTGCACTCCTGAATTAGAAGCAGAGAGGTTGAAATGAAGGTGGCGAGCTCTCACAAATATACCTGAACAATTACTGTCTGCAATAATGTGAAAAGTGTGAAAAGTCTCTTCTTTAAATATGAAGATCCAAATGAACTTGGAAAGCTGTCAGTAGGGGAAGATCAGGTTCTTATTTCCAAACTGAGCACTTCTGGATGTGGAACAAGAAGCAGTTAGCATAAGAATCCACAGTGGTTTTGGACATGCACAACTTATTAGTGGTCACTAGAAACTTTTGAATGCTTCCATTTTTAAGCAGCCAAGTGGAGACACTCTAAAGACATACTGTTTTCTAAAAGAAAATAATCTGAAACTACTCATCTGTCCTCTGAAAAATCCCAACCTTCATTTCATGTTGTAGAACCAAAATCATGGCCAGCATTAGGAACTCTGGCAACATCAACATCTATAGCGTTCATACTGTTTATATGTGCTCTGAACTGCCTTTACTTGAAAAATGGTTTCACCAATAGTTTCTTCAGATAATCCAGTGTTTCCAAATATTTAGTATGCATATTCAGAAGCAAAAAACTTAAAACAACCTGCAAAATCCCAAAATTCCCAGTGATGGTAATTTCAAGAAATTACCATTTCCAAGGAATGTGACACACATCAAAGCATTGGTATTTTAGAGAAAGCAAGGAGTATTAAACCCATTTGGATTAAGGAATTCTGCAGATTCGTCAGCTTCTCAGCCTTTGCAATACATCTGTGCCCACTTGCAAAGGCATAATCTGGCAGTGCTTTCTCAACTTTGCCATTTTAGAGCATTCCTAAAGACAAAAATGATATTTCAGATCTCAGTAGGTAAAGAATGAGCCTAAATATTTTGTAGAGGATAAATGTCTGAAAAAATAATTTGGCTTGAGAGCAAAATTTACAAAAATATGTGGCCCAAAGAAAAAAACCCCTCAACTAAACATCAACAAAAGAATAAAACTTTGAATACAGTATAAAACAAAATACATCTGTCTAAACTTATGTCAGAATAACAACTGCTGTCCACTGTTCTTTCTAGGAAATATGGGAGAATTTGAAGGTATGTATTTGCAAAATTTGGGGGAATTCCTGGTATGATCTTACAATACTCCAACTCTGACAGTTAATACTAAACAAATAGTCATTTTTATATTTCCTTTTTCTTGTCTCATTTAGATATCAGCTGTAGATTTTCAATGCTCAAGTAAGATTTTTATTTTGATTTAAAACAAACGTGAATTTATCGTGCAAGATGGTGGACACCATCCATTTCCATTCACAATTTCCCAAGTTTTGCTGCTTTCTTGTGGGAATAAAGTCTTTGCAGGTCTGAAGGTGATCTCAGGATCTATTATTAGTGTCTTTCACATAGCAGCAATACATACTGAAGGTGTAAAGGTATTTTCCAGAGATGCTTTGTAGGAGAAGGGAATACAGATGACCTTGCCCCTGATAAGTAACAGCTGTGTTAATTACCCAATTCAGCCTTGCCCCTGATGAGTCACACCTCAATAAAGATAGGTATCCAATAAAGATAAGTGTGATAAAAGGGAGTGGGTTTGCTGGGGAGGATCATGAAGGAGGAGGAACCTTTAGGATCATGAATGGGAGTTTCCTGAAGAAGAAGGATCCTGGGGAGAGAGAATTCCTGCTGTGAGGCCAGTCTGGGGCTGCAGTCAGAGCCTGTTGTTGGAACCTGCAGTCACAGTCTAGCTGGGTAAAAGCTGCAGTCAGAATTCAGCAGGAAATAACCAGCAGTCAGAGGCTGCAAGGGAAACCCCCAGCAGGAGCTGCTGCAGCCAGGGTCAGTGAATGGTTGGAGTGAGGATGGCTGAGCTGTAAAGAGGAATAAACCAGGGCCCTTTTCATGCTGTGATAAACAAGGAGTCTGTGTCTGGGCTCATTTCTACCCTCTAACAAGAGGCTGCTGCAGCAGTGCTCATTACTTTGTAGTTACAACTTGTTCAAACTCTGCTCTATGCTGGGATTTCGTTTGCTGATTAAGGGAGCATCTAGCATTCTGTAGGTAAGGAAAATTATAGTCAGTCATCCCCATGCTCCTGTAAGCTATACATTGTAATTTCTGTTTTACACAGGGAAGTTAACTGAAGTCAACCGTCTGAGCAAATGAAACTTTTCTTTCCATGTGAACTGTGCAAGTGTTACAGTAGTTGGGAACTTGGCACCAGTGGATGAGATTTGTACACAGGTCACCTTCCATGTCTTGTCCAGCATACTGTTATGTGACAAAATGGTTTATATCTTAATGCAAGAAATCTATTTTTTACTGTAAAACAAATGATAATGAGTAGCTCTTTAAACTAATGTTTTATTTCCAGTGAGTCAAAGTTTTGGCATTAGTTTCATGGAAAAAGCATTAATCTTCACCATTGATATAGAGAGCTGGTTGACTAAATATGACCTGACAAAATTAATTTTGAAAACTGTTAACAGATCTTTCTCATCAAATTTTAAATTGTTCTTATTTGCTATTGACTTTTAAGGACTAATAATTATTATTTTTCTATTCAGCTTCAGTTGCCATGTCATTTGAAACATTGGCTTCCAGATCCAAGAAGAAAGGCATGTTCAAGTATCTGCTGAGATGTTTGTACATGTGTAAGGAACTGTCGGATGTAATAGGAACAAACATTTGTTACTTACATTTAACCTTTGGTAAACTAATAATGCTGTGAGTTGTAGTTCACAGGAGGAAGAAATGTTTGTTCCCAGCTGTGTAATACAGACAAGCCTTGAGGGCTGTTGGGAAGTTCTTTGAATTATTTTTTCTCCTCTGTCCTGCTGGGAAATGTACAGAAATTGATAGAAGACCCCGCTATCATTCATGTGGCAGCAGACTAGGAATGACTGCTAGAATGTCCGGGACATGCTTTATGTTTAGTGCTGACAAACTAAGCAAGACAAATATGATTTATGGGACAATAGTTCAGATGGGGAATGAATGGAGTTGTCTCAGTGAAAATAGCAGCATAAGTAGGCTATGAGAAGGAAGTGGTTTTAAGGAAGGATCTAAAGGAGATTTGGCATGTGGCAGATGGGAAGTTATTCAAACTACAAGAGGCAACATGGAGAAAGAAGTGAAGCTGAGAGTGGGAATAAAGTATGAAAGGAACAGTAGGACAGAAGGGCACTGGAAAAGTCTGCTGTTCCTTTCCACATATAACTAATCAAAATACACTTTCATGACCTGGAAAGGTGACTAATGAACTTCTAGTGAATTCTGGTGTATTCTCTTAGACAATAATTAATAATATATTCAAATACCATCAGATCTTTCAAACCTGGATATTCCTCTTAATTAACCAAGGATTTATGGATAGCTGGAAAAAATCTCAGGAATCAGTATTTTTATTACTGTAACACTTTTATCCGAGAGCCTGTTCTTGTTTGGAAGAATTCATTGTCTCCTTGGACAAAGAATGGGTGAAGGGAAATGTTATCAACAGATTTCTATTACAGAAGAAGAAAGAGACCTGCTAGAATCAGGTGATTTGCCCAAGGACATGAAGGAATCTGAAATGATGATGAAACTGAGACTCAGCATGTGAACCTGCAATGCTTCCCTCAGGTTACAACTGCAGCGCCAGCATCTGAACAGCTAAAAATCATTCATACCCATTCCTGGTTTGATAACAGACTCCATATGCTCACACTCTACACATTAGGAGTGTCCTGGGTCACTTCAGAAGTTTAAATGTATACTTGCTGATAGGTCTACAGGAAACATAATGTAATTTTACTAATTTCTTAGTAGGGCTTTATTCTATTTTAACTTTATTTTTCTTGGCTTAAAAACCATGTGCAGTTTTGCCTTTACCTTCCTAAGTAGCTTTCCCCTGCCTTTTCTTGCAGGTGTCACAAGCCTTGGCAATCCATTTGTTTTCTGCTTCTTCAGTAAATTTTAATTTTGAGGGTATGCCACGCTTAACAGACAGTGAGGAATCCTTTCTCTGACCTGACTCCTGTTGTTCAGCACCTCTCCCTTCCCAAGCTCTCCTTTTCCCATGAATTAACTTGGCCAAGATGCACATTGGTAGAAATTATGTATATGTAATAACAAAAAGGAAGTAAAGGTAACATCACCAGCATGTAAGATGTTATAGAGTTGCCATCCTCCCTGTGGTTATTGCCTCTTCTTGAAGAAGAGCTAAAACCAGAATGTCTAAGGGAAAGAAAGGAATAAAGGAATGAATAACTGTAATGTCCATGTACATAAAATCAGATGGACGTGTAAAGAATATAAAAAATGAATTCTACCAGAGGTTCAGAATAAAGGCTGCCAGAATCCCCAGTGGTGTAAGTGTGCCAGGACATACACCCCACAGCAGCACACGTTGTGTACAGTAAGCACTGGGGCTCAGTTTACCCTATTTCTTAAATAACTCAGTAAGGAATCTTCTGGCTTGAGCATAATGTAGCCATAAAATCTTTCTCTGCACTATTCTGAGAATGAACTTTATTCCATATCTTATCTTCTGCTTGAAAATGAACATCCTTTCTATTCTTATCATGTTTCTGCTTTTTTTTGAATTGTTGAGTGTCAGCCATATTCTGCTTGGCAGATACGCAAAGTTTTTCCTGCTCAGCTCTGTTGTGCTGAGCTACCTTTGAAATTCAGCCCTCTTTTTATGACTATGTTCCAAAAGCCCTTTTAATAACCTGCCCAGGGCCAATAATACTTCCCTGAAAGCCAGTCTTGCTCTGATACACCCACCACTTTCTCGTTAGATGGCACAAATCCTTCAGTGTTAGACAACAGAGTCTGTAGAGAAGAAAATCTCAGGTAACTAGGTACCACAGATCTGCTTCGTGCTAAATCTAGTCTTGGATGAGGTGACAGCTTGGTATGACACCTTCATGCCATCTGATCTGGATAAAAGTGTCTTTTTCCTTCATGGGCACATCAGGGCACATCAGGGCACAATGCTGCTGGTATGACTTGGATTCATTGAGTGGTCAGTGTTGTACGGAGTCTGTCGTGGGTGGTTTGGAACACGTTCGTTTTATTTCTCCATCATATTGATGATATGTGTATTTAGAACAAATTATCTTTTAAATACTGGGGCTGTCCTTCAGATTGTAGCATTTTCCCAAGGTAAGGAGGTCAAATGCAAGGCCTGAAGAGACTGCCCCTTTCCTTAAAACACACGCTCAGGGGTCAAGACCTTTTCTCTACCCCCAGCCATTTCTCAGCCCTCTCTGGCAGCCGGGCCTGTGCTTCCCCCCTGCCTCCGGCACTTGGGCCTGTACTCATGGGAGGCAACAGCATTTCTGAACAAAACCTTGGGTCTTCCTCACAAAAAATTTCATGAAACAAGCAGTGGGTGGCACGGGGAGCACTGGCTGGCCTGTGCTGGATCCTGAGTGGGAACATGGCAGCTGGGCCCCCTGTCCTGGCTGAGGCATTGCTGCCACCACTGCCCCTGGGTGCTCAGGGATCTGCCTGTCCTTGGGGAAAGGTGTATGTTTGCCTTGGGCAGTGTGTACACAGAATCCTTAGAAGAGAAAATGAGTTCCAAGGGAAATGTCTTTTTACTTAAAAAAAAAAAAAAAAAAGCTGGATGGATTTCCTTGCTTACTGGTAGAAGCACAGTTCTTGGCAAGCTGGGCCCTGTCAAGGCTTTACTTGGAACTTCCAACAGATACTTTGGTTAAAAACCCTTAAATCTTTCCTTTGGTTAACAACAGCATGCACTAAGTAAAAAACAAAATGAGAATGTGAATTTAAATAATTAAACTTTTTCTTCCAGATGAAAACCTTCATGTAATGTACAGAAGTAAGAATAGAGCTTACGTTCACTTTATTCTGAGGGAAGCCTGTAACTAATTCGCCTATCTGTAATGTTTTTGGAGTGATTCCACTATAAATACACTCTTTATAATTAAACTAACCAGCTGATTTATAGGACCTGCAGTTCAGATGCTGCTCCACTTAGGGGATTTTGTTGCATTTCTTTTCATAATGATCATTGTCTTTTCAGCTGGCAAAATTTAGCTTCAGCAAATCTTTGGAGATAAAAATTGCTTGCAGGTGTTGCAGAGTAGTAATTTTAAGGATTAGCTGGGGTGATAATCCTTTCAATTTATGCAAAAGCTTATGTAAAACTGGAAGAATTGAAAAGGCATGGCATTTTTTTTAAAAAAAAAGTGTATCCTACCTTTAGTATTTTAATGGCTTTCAAAAATCTAATGGACAGATTGTGGTCTGTGGCGTAGTGAGCAATGTGAAGTCAGTGAAGCTCTTATTGCTTCTGTGGAGGGAGTCACACTGGCTTCTGTGGAATTTGGGTGGGGTTTTGTGCTTGTGAATTTATTTTATAAAGTTATCTAAGAAGTGAAATAAGTAGTTGTAGGAATAATTGCTGGGTGGAGGGTTTTTCTTGGTGGTAATTTACAGTTTTCTTTCTCAGAGTTGTTATGGAGACAAACATATATTATAATAAGATGAATACTTTATGAAATACGTGTGTTATATCGAAGTAGTTATTGATTGAAGCTCTGGATTACAAGTGAACTCTGCCTGCCTTTCTGCTTCTTATCTGTTTGCTTCTAGGATTTTTTAATCAGTTTTCTTTAGGCACATTGGTGTAAAAAGATTACTTCTTTTACAGTGATAATTACATTTCAAGCTCTTTTTTTTGGAACAGCGTTTAGCTGTAGTGTCGAAGATTGCTAATGACAGACAGAAGGTGGTTGTAGCTAACTTTGTGTTTTGCAAATGTGAACCTAAAAGTTTTCAGAGTCCTTAAAGAGGGAACAGTTCTGGGTATTGGAGAAGGTGGTTTCCAGACAGCAAACACAGGAAGTGCTACAGCTGTGCTAATCTGGAAGAACATCACAGCAAACTGTGGCAACAAACTGGGGTTGAGGATCTTCCAGATTTCTGCAGAAGGATCACTTTTGTCAGTAAAATAACTAATTTCACAAAACTTATAAATTCCTCTAAGTGTAATTCAGTGTGCACTGCAGCCTACTAGTTTCCTCAGAATGGAAGAAAACCCATAAAAGAAAGCTGAGGTTCAGTACTTTCTTATAGCATTTGAAATGAATAAAAGTGCAGGAGCACATAGAGATTTGTATGATACCTTCTGACATCTTGTAATTCACTTGATATGCAGTGTCCCTCTACTACCAAAATTAAATAACTGTACAGAAGTCCTCTCATCCCCACAAACATTTGGATATTGCAAGTGAGGGGAAAAACAGCAATCAGACTGCAGCTGTCAATACTTCTTTTGCTTTTAGCAAAGAGCTGCAAACCTCGTGTGGGACAGCTGGGTGAGATGGGCAGGGCTGTGCCGTGGAGGGTGGCTTGGCTGAAGGGAGCTCTCATTTTTTGGTGGGTGCTCGTTTGGGGGCTCTGAGACAGCAGGCTGAGGTTGTGTAAAGCTCTCTGGAACCTTGGCAAGGAGGGTCATCAAGCCTTACCCGACTGCTCCCTCTTGTGCTGGCTGCCACCGGCTCTGCTCCAGGGAAGAGGGGGTTGTGTTGGTTTGTACATGGTTTTGCACGTCTAAATGGTTGAGTCACACTATATATATGCTTAGTTTATTTTCAGTGTGGTTGACATTGATAATTTTACATCAACTCAGTGCACCTCAGATTCTCTGTAACAGCGTGTTGTTTGCTGCACTTAGGTTCTGTACGCTTCAGCTGCCATGATTTTCTAAGACATGAGACAGTTTGATACACACAGATATACAAACATACTTATTAAAATGAAAAGCATCTTAAAAACCCCCATATTTTTAAAAGCAGGGTAAAATGCTGTGAGGGTGTGCATACCCACCTTAGTGTCTTGTTCCTCAGTTAAATGACCTCATGTATTCCCAGATACCAGGAACAGTCTTGATGCATCTTGAAAAGATGATAGTGAGATTATTCAGGTAAAAATGGCTAGTAAGAAATTCCTCTTCATGTTTAAGGGGTGTGTGCTTGGGATAACTAACAGTCATAATACACTTATTCTACTATTGTAAGCATTAGATGAATCCTTTCTCTTTTTATGATATGTTATTGTAATAACTTTAAGGAGATTGGAAATATCTTAATACTGCATAAAATATTACTTTTTATATTTCTTTTACTACAGGTTATTGAGGTATGCAAGATTTTTAGAGCATATTCTAGATACTTGGTGTAAAGTTGATTTGAGCTTGGGCCCTCTTATATTTGAGCTGATAAACATTTGCTAGGCTTAAGAAATATTAGTGAATATGAGAGAGGATATCTGAAACTGTGTTGCCTTTTTAGACGTTATTGAAGCTTTTATTTTTATAGCGGAACAATTTCCTGGTTGTTGTGTCATGCCTTTGCATTTTACTGCTGATAGGGCACATGTGTATTATGCCAAGATCCATACACTTAGGCCTTAAGTACGTCCATGAAAATTAATAGGTTTCTATTTAAAGCAGCAGTATTTTAATTTATGTAAGAAGTTTTTAAATATCAATAGCTTTCAGCAATGATTTCTGATTAAAAGTCATAAAATGTATTGCCAGTTCCTGTCTGCCCCTCCTCCCCAGATAATGTCAGTTACTTGGAGTGACCCTCATTCTTGAAATCAGCTGTGGTTACAGTACGTCTCAGAAAACAGAGATGAGGAGAGATATAAATGCAAAGAGAATAAAAAGCAATGATGGTATCATAAAAAGGAGCATGTCTTTGGAAGTGTAGGAAAAGTTTTGAAGGCTATACAGCATATCACACACTTCTCAATTAATCATTAAAATCAAGCCAAAATTAATGGCTCTAACTGATATTCTCTCAATGTTCTTTAGTTAAGACTATCATATTGTGTTCCTCTGGGCTGGAGGCAGGGCTCTGCTGAATGTTTCATGACAGTAACACAAGTAGATAAAGCCATTAAGGAGTAATGATGGGCAGAAGGCAGTGCACACAGGTGCAGGGGATCCTTTGTACAGAACTTTTTCACCAGCTAAGGCAGGCATGGCATGTTCTGAAATGTGATGGTGCGTGGTTAACGTTCTGATTCCTCACAGCTCGGGTAATTTGGCAAGTGACAAACAGAATTCTTAAATGCTTTCAACAAATTCATTCAGTGGATTTCTTTCTTAAAAGGTAAAAGGGATACTGCATACATTTGGTGTCTTTACTGCTGTAAAAATAATGACAAGCAGAAGTTTTTTTGTGTTACCTTGGTAAAAGATCCTCTGGAAGTCAAACACTATTAACTTTAACGAAGTACCTTTGATGGCAGGGAAGAGACAGCTGATACTACACTTCCTTAACAATAAACCACAGTGACAGATAAAAACAAACATGTCCATGGTAACATATAGCATTTCAGAGAGTGGAGCCAGAAACTAACGCTGACTGAAGTGATCTCTGACTTTTTTTTTGAAGCCTGTTACTGCTTTTGAAACTGTACTTTCTGAAAAGAGTTAAAATTTAATTCTGCTTCTGTGAAAAATTTATGTCATGCTATTGAAGTAAGCGAAAGCAAATAGATGTGCCTCATATTGTCTTGGGCTGCAATTTTTGAAATTTGCTTAATTGTGCTTAAAATTATACACCATGACTGATAACTTAATAGGAAGAAGCAGTCTGTCTTTCATGTGTTTACTCCTTCCTCTCTATTTCCTGTCCTCTTTCCCTGAACTTGCTCAATTTTTGGCCTCAACTCTGGGCATAATTGAACTGCTGCTCATTATTTTTACCTGAGCTGCAGAACCTTTTCATTTTCCAGTTATGTTTTTATACTCAGGACAAACAGAGATACTGAACATGCTAATGTAAATAATAAGGAGGAGAAAATACTAGTTTTTGTTTCAGGTGATCAGAACCTGTGTGTGTGCAGTGGTGTTCTCTCCTAGGAGAGATAGCAGATTGCTTCATTGTCCTGCTGTCTGCAACCCAGTAGTTAGGGCATTTTTATGGAAGGTGGAAGATATTTTGAATTCTTTTTCACTGAGGAGTTTTTATTCCTATGGGTTTCTTGTGTTTTGGACAACCTGGTTGTTGGATGAAATCAATTGTTTTCACTGGGCTTACCTTCAAGGAAAAGCGAACCACTCATCTATATCCAACAAGATAACTCAGGCATCTGAAGCCTAGGGTAGGGTTTTGGGGTTTGAGGAAGAGTCTCATCTAGGAAGAAGGTGAAGTTTCAGACTGGCAGCAAAGCATTTTGATGCTGATCACTGCCATGTTTAAGTCCTGTTGTAAATTGAACCAGGGTCTCTGATGTCTCATTGACAGTAATGCTGTGACAGGAGTGTCTTTGCAGTCCATTTCCTACTTTTAAAAATTTTAATAGCAAAAGCAAAGTACTTATTCAGAGAAAAACAGTATGCTAAGATCAACAGTGTAAAGAAGGTTTAAATCCTATGGCCAAAGCTGTTTCAGATTGGTGATATATCCTAGAAACTACAGCATATGTACTGAACCCACATCCCAATCATGCCTGTATATTATAGTCTTTTTTTAGAGCAGATTTCCACTGCACAGTTGCTGTCAGCCCCTGTTTTCATTTCCATGATTCTTGTGAGCTGCTTTTCAGACTGCATCTTTCTCATCCAGATCTCACAGTGAATTTCCTTAGGCTTTACTTGTGCCATGAAGACAGGTGCTTTTAAACCGAGAAGACAAAGCAGTTCACTGCTTATATGAATTGTCAATAAGTGCAAAAAGCAGGAGCTGCTTGGAGATTTAAATGTGGTACCTGGGGACATGGTTTAGTGGTGGACTTGGCAGTGCTGGGTTGCTGTTGGACTCGATGTTCTCTGAGGTCTTTTTCAGCCTAAATGATTCTGTGATTTATTATTAACATTATCATGTGCTCTAAGAGCATCATTCTTCTTTGGGCAGGTGAATGGATGGGCTTGGCTCCCCTGAAGGCTGGAGGGATGACTGTAAATAATGCAACTGATATGGCAAAAGGTCTCCGCTGGCAAACCTGGTAAAACAGACCAGCCTTCCTGCTGGGAGCATCACTGCTCTGCTTTAAGGAACAGGGTGATGCACAGAGTGCTGCCACCACACCACTGTGGGGCTTATCCATGGATGAGTGGGAACTTCTGTGGCCTTATGCATGGCATGGTGCTTTTTCCTTAGTCCAGGCTCTTCACAGAGTGCTGAGGATTTGGCTTAGAACTTGGTGGGTTTTACCTGTCCAATTCTGCACTGGGATATGTTTGTAGAAGGTGCCTGAGCTGTGAGTGGAAACTGCAGCAGAATTAAGTCAGCTCTGAACAGTGTTTCTTATCAGCCCTTTGTCTAGCTTCCTGGGGCTTGCACATAGTTTTTGAATACATTTCTTACCAACCCTATAGAGTTGATTTTTCTTTCTTTTTAGCTTAACAAAGGATTGTTCTGTTATTTACTATCAGACAGGTTTTATGACTAAATTTTAAAATTGCTTTGGATTATCTTAGAGCACAAACATTATATTTAAGTGGAACACCTGATTAACAACTGTAGAATTCAGAAAGTAGTAAGTCTTTCAACCTCTGACTTTTTAAAATAGTTGTTGTGTCAAAAATAGACTGATAAGCTGTGTCTCAAGGGATCAGTGCAGGGAAGAATCCTATATTCTCATTTTTTTCCCCACCCTTCTCAGACTGATCCTTTTCCTGAGTCATTCTGTATTTCCTTTTCCAGGATGCTTTATATTCAGAATCTTCAGATGTTAGTTGAATCAGTGTCAGATTTCCTGAAATAGATACTTTAACTTGTACGTGCTACACGTTGCTTTTGAGGTCTTGATTTGCTTTTATCATATGGAAATCTTATGTTATTTCACTTTCAGTCCTCATATAGTATCTGAAATTATTTGTATGTAAGTTTTCCTGTCTTTGCCTTATTTTTGCATGTGAGCTTTCCACAGGGGGCTGCTTTGCGTGTAGGAAGAACTGATTTTAATTTGGCAGGTACTGGATATGAATACAGCCTGAGATTGCACATGAGCTGTGCCCTCTTGTGTTCACTTGGAAAAGCAACCAAAGTATAAGAAAATAAAGCAAGCCTCCTCAAATTAAGTTGGAGTTGATTCATCACACATTCTCTGCCTCAGATGTCTGCAGTCGTCTCAAACTGTGGAAACACTGAATTCAAGTATTCCAGAATTTGATGATTTCTCTTCTTCCCAGTGCTGGGCAGTATAAGTTAGGTCACTTTAATTTCATTTTAAATGAAGAGAAGAGAAGTGCGACAGCAGAAAAGACTAGAGTGCAATTATGAATAAAAAGACAAAATGTCTTTAAATTCATAGTTGGGTCATTTTCCTGTCCCAAAAAAGTAACATGCCTTAACAGAACTTTTCCAAATGAAACCTTCCTAATTGTATTCTGTCAGTCTCTTAGAAGGTGATTTGATATGCTTTGTGCTTGCCTAATGAAACCATTTGATCATGTGCAAGCATTCTGTTAAATTAATTATTGTAGGCTAACAAATGTGGACAGAAAACCAAAACACAGTGAATTGCGAGTTCAGCTTGTTTTCGGTGGGGCTGAAGCTGTTTCTAACTTGTCTCCATTAGGTTAAAATCTACAATATAATAGCTATAAATAGGTTTTCTTTCATGTTTCTCGAATTTCTGGTTTAGTTTATTCACAGTGAAATACGTTTATATATAGGTTTTCCAATGCATATTTAAATATTAACATTATATTGATATGTCTGCTGTGCCCTTTTTTTCATGGTTTTTAGTTTTCATGGTTTTTAGGTTTGTTTCCTGCAAAGATAAAAATGTAAACTATGTCTTAGCTTGACCTCTTCTTTCATGTGAAGAATATATTTTGGTTTGCAGGGATCATTTTGTCATTTGCATTTGCATTTCATCCTTTGATGAATCATTCGTATCATCGTTTTTGAAGCAGTATTGTTATGTTTAGTGAGCATGAGGTTTTTAACTTGTGATTTTTTTTGGGGGAGAATTATGATTACAGCACACTTTTTTTTGTGGGCATTGCTAATTATCTACATAAATGTCTTTACATGTAGCACCTCAGTAAGGACTTGTTATTGCAGGTCAACTGTTACCTCCTGGTTCATGGTGCTGTAGCAGGGAATCAGTCTGGAGCAGAAACAGGAGTTTGCTTCAACTGGAGTAGCTCAAACACAATTTTAGGTGTCATTAAAAGTCAGAAACAGCCAATTTGGCTAAGTCTTTGTGAGCTTTTTTGCAGAGTCTAATCTGAGTTTCTTGTCACCCTGACTAATTTCAGTGGTTTTCTTTTGCAGGAAATTGCATTGTGTGCTCGCCTTGTAGGGGCTTGGACTCTGATAGAGAACGTGTGTATGAAATGAGATCATTTGCTGGCTTGGAATGAATGTTGTTTCATAGCTTATGTGGATACTCTGGAAAAAACTGAGATAGAGCTTGTATAAATTTTGAAGTCTGAGTGAATTGTTGAATACTATGGAAAATAAGATTTTAGTTTAAGGAAGAGTGACACTTTTGAAGTAAACAACCAGAAATTTTGGATGTTTTATAAAAAGTAAAATATTTATATATAATTGAGAGGTTCAACATTTAGATTGAGATTGCGTATATTTGAGCACTGTTTATAAAAACACTTTCCCACTTGGAGAACTGATATATCAATGTGTAAAAATCCTTATGCAAGAATAAGGCTAGAAACCCAGACGGCATCAAACTGATAATTCACTTTACTAATTACACCCAACACAAGAGAAACAGCTGCAGCAAGAAGAATTTTTAATGGGGGTTGCCCTTTCTCCCTCATCTTGGCGGGTATAAATCATGTAGTCAGGTCAAATTTGCTTCATGTTTATTTACTTTAATTGTGGGACAGTTTTGCTGTATCTTATTAAAGTGAGAGCCATCTCTGAGAAATTCACTGTGTTTAGTACAATACTGTGCAGATCAAATCCTTGGTGATGATACTTGTAGATCACATGTGCCGTGGCAAAAATGGCCAAAAATTCTAACAAACGTGAGGTTATTGGTGAAAACAAACACTGTGATTTAATGTTTAAGGACATGCTGATGTAAATAATTTGTAATTTTGCTTTTGTAACTGGAAGAAAATGTTAGTTTAAGGTGTTTGTTTCGTTCCAAGGGCTGGAAATACAAATGAGTTCTGTGTAAGTTCTGCGTAAGCTTAGCACTGGTTAAGCTCTGTGCATAAACCATGGAGTGAAATTGAGCAATGTGCCAAGGACCAGTTTGGGCTGTCTGCTTATAGCACCGGTTTCTATTGTTGGTTTTTGGCATATTGCCTTGAAAACTGGGTTGGTGTCAGGCCTCAGGATAGAATTGCAATTATTTGTGTGACCTGTCCATAAACTGTACCTACCTGAGAGTTCAGAACACCCCATTAGCTCACAGTGTGGGAGGGCACTCACCTTCTGTAACTTTCAGAGACAAGATTTTCAGGAGAGGAAGAGTGGTTCCCAAAAATATGTTTACTTCCACTCTTTCCAAAGCTCAGTATTTTTTTGTGGAGGCGTAGGATTGCCATTAGCAGAAGTTTTTTTTCCTTTGGGCAGATTGGTTTGAGATTGTCTTACTGCCTGGATCCAGAGTGGGCACATGCCAGGATAACAATGCCTGCCTGTCCCCCTCTCCTATCCCTCACCTTGGCTGCTGTTTTGATTCTCTTGCTGGAGCTGTTCAAGTCCTCCACCTGAACAACAGATGTCTGTGGTACCTGCCAGAGTGAATGGTGTATTTTTAATTGTTACTGCCAAGATGTTTCTGTCTGAGACTGTTAAAGTTCCTGTAAGTAAAGGCAGTGAATTGCTGTCAACAGGAATCCAGAGAAAGATGGGAGTGCCACATGGTATCAGTGTGGAATTGGGGCATTTAGGAAAGAAACTGCAATTTCCTATGTAAGTCTGCTTTTTGCCTCTTCAGCTGTTTCAAGGCACATTAGCTTTGGACAAACTTATTTTTTTCTTCAGATATCCAACATTATCCAAGTTACCCACATATAGTTAAAATGATCTTACAAGCTTTTGTTGTGAACTTCCTGATCCTGTGAATTATAGCACTTGGAATTGCTCTGTAGTTGGGTGAGTAACTAAAACTTCCGTACTGGATGCTCAAAAGACAGAAATGTTGATTCTGAGAACCAGCATTCAGCTCCTGTGCTTCTGCTGGAGGGCTGTTAGTCTGTAAAATGAAAATCTCTGGCACTGTGGTCAGATAATAATGTCGAGGCCATACTGTGACTTGAAATGTAGCAATGTTGCAAGACCTTGAGAAAGGATACATTGGGAATGGGAGCTGAGGAATGTCATTGTATAGCACAGATTTTCATGGGCAGAGGAGTTTTTGTCAAGTTTAGGGATTGAAATGAATCCTTTGCTACCTGAAAAAGAATTTTGAAAAAGAGCTTTTGGTTGCCTGTGGGGTGCAACACGGTTAATTTGAGAAGAACTTTCTAATGCAGAGGGAAAAGAAATCCAGGCTTACTTATGGAATATTACCAAAGACATGGGAAAACACTTTGGTAGTTTGGGGCTGAACTTAGTGACCCTGCAGTCTATATATCCTTTAACAATGTGTATGCTTTGTGCATATAGATCATTGTAGAGCTGATACTCAACATTGTTATATGGTTTCAATAGAAGCCCCAAGGGTCCTTTTACTCTTTATGCTCTGAGACAACTTGTTCACTGCTCTAGAGCTGAGGGTTGGTTTGTTTGCTTTGTTTTGTAGGGAGAAAATAATAAGCTGCAACATTTTGTCTTTTAATTTTGAGGTTTTTTTAGTGGAATATTCTCAATCTGCCCACAGTTCTTGTTTCATCAGAGTATGAATTAGAACATAGAAGCAACTACTGTAGTGGCACATTTTCCCTCTGTAATTTCTAAGTCAACATTTATTATGATTGGCTTTCTTTGTCAGTGACACAGATGTGATCCCTCAGAGTAAACAAACAAACAAACAAAATCACTAAAAGAGATTAAATAAGATCATTTACATCTCTTTTCTGCTCTCTGAAAAGGTGGAAATGCCTGTGGATTCTCAGGAACAAAACTGGAAAACCCAGCGCACGTGCTGCTTTAGTCTGGTTGTAGTCCAGACTGCGTACACCTCTTGATGTTTTAAACTCTGCAGATGCTAGAATTGCATATTTCTGTGTGCCACAAGCTGCCCTCTCTGCACTAGTCTGGGGCATTTCAGGGTGACTGGATCCCAGAGGAAGGATCTGTCTGGTGTGCCCTGGGAGCTCCTGGTGAGTGATTGGATGGCCAGGCTCTCCAAAATACAAAACACAGAGGTCAGCACCCCTGTTTTTTGAAACATAAGTGAAGGAGATGGCAAGCAGCTTCCTATATGAAGCAGAGTAGCTGGATCTAATGCCCTAAAAGAGGGACATATCACTTCAGTTTCTTCTGCAGCTTGGCAGTAATGTGAGGTTCTAGATCTAGCTGTTGAATCCAAGTCTTTACATGGTTACTGCTTTAGTACCCAACTTTTAAAACCTCTTTTATGGGATATAATAGTAATTCTGCTTCTAGTGTGCTACTGGTTTATCCTCTTTTCATATGTGGGTCTGTAAGAAATCAAAACATGTAAGTTGGTGTTAGCAGCAGCATTTTTTTCTGCATACCCAGATTTGATTTATCACCTTGATGTTGTCAGCATCTGACTCTAATTAACTGGATAAATGAAGCTGAGATCTTGACTGAATTAGCAGTTGAAGAATGCATCTTACCAGAAGCAGATGGAGAGAAAAAACAGTGTATTTAGTTTATGGCCATTCCCCTGGTTTATGGCCATTTCCTATTTTGAAGGGAAAAGTTCTGCCAAATCAATTCTTGTCAAATGCTAATTAAATTATAGTGATGATTAATCCTGATGTAAATACATTATTTCAGTGTTTAGGGGAGTTATAAATAGTTTAAAGACTTAAGAGACATTGTGAATACATACTTAATCTGGAGTGCATTTGGGAGAGAGAAAATGCCAATTAGATAATTCAGTGACAGTTTATGCAGTTTAATTTATCCTTTGTAAATAATGTCTGTTATTATTAGCCTCTGTTGTAGATAGAACTCAGCTAAATCTTTTTGTTGGTAAAAGAATTCCTTACAGTGACATTTACACTGTCCTCTTTAACATCTTTCTTTTCTTGCTAGAAATCTTCCAGTTTTACAAAAAAAAACCCAAAAAAACAACAACAACAACAAAAAACAAACAAACAAAAAAAAAACCAAAAAAAACCACCCCCAAAAATACAACAAATGCAAGTATTGTCACTTCTGGGCTGTGGAAAAAGAAAGTGAAGCAGGAAGGCATTCCCTAGGGACACTGAACATGCTGAGAACAAAATCCATGTCTGCTAGCTAGCTCCATATGGTGCCTTAAATGCTGTGGATGGAATATCCTTTCATGGCACATGTTAAGAAAGTGGGCAAACAGTGTCAGTGGTTGCATTACCCTGTGTCTAGCCTGTAACTTTGATAAGATCCTGAACAGTGTGGGAGGAAAATGTGAAAATGTACCATGAGAATATATTACATTGTTAATTAAAAAAGAAAAGAAATCCCAAGCATTGCTTTCAGACTATTTTATCTACTGCAAGGGGAGGTCAGCCCCTCACTCAGCACTGGTGAAAAGATATCCTTAAAGAGGTAACACGTCTTGGTGAAGAGCTGTTAACACTGTTTCTATGCTGCAGAAGTTGTTTTTTTCCAGCCAGACGCTCTGGTCACCAGTCAGTGCTCCTCAGGAATGTGTTTGGAGGCAACCTTCAGGGAAAGCTCCATTCGGGTTCCAGATTGATGAGGTAAAGCACCAGACCTTAGCATTTCCTTAGTCCATCACAATGGCGCCTGCAACACCTCAGTTCACCACTGTGCTGGCAGATGGATAAAACAAAGTTGGAGGTTAATTTATTGGTAGTGGGGAAAAGAGATCTCTGCTCCTTCATCTGCAGTATTCTATGAATTATATGCTTATGCAAGGTGAAATGCTGAATTTTTCTATGCACCATAATTTATGATGCATTTGCTACTAACAGACAAGGAGGATTTGCCAATTTTCAGTCGTACACCTTATATATACAAGCTGGGAATAAATATTTTTTGGCTTTTGTGGCAAGGTCCAAATTTATCTGGAAATGAAATGTAAGATAATGTTATGCAGCACCTACATGTGTAGCCTTTTTGGGGAAAAAAAAAAGGTTTATCTTTCTTGTCACAGTAAATGAATGGTTTGCCATTAGCAGTGGAGTTGTTTCTAATAAACAAACAAAAAAATCCTGGCAGTAAAAGTAAAAAATCCTGCTTCTGCCATCCTATGGAGACAAATAGGGAGTGTGAAGAAGTGACAGCCAGTGCAGGGAATGCACCAGGATACCCTCACACATTTACATCAATTACACAGGGCACAACACTGTGTCACTGAGGGAGCGTTCTGTGGTGGCCACCACTGTTTTCCTAGGTGAAAGGGTAATTATTTGGCTGTTAGTTCTTAATTTATTAATATCAGCACCAAACGTTAGGGTAAAGGATTATTCCAAACAGAGGATTTTTCCAGTGACAGATCAGCTGTGTGGAAGATGGTAGTGATTTTGCTGCTGATAAGAAAAGCTATTAGTGTAAAGACAAAGGTCAGTTTGGAATCTCAATGCTGTTGAGTGATATTTAAGGAAAAATGAAAAGTGTAATGAAGCTCTGTACTGGTATAACTTGGTACAAGTGTAACTTTAGGTTGCCATTGCAGCTAATCATTTTGGTCATTCGACTTTTTATAAAAGAAACAGTCGAGAGCCTGGTCCAATTTATGTATAAATCAAAGAATTTCAGACTGAGAATTTAGATTGGACCTTGAAATTCCTCAGAGAAAAGCAGATTTTAAAGATATATTCAATCCTTTATGGTGTGTCTATACTGTTTCTGTTTCTTCAGAAAGAGACTGATCAACTTTTTGTTGTTTTATTTTTTGGTGTTTTTTTTCTTTTTTTTTTTTTAATGACAATCTTGACTTTTGAATGTGAACTAGCAGACATTTTGCTTTAAAAGCCAACAATACAAACACTAGTATTTTTGTGATTGGAATTCCTTGAACCTATAATAATTTCCCTAACTTGGTATGGATGTTGTACGCTCTGCAAGTAGCCTTCATGTGTTTCCATCAGATTTTCAAAAGTGTGAAATGATTAGGGGAATTTTGAGGGGGGTGTTCAGCTGGGGTAGAGTTAATTTTCTTTGCAGGGGCTGGTGTGGGGCTGTGTTTGGATCTGTGCTGAACACAGGGCTGATAACACAGAGATGTTTTTGTTGTTGCTGAGCAGGGCTTGCACAGAGCCAAGGCCTTCTCTGCTTTTTGGGAACTACACTGGTGAGGGAGCTGGGAGTGCCTGGGAGGGGACACAGCCAAGACAGGGGACCAAAATGACCAAAGGGAGAGTTCAGATCATGTAATGTCATGGTCAATATAGAAAGTGGAGGAAGAAGGGGGAGAGAGATGTTTGGAGTGGTGGCATTTGCCTTCTCAAACTTTACCTGTGATGGGACCCTGCTCTCCTGGAGAAGGCTGAACTCCTGCGTGCCTGTGGGAAGCAATGAATTAATTTCCTGTTTTGCTTTGCTTGTGTGCAGAGCTTTTTGCATTCCCTACTGAACTGCCCTTATCTCAGCCCATGAGTTTTCTACCTTTTATTCGTCCCATTCCCTCCCTGAGCCCACTGGTGGGGAAGTGGACCAGGGGCTGCCTGGAGCTTGGCTGCTGGCTGGGGTTAAACCATGAGAGATGGAAAGGCTTAAAATACATATTTTTCTTTGATATTGTATGTCTGAAAAATCAGATGGGCCATCTGATGTTTTTATATTACCATTCAGGTAATATACCTCAAAAATTTGCTGGGAAACCAAATGCTTTTAATATTGTGCTAAACTTAAATGTAAAACACACAAGATTGTACTGTGGCTTGTCTAGAAAGACAGCAGGTTCATTGTGTTCCTCTTGACTTTTAAAAGCTAAGGTTACTCCTGAGGTACACTTCCCATTAGCCTGCTCACCAAGAGGGTTCTGATGATGCAGCTTTTATTGATGAAGAAAATCTGTGTTAAATGAACTGACTTGGACTTTACCGATAAAGAAAATGTGGAAATCTTGGTTTGCTTTTAGCCAAATGTCTGGAGCATCATTTGTAGGTTACTTGTAAGGTGGACAGCTGTCTGCAATATGGCATTCACACCTTGTATGTACAGAGCACACAGCTCCTAAACCCCTTTGGTACATGGACAAACAGCAAGGGTTTGTTTGGGTTTTCATATATGAAGTGTTTTTGAACTGCAGCATCTATAAAATTCACTGAGTGGAACACAGACAGAATTGCTCACCCATTTCAATTCCTGAGCTCGGTTTACTTTTTCATCACATTAAATGAGGAATAACTTGGCTAAGACCAAACATCCAAAGTGGAATAAACAAAGCTTTCAAAAATCTAGAATCAAAGGGACAGTCTCATACTTGGAGTAAAGTTATTTACTAGGTTATTCACCTGAAGAATATTTCAATTTGCTGTTGTTACTTGTTTTTGTATTCTGAGATCTGACCATAAGCTAAAATCACAGCCCTTGCTGGTAGCTGGCATAAAGGAATTTATTTACCATGTTGCATTAACCTGACAAAAAACAAACTTCTATTCAGTTTTTCTTGAAATGTTTGCCCTATTGTGTGGGGTGAGCTCAGGAATCTTGCCTTCACATACTATGGGCTTTTTGGTTCAGTGACAGATTTATAATAATAAACTTGAGAGCCTGTATGGGAGATAGTGGGAGAGGAAGTGAAAGATATATGAAAAACATTATTTGATTTTTAAAACCGTGGAATTACTTCCTTGTCTAATGAAGAATGTAATGAAAAACATTAAGAAGCTGTTGCCTATCCCTGTCTCCTCAAGGTCTGTGGAAGAGAATTGTAGGGGCTTTGCCCTCCTGTGAACAATTAGTGAGGGCTGCTGGGGCAAGGAGATGTACAGACCCCACAGAATAATGGGGCAGGGACAGGTCAGAGGACAGGGATTAGCTGTCTGGGAGGAGGGCAGCACACAGCCAGGAATCCTGGAGTCATCCATGAAGCCTAAACACAGTTCAGTAGGTGCAACTGGAGCACTCCTGAAGTCACTTCTCTTTCATGGGTTACATGGCTCTGTTTACAATAGCTCTGCAAAACAGGCCTTCATAGGAAACTGGTACTGGATTTTAAGCACCAGTTTTTGACTTTTAGATGTCCTACATTTCTTGATTATAAACAGGTTTTTTTCTAAAATATCCAAATTCTACGTAGTAGGGTCTGAAAAAAACCTTTTTATCTGCTGAAGATCCATTCTACAGAAGTTGAATTGACTGAGAAAAGATGATTAAGTTTGCGAGGTACTGGTTTTCTTGTTGTAGACTAATTTTTATTCTCTTTTTCTCTCCATTTCTTCATTTGTATAATTTTTTCCATGTTATGCTCTTTGGGGATTTAAAAAATTACATTAATTCCAAAATGTCTAATAGGCACCGAGCATGTCTCAGTCCTTGAGGTTTGGTCATGCTTAGCCATTTACTAACTGCCAATGAAAAAAACCACAGGGGGTTGGCAAGGTTATTGACAATACCTTTTGCATTGTGAGCAGAGTCATGATAAACTGGGCATTGCCCTTCAATCCGTCTGACTGGAAAAATCACCTGTGAATTTACATGGAACAACAAACCAGCTGCTGTCAAATTGGAGCTCAACACACCTCACTTACCTGAAATGCTTCTGATGTTCCTAAAACAGCTGAATAAATATAATGCAGGTGATAGCTTGAGAGGGTAAAGGGAATAAGATACAATGCAGATGATGAGACAATTGTATAGCTTTCTGTTGCAGTTATTATAAATTATTATATGGGAAAAAAGAGTATTTGACTTGTGTTTTGCTTCACTAAATGCAGTTAAAGACAAAATAATGGCAGTCTGATACCACATGGGCAGGAAGTCCAACAGGTCACCTTGATTGCTGGTAGGAAAAACAATTCAAAACAGAAGCACAGCTGAGGAAGGGATAAGTTGGGAATTCTGCGTTTAGGTGCTTTTAGTGCTGGAAGGAATAGTAATTTATTTATTATGCAAGGCTTATGCACATTAATGCAGTTCAGGAATTCCATAGAAGTGATGCTGCCTTCCAAACAGCTTGGCCTTCAGGAATGGTTCACTTTGGCACAGCTGAAAGTGTCTCAAGGAGCACTGGTGATGTGTTTGGCTAGTGAGGCTCCCTGTAAGAAGTTTTTTCATCCACTGGCATAAGTCAACTGCTTGAACTGTTAATGGTCAGAAATTACTTTTATTAGGCTGAAAACAAATGCCAGGGCAGTAACAAAGGCTTGTCTTAAAACCTTGCACTCCACAAAGGATTCTTGTTTTGAATGTAACAACTGCAGTTTCTTTGAAGGCTATTGTTTGATCGCAGTGCTAATTTGTGATCATTGCACTCTATTCCCATGAAACAAAATAAAGAGAAGATGTTCCCACAGAAGAGGATATAATGTTTGAAAAAATATTCCTTTCAGGAAAGCAGAAATTATTCAGATTGATTCAAATGAGTGAAAAGAATTACAGAAACCTGTACAAAAACACTATAGATGCAGAGCCATTATTCTGTTCATTCAGCCTGATACATTTGCTCTTTGCAAATTATTTTGAGTGCATCAATGAGCATAAATAAACTATATTTTAACTGAATTTTCAATTATCAGCCTAGAAAAATGTATCAGAACTGCTGCATTGCTAACACTATAGCACAAAGGTATGTTTAAAGAGTGAGCAGTCCAGTTCTTGACTATGGTGCTGTCACAGATGTTTGGCTTTTCAAACACCAGTGGGACCCTTCTGTTCAAGTGGCTTGACCTGTGTTACTTGGAACAGGCGTTTTTGATTAATAAATCATTATGTAGCTTGTAATTCCTGCTTGAGCTACAGCAGCTCTATTTGGAAAAAATAGTCTGTTTCTGAAAGAAATATTTCTGGTGCTGAAGAATCTTGAATATATGGGGCCAATAATTAATCACTGCTGCTGTTATTCTTCTCTTTTAGTCAGAGTTTTCCTAGCTTTGGCTTTTGGAGATCGCATCCTGATTAGGTCTTTTGTTTCTGGATTTAAGATCCATAGCTTATTAGAAGCTTTTTCTTTGTGCAAATATCTACTGATCTCTGATGAATTCCCTTCCTCACCACCAGCTGAAACAGCAGATTAAGAGCCTTTCCAGGCTTATGGGCAGAAATTACCTCTCCCACAGTGGATAACTTATTGGGAGCTTTTTCTGAGCCTTTATTAGTTAAATAACTGTTAAAGCAGCACTTTACAAGGTATAGTTTCAGTTCCTTGCATTGATTCACTCTCATCACTGCATCCCCTCAGGATTTTTGCTGTTCATATAAAACTAGTTTTGCTCTAGGAATTTATTTTCTGGTTTTTACTAATCGTTACCTCCAAATAATGTAATTATTTGTGGGTTTTTTAGGCTGTGGATGAGGTTGCCATCTTGAAAGTGATCTGCATCTTAAGGCATTCACTTGTACTTGATAATATCAGCATTCAAGTTAGCTGGCTTGTGATATGGCCCAAGTCAAGGACTTCTGTTACAGTGATATTATATATTGCTACCAGTGATATTATATTGACTCATTTTCTTCCAATCATTGATAAAAATGGCAGCGCTGGCCCAAAGTCTCTGAGACTACTAAAAATAATCCTTGTAAATAATTCCACGTTAACGTATTTTTTTGTGATCTCTTTGCACTGGTTTTCAGCCTTTGTGGTGAACCTCATTAATTTTTGTATACAAATGTCACTATGGAAATGCAATGCTTTAAAGAAAATATCATGCAGTCACATTTTTTACAGACCATGGTTAGTGTCAGCCCTGTTACCTTATCAGTTGGGTTTGCAGTATATATTTTAAAAAGTTTGTCAAGCTCTGCTTTCCACTGTGTTGGTTATTTTTAATTATCCTGGTGTGCTTTAGTCCTCTGTGCATAGACTACCTTGTCATGATTTAGCTTTGCACTGATGTCTGTGATGCCTTGGAGTGGCTACCTGAAACAAAGGGTAGACAAAATTAAGAGAATAAAAGCAGGTATTTATTGAAGGCCTTCAGTAGGTGCACCTGGGGCAATGAAAAGCCTCTGAGGGGCTACACCCGAGATGGATGACTGTCATGAGTTTTCCATACAGTTACAAGTTTGGTCCAACAGCATATCAGGGGTTAATCCTCCAATTACAACTTCAGATCATGAAGTCATTTAGTCCAAGTTTGCCCCCACACCCCCCAATTCACTTTTGTTTACAGCTCTCAGGGCCTGAGACAATAAAGTGTCCTTGAGTTTCAGGCCTAGAGAGGAATAGTTTTGTCTCAATAAAATGGAAGAACATTAGCTGACAGGCCATGCAGTTTTAGAGTTATGCACTAAAGTAGTACAGGTTCTGAAAAATATAAAAGCTAAATCCTAAGCCATCACCTGTAGTTAACTGTATCATTTACTATTCACCATTTTAAGTTTCTTATTGCTTAGTGAGTGGCAGTGTAGAAAACACTTCCCTTCATGATAAGGGAGTAGTATTTAATTTCTTTCCACTACATTATGACTGTGGGAACCTAAGGATCGGAAAACAAAACAAGAGCAAGGAAAAAGGGTTGGAAAACAAAACAAGAGCAAGGAAATGCAAAACCAAACCAGAGCCAAAGGACTGAGCCAAGCAAAGCTAATGTATATTAGCAAATGTGGTGGCTTCAGTTCCCTTCAAAAGGCTCATGTGATCTGAACTAAGTATTAATACATTGATGTGTGCTGGGTGTTTGGCTTTCACAAACTGGCTGTGGGTTTTGGATTCTCTGCTGTGAAATAGGGTTGAGTTACTGTGCTGATAACTTTGTGTGCTGGTGTCTGAATACAGGCAGTGACCCACATTGCACTGGGAGAAGTCTCCTGGCATGGATTAAATGTCCTCACTGGTGCATTGGGGTGATGCATTCAGAAAGGAGGGAGCTGCTTCAAAAGCAAGGTACCAAATCACATTTCTGCTGTGCTGTGCGAGAGGCATTGTGTTAGCAAGTATACCAAATGGGTTTGGACCCCTCTGAATTCTGTAGGTAAAAAAATGACTTATTCTGTGCTTTACAGTCAAGTTCAAATGTTCTCAGAACAAACTTCAGCTTGAAATATCTCTGCTAATTCTTTTACTGGGTGAGACTAGTCATGGCATGTTTTACAGTCCCATACCAAAACAAATTTTCTTATAGAAGTTGAGGTACATCTTGAATACTTCATGAGCTGATCATTTATTTATGACAGTTATGGTTTCATTAGAAATGGCACTACCTGCTGGGCAGCACAACTATGCTTTTAACAGTTTTTATCAGGTTGTTAAAATTACACAGATGATGAATATTTCAATAGTGAGAAAGAGCAAAGCATTTAACAAACTACTTTGGTTCGAGAATCTTACGCTGCCTAAAATGGCAATGGCTGCTAATTTGTGTAGATAACTAAAACTCCTTATTAAGAAGGGAAAAATAAAGTTTCCCAAAGCAATTTCAGCAAGTCAGAAAGGTGACTTTTTTGAAAAGCCAAATCAGTGTTAAGAGATCATTTTAGTCTGCACTGGACTTTGGATTTTGCATAGCAAAATGAATGTTTCAAAGGAGCAGATCTAATCAGAGGGAAAATTAAATATCTTAATGGTTAAGTTATCCTTCTCTCCAGCCCCAGTCAATAATGTGATTAGTGTACACTGGTAAAAATGTTGAGTTATAGGTATGGATAGCCTATTTGTTATTCATTGAATATGATTGGATTTGTGAGTATTGGTTGTAATTATAACACGAATTTTTATTCATGAATTTGCTTAGTGTAGTTTTAAGGATTTCCACTTGGTGGAGCTTTATGATTGAATTTTTAATATATAAAATTCTGAATACTTGTGATTCAGGCTTAATAACTTCCACTGTAATAAAATAAACTTGAGAAAATGAAGTGAAGAGTAAATGTTAGGGATTTATTATTCTCTTTCATTTGGATCTTGGATCAAACAATGATATTTTTTTACAAGGTATCATTATGCTACTTGAGACATCATTTAATACAGTTAGTTTTAATAATTTGAAAATGGGGTGGCATAATAGCTCTAATAGGTACTGATATGTACATTCTATCTACAAGTTAGTACTTCCCCTCTGTAAATGTGTATATATGTATTTAAAAAAACCTCCAACATTCTTAGTTAAACTAGTGAAATAGTGTAAAATTATCTTTTATTCTTACTGTATAGGGGTTTATTAAATTCTGAAGGATTCTAAAGAATTTTAGAAATTACATTCTCAGAATAAAATGCCTGAAAAGATAGAAGACTTCTCACTAGAATGTAAGGAGGAGCAATGTGTAAGGTTTCTGTCCCTAGAAGGACTGAAAACTAGACTGGACAATCCAGAGGACTGGATCAAGTATCTTTTGGTGACCCCTGTCAACCTAAATGGTTCTGTGATTCTGTAAGGAAAACTTTTACCTGTGAATTGTGATAACAGACACATGGCCACTAACTTGATGGCCTCAGGTTTTGGGGTGATTGATTTGTTCAGTGAAAGATTTTGGAACAAGTAGCATTTTGATAGCACTGAGGAAGAATGGGTAATAATCAGTTTATAAATGAGGAGAGGGTTGTCTCCTGGGAGCAATTAATATGCAGTATGTGATAGCACTGCTTTACCCATCAAAATATATCTGCATAAAATGTAGCAACCTTTCAACAGCCATGACAGGTAATGAACAAGGTCCTCCACACATCTTTGCAACCTACATGAGAATTGCTGTGGGAGATTTCAGTTCCCCCTTATGTATATTATAGATAATTTGAAGAGAATGTTATGGCTTACATCTTTCCACCCCAGGCTTCCCATCAGTTTTTCCCATTTTCTGAGAGATGCTTCCACTCCTTGTGTTACTGATTCAGCCTAGTCTCTCATTCCCCAGACTTCTGAGTTGTTACCTTGTCCTCTCAGAATTTAATATTATTTTTCTCAGATAGTGTCTTGGATTATTCTTAATATTTCAGTATAAATTAAAAAAATTACTTTTTTCACTGTGACTTACCAGCAAAAGGACAAAGGAAAATTTAATGCTCTGCAATACTTAAATATAAATCTGATGAGATATTCTGTTTGTTTTCCTTTGCCCTGTTTGTCACTAAGGTGATCCAAATTTATATGTATATATCCAAGAATTTAAATTAAAACCCAAACAAATGAGCAGAACCACCCCTCCCCAAATACCCCTCAAAAAACCCCAACCAAACAAAAAAAAAACAAACAGAAAAAAACATGTTTGGGTTGTTCTTGTTTTAATCTTTCAAAATAATGATTGCTGTTTCCAAATATTCTTGGCTTTAAAATCTGAAGTAATATATTGGGGAGGAAGAATAATAATTATAAAAAATTAATTCTTGCTTTAAAATAATAATAATTTTCAATTGTGTGGTAGAAAACATCAGCTGCAAACACGAGAAATCTGTGCAGCAGGTAGAGGACCTCCCCCAAATCCTGTGTGGGTAGGAAAACGTCTCGGCAGGTTGAGAGAGAACCTGGATGTCTGACAGCCATTGTCTGAATGTCACACAGCGATGGAGTAAACCAAAAAGGAAACCAGGTCATGTTGGCTGGGGCTGTGCTCGGTGCCACAGGGATGCAGTTTGACTGTCTTTGAAAGAAATCCCTTCGGATCCCTCGGGCGGGGCGGTCGCGCTCGTGTGCCGGGCTCTGGAGAGCCCTGCTGGGGACCACGGCGCTGCCCGGACCCTCCCGTGCCTCCAGGTGCCCGCAGTGAAAAGCAGAATAAACTGCTGCACTGCCTTTTGCCCTGCATCAACCAGACTGGGTGCTCCTTCCCCCTTTCTCCCGAAAAGAAAAAAAGTATAAGTGGAATAGCTGACAAAGGGGATCCCGAGGGAAGATATTTAGAGGAATAAACAGCTTTCGAGGCCAAACTTCTGTTTATAAAATATATATTTATAGCACCATCATGTGTACATTCATGTGGCATTGTGTATTTCTATATGTAAGCATGTAGTTTGAGATACAGATAAACAAATTTATAAATGTAATTAAAAGCCATTTGCTAGGGTGATCTGTGGGAGATAGAAACACCCTTCTGATGTTTCTCTGCTCTCCTCGAGCTTCTGAAGTGCTTTGAAGATACACAAGTGTGATTCTTCCCCAGGCATTGTTAACATGGTTGAGGAACAGACAGTTTTGCTGAGTGTATAAATAGGGACTGGTTTGTCAGAAAGTTCTAATATTTTAGAAATAATTACAGGTACTGAGTACTGTTCAAGGGGCAAAAATCTACTTTCAGTCAATATATCGTACCAATTAGTTTCCCAAAAACTTTTGAAATCTTCAGTTGCTGACCTGTGAACTGAGAACCAAAGAAAGGTGTTTGCAAAGAGATGTTTCCTTTCAGCTGTACTGTTTCTCATGTGGATATTGAACTACTGGTATTATTCCCTATGAAAGCAGAGTAGAATCCCCATGTTCTGGAATTTCACCTTCTGTGATGCCCTAAGACATGGTCCAGCTCAATATTCCAGTTGGGATAGAGGAAAATCTGAGTTCATACAAAGTCTAGGGACCTATGTGATCTTTGCAGACATGAAGCCATGATCAGAGAGGTAACCACACAGAGAATGTTTTGAGTATCTGCTTAATACACTGTGAGCAGTCTCCCACTGAAGGTGGCTGGGGAATTGCTACTTCCTGCCTATTTCCCTGGCTCCAAATTTGTGCCCTGAAAGAGTTTCAGGCAGCATTAGTGTAGACTTTGCCTCTTTTTTACTGGTGTGTATGTGCAATAGCTTCAGAAACTACTGCCAGAATAGATATTCTAATAGCTTCTAGAATCTACTGGATGCAATATGTAGCATTTAAGTGGGATTTTGCAGAAAGAAGTCACTAGATGAGATGTGCATCCTTACTTCATGCAGGCTTTTGTGCAGCCTGATATTTGGGATCTGGTCTTTCTCCTGAGATATGTCTAACTTGGGCAATCATGAGGAAGTGGTTCTATGTGTGAATGGGGCAGTACTGCTTGTCTTGAATGTTCTGTGGGTTTTTTAATCAAAGTCATTAGGCTCACCTGAAATTGCAAAAATATCACCACCTTCTTCTATTTTGGATTTAACTTTTCCTGTTGTGTAGGCTTTTGTTTTTTGTCTAAGATTCAAAGATGAGTCTTGATGAGTTATACACCTGTGCTGGTCTTGGCTGGAATACAGTAAATTGTCTTAACAGTAGCTTGTTTAGGGCTGTATTTTGGATTCGTGTTGGAAATAGTTTTGACAATACTGGGGATTTTTTTGTATTTCTGAGCAGATTTTACACAAAGTCAAGGCCTTTTCTGCCTCTTGCCCACCCCACCAGGGTGGAGCAGGGGGAGCACAAGGAGTTAGGTGGGGGAATTCTGGGACTGCTGACCCCAACCAAGCCAGGGATATTCCAGACCTTATGGCCTTGTGCTCAGCATATGAAGTGGGAGGAAGAAAAAGGAAATGTGTGTGGGGGCAATTCAGAGTGATGGCATTTGTCTTCCCAAGTCATACTTATGGGTGATGGAGCCCTGGTTTTCTGGGAATGGTTGAACACCTACCTGCCCCTGGGAAGTGGCAAATGTGTTCTTTGCTTTAATTTCCTTGTGGGTATGAGTTTACCTTTACCTTTAAAACTGTGTTTATCTCAACCTTTGAGTTTTCTCATTTAATTTTATTCTCATTCTCTTTTAATTCTCTCCCCATCAAGAGAGGGGGGAGTCAGCAAGTGACACCCCAGGATTTGGTTGCTTGAAGTAAAACCACCACAACACCCTGAGTGTGTGAAAATCAAGATGACCAGTCTTGTCTTTGCTTCTGCTCCATGACTTACCCTACTTCTTTTCTCAGTCCTAGACCCTTCCCCTTTGCTTTTTGGTTTTGGGGGCCTTTTTGTCTTTTTGGGTTTTTTTTTTTTTCAATTCCAACTTCTTTGTTGATGGAAAAGAGTTGGGGTGTTGCACTTTGGCTGTATTTGTGCCTTGTCAGTGCTGCTGCAGTTCTTGGTCAGTTGACACAGAGGGGGATGCTGGTGCAGCTGCTGCTTTCACTTGGTGTATTTGTTTATAAGTGGGAAACTGCTGTGCCAGGACTCTGTTGCCTACAGCTGCTACCTCAAAAATCCACACCCAGCCATAATACTCTGCAAAATGCCAAGAAATTGATGTCCTTGCCTGTAGGAGAAGGGAATACAGGTGACTTCATCCCTGATAAGTAGCAGCTGTGTTAATTACCCAATTCAGCCTTATCCCTGATGAGTCACAACTGTATCCAATAAAGACAAGTGTGATAAAAGGGAGTGGATTAGCTGGGGAGGAGGATCATGAAGGAGGAGAAACTTTTAGGATCATCAGTGGGAGTATCATGAAGAAGAAGGATCCTGGGGAGAGAGAATCCCTGCTGTGAGGTCAGTCTGGGGCTGCAGTCAGAGCCTGTTGTTGGAACCTGCAGTCACAGTCTAGCTGGGTAAAAGCTGCAGTCAGAGGCTGTAAACTGATCCCTCCAGTCAGAGTTTAGCAGGAAATAACCAGCAGTCAGAGGCTGCAAGGGCAACCCACAGCAGGAGCTGCTGCAGCCAGGGTCCGTGAATGGTTGGAGTCAGGATGGCTGAGCTGTAAAGAGGAATAAACCAGGGCCCTTTTCATGCTGTGATAAACAAGGAGTCTGTGTCTGGGCTCATTTCTACCCTGTAACAAGGGGGCTGCTGCAGCACCTGCCCACGAATGGGAATATTTCTGAGGAGTTGTACTGCAGTGCCCTGCTGTTTGGTGTAGAGGCAGAAGTTGGGCACTGTGCCTCAGCATGGCAGAGCTTTGGGGCAGGGGTACCAGCAGTAACAAAGGCAAGCTGGCAGTACCATGAGCTGGGCTTCAGCCTGCCTTTGATAGAGCAGAAGATGTGCTGCAGTGGCACAAAAGAAGGCCAAGGCAAAGACAAATCTCAGTGCATTGCTTTAGTTAATTCTGCAAAATGCTGTGTGTAGTGGTATTTCATCTGGATAGGTTGTTAGGAATAATTTACAGGCCTTAAACAGAATCTGAGAACAAAGGTAAGAGCACCTGTATCTGAAGACTTGAGAAATGCCAAGCTCTGGTGGCTTGATATATTATGTTAGTCCCAGCTACCAAGCCTACAGGTGTGCTGTTTGCTTAACACAGAGGCTATGTTGGTTGTTCCCTTATTTTGTTCATTGTAAGTGAAGAATTGCCATAGCAACTGTGTGGTATGTGATGCAGATTTTTTGGTATTCTAAAGGTTGATTATTTATTTAACTGTGATGAAAACTGAAGAGTCTCTTTACTCTTCAGATAAAGAAGCAAAATTCCTCTAAATAAAATTACTACCTTGTTTTTATCTTGTTTTCCTGCACACTGGTATCTTGACTTTTCTTTAATTTCCTAGTTTGCTTCATATATAACCCTTTGCTTGTTTATATTGCTCTTATTCAGCCAGTTAGGAAAGGAGCCAGAATCTGTGATTTTTACTGGTATTCTGTTGGTATCAGCTGCAGCTAATGAGGTCCCAAATACTTAGTGAAAAATATGCAACTGAAAGGTGGGACCGGTTATTAGGAATTGCAGAAATTAACAGAAGCCACATCATAAATCAGCTTTTTTTTTTTTTTTTAATAAAAATGCCCTAATATTTTGGACAGCATTTGCTTTCTTGTGTTACTGCAGTTTCACTTTTTATCAAAAGCAGGAATTAAAGGTGTGAGCAAGAGCGATTTCGTCTACATAAGCTTTTCTAAACTCAGAAGTGTATTTGAAGGCTTCGTAACTTAATATAAACTACTGCTTCACATATAATCTAAGATTAACACATTTAAATACTTAAAATAAGTTAGCATCAATCCATACAGAAAGTTGAGGGAGAAATTATCTGATGTGGATGAGCTATTAAAACCCTTCTGTGTGAGCTTTTTGTTGAAAAAAAAATATATATATATTTTTTAAATTTATTTGTATTGGAGCAGAGAATGCAGTCTGGACACATCACAAATATTTTTTTTTAATGGAATTTGCTTTCAGTTGCTACATCTTGCTTCTTAAGAAATGACTCATTCTGAGGTTTGGCTTGCTCATTTTGTTGGAGAGTCCATAAAATGTGTGAACACTTCAAACTTTAGATGGAGAAAGAGGACACAGAAGTCGAACCCTTTCACAGGCCATCTGTCAGAAGGGCTTCCCTGGGCTTCTGTCCCAGGAAAACACATTGCCTGGTGCTTTGAGTAAGTTTGCAGGAGACAGAAGGTGGGTGATGCTGTAGAGGAGAGAGCAGGGCAGCAATGCTGATGACAGGGAAGTGGGTATGTCACACCTAACTCCCAATTTAGCACAAATGCTTTCCAATATCCCATGGAGTGGTAATGCTTTTGGTAACACTGTTTTGGTATTCAACAAGTTTCAGTTCAAGTCAGTGTCAACCACTCAGGGAAAAAAAAAATGGTCTATGTTTGAGATTTCTGGTCTAAATTTTTTGTTTATAAATGAGAAGTGTTGCCTGTAGAAAGCTTTTTCAGTGTTTTGTTATCATCAAACCCAGAGGCTGCCCCATCTACACAGACAGGAATGCTATAGATATTAACAAATGAAACATATGAGGTCAGGGAGAAGTATCACCTGATTTAGAGTTAAGAAAAGTCATAGGAGGGCTAGTTTCTAATTTGTGCTAGTATAGTCAATCTCTGAAGGAATTGGGAAATTTTTATCTGCTGACTTGCAATTTTCTGCTTTAGTAAGAGATTGCTCTTTCTCATTTATGGTTGGGGTTCTTTTTTCCCTTTCTGCCTTTTCTTTCATACCTGTTTCATGTGCATACAGGACATTGCAAGACTGTGTTGCAATTTCATAGTTGAATGCAATACCATGTATATATAAAATATATTAAAAATATAGAAATGAAATACATAAAATATATAAAAATATATTTAAACATAAATATTTCTATTTAGGCACGAGTAGATCATTGCATTTTTTAGGTATCAATTTGAACCTACACACTTAAAAAGAGTAAATTTAAATCCCCAGGGGTAGTAGTTTTAAGATCTTTCCTTCAGCTGCAGTATCTGTGTATTTCACAACTGAACAAGTAAAATATCTGATGTATAAGAAGTAGCATTTTTAACACCATGAATGAAATAATGCTTACCCAGCAGAACTGTAAGACATTTGGATACATAGGAATTTGAGTTAATGATGCAGAAATTGTATATATGCACTGCCTGGAAATCAGGCTAAATGGTATTGGGTCAGTTTTTGCATAGAAACGGAAAGAAAATTAGTTTATTTTGCAGATTTTGAGGTATTTTATTAGCTGTAGTGATTGTAACTTAGAAAGCATTAGTAAAGAATTAAATAAAAGTAAAGCATTTTGCATGCTTAAAATGTTCCACTAAGGTCTACGTATAATTTGTTCTTCATAAGTAATTTTTTGGTGTTAAGTGAGGAGTTTTCTTAGGATAGACACAAACTAGAAGAGCTGGTACATGAGCTGTTGGTGCTGTAAAAGTCATATTGCTAATTGTATATGATACATTACTCTTACCTGGAATATGGAATGCATTCCTAAAATAAGAATGTGACTTGGTGTGTCTTTGCTAGGTATCTTTTTTCCTGTTTTCCTTGGTCAAGTTTTTGTCAGATGATTCCTAATTTCCATGGCTTCTTGATTCCAGATATGAACAGTAAAATTTTTCACTTCAGCTTTTTGCTGCTATTTAATGAAATGTAGATCTGGTATATTGGTGGCAGAACAAATTAAATATTTTTATAAATGATCAATTTTCTTGTTTTCCTTTTAAGTGTTTTGGACAAAGTACTGCAATTTGTCTCTTACAGCTAATACAAGATTGTTTGTTATGATATGAAAATGCAGAAATAGGATGAGTTTTCTTTAGAAACTATAACATATTGAATTACAAGGCTGCTCAAGTATGTATTATGATCTTACTTTATTGATGTGTTCCAGTTTTCATATCTAGTTTAAGTTTTGTCTTTATTCTGTCCAGATTCCTTACTCATATGTGAAATTGTTCAAGGACTAGTGATCTTCTTGGTATTAGATGTGTTTAGGGAGTACAAGTGCATGTCTTGGGAAGAGAGGAGAGGTTTATTTGGTTTCATTTTTGTTTTGTTACTAAATATAAGAGAGATTTTCATTCTCCTTTGATGGATTTTACGAGCTCACACTATGTTAGTCTGGAATGAAATTAACTCACAGGGTGGTAAAACTGGAGAATATTGTTGTACTGAATATTACAGATGCTCAGATGAGGGAGCTATTGGCCTAGAGACACACTGGTACTTGAGAAAGGTTGGGAAAGCATTCTATTTAGAGACTACTCTGCTTATATGTCATTTTCTGTATTTATCTGACCTTATGTTCATTCTTTATTACCAGGGCAATTTACATAAAATAGGATCTATGCCATTTATGAGTTCATGTGCTCCTGCTGCTTATTCTTCCCTTGAAGTTCTAATCCTTTGTGGCATTTCACCCCAAAGCACTTTACAGTAATTGCTAATTGATATAAAAGGATCACTTCATCCACCCCTGACATGTAGCACCTCGGTGTTGAAACTCAGAAGCTGTTTAACAGTGAGCAGTAGGACTACATAACGTTTTTAGGAGGGGAAAAACATAGCCCATCAACCTGGAAATGGACAGGCTATTTACATAGTCAGGAATTAGCTGCGATATCCATTTCAGGACTGCGTTAGGACGTCAGGGTTCACATTCCTGGGCTTCAGAAAAGAGACCCTTGGTCACAAGAAGAGGACAGAATGGCTGCTTTACATTTTATTCACAAACTAGCACTTCTGGAAATTTATTACTCTTGGAATTCAATATATTTTCCCCTAGCTTGTGAATTGGACCAGCAGAGAAATAGAGGAAAGGCTTTTACTTTACAGGATCCTAATCCATGTGCTGTGGCTTTTGAGCTTACTCTGAGAGTTCTCAGTCAGGATACAGTTGCTACCTTGGCACGTAAATAATGGCATTGCGGATTTAGGTGAACCAATGCATGTAAAGAAAGGTTGTTTCACACAAGCTTGGGCTAGGAATGGCAGCCACAAAGGGGAATAAACTCCAGGAAAAGACCTCCAGAAGTCCTCAGGGAGTAATGTGTGCTTTCCAAAACTCAGCCTTGAAGTGCGGTAATCTTACAGCTGCACAGGAGCTGCATCTGTCCAAGAGGTACAAAGGTGATTTTTAATTTATTGAAATAGACCATGAAGAGAGAGAACACAGAACATCCCTGGCACACTATCAAAAGACCTGCTTGAAAAACAGGAGAAAACAGCCATGACAAATGCAGCAGAGTTGCTAAGATGTGGATTAATAGCAGAGGTTGGTGTAGATGCTGCTACTTAAAATAAGGAGATAGCTGTCTCTCATGGTGTACCCTCTGGCTGCTCTCGTGGCTGCATGACAGGTTTGATAGCACATTTGCCCCACTTGTTGGATTCAGTATTATTTATGCCTATATTACCTGTGTACTCCTGAGTGATTTCATTAATTTGCTGTATAACTATGTAGCAGTCAGTGGCATTTAATTTATTTTACTGATTTATGTCTACCATTTAAAAAAGAAAGCCTGTACAAAGCTTTGAGTGACATGATGGTAATTAAATTTTAAATAACTATAAATTAAAATATAACTGCAAGTTAAAGTTAACTATCAGTTAAAAATAAACTTCACAAGCCAGCAGTCTTTGCTATTCAGAGAGGTGGTAATTTATCAGCAGTCAATCTGCAGAAACTGATTGGGTCTCAAATGGTACTTGAAACCTATCAAACTGGGTAACTTTAAAAGATTTCTACTTCTTACAACTTTCATATCCTCTTGGTCTGAAATTACCAGAGTCCTAGGCATATTAGGGATGCCCAGTTCTTAAGGACAAGTCTCTTAAACACCCTCCACAAAAGTGCAGAAGTGGTAGTCAAACACAAGGAGAAAACACTTTCCTTCAACTAAGTTAATAGATATTCATAATTAATATATTAAGTTCTCCCAGTGACTCATGCACATTCTAGCACATTTGTCACACTCAGTGTTTATAATGCTGAAAATTCTTGTTACGGCAGGAGTCAGCCTGTAAGCCGTTTCTTTTAAAAGTGAAAATCTTATTCTGTGCTTGGAACCTAAATTATGTGAGCCTGCTAAAAAAGCTTTGATTTATAAATACTGTTTTCTGAGGAAGCTGAAGAAAGCATGGGAACTCTTTTATATTTTATAAGACCCTAAGAATAAAGTGAAGGCTTTGTGACCTTTAAGTGAAGTTTGACTGTTAAATTATTAGGATTATTTCAAGTTACCCCTAAATTCTTCTGTCCTAAATCTAAGAGAGGAGTGGTTCCAGGGAGAAAAACATGGCAAATGCATAAAAAGAGATGTAATGCCAAGAGTGACTGTGTCTGTAAGGGAAAATATTAACCTATGCCTATATATTTTTTTTCAGGAACCTCAGGATTTCTTTGAATGATTTTTTGCCTGTTGGGGATGTACACTGTCTGTGGTATTTTTTCTGGTTCATCTTACACAGCACAGCAGGACCTATACAATTAAATACAGTATCCTGGTGTGGCCAGGAAGGACCACAAGGAAGGAGTCAGCAGTTGAAACAAAGTGGTTATATCCACCAACTAAAATAAGGAAAATGCTCTGGCTTAAAGGGCAAGGAGAAACTTAGAGTAAATAGTAAATGCACTCCATTGTTGGTGGTACTTCCACAAATAGAAAAGTTTAGTGCCCAGAAAACATCAGACTGGAAAATGAGGCTGGATTTACGAAGGTCGGTTGTTACTCTTTCCTGGCCTGTTTGTTGTAGTCCAAGTTTAGGGAGTTAGTGCCTGATAATACCAGTGTATTATCAAATATATTCAAGATTTTTATAGCTTTGTTGCATAAAACAGCTTTTTTATCTGGAATGAAGGTGTTTTGAGCTGAAGGTGGGAAGATAGATGGTATATGGGTGATGGTGGTGTGAGTGCCAAACAATAAATCTGGAGAGCTAAGAGTGAATTTTTTTTAAGCCAACTTTACTCATCTGTCCCAGTCACTGGTCAGATTAGAGGTATCCACTTTTTAGTTTTCATCCAGTGTTTAGAAGATATCCTACTACTTTGCTCTTGCCAGATAAACTATTTAATTGTCACCCAGTAATTGCATTCAAATATTTCAAATGGGAAAACTTATGTTTGTGGAATGGCAATAATGTTTGATTGTAAGTTTGAGTAAAGTGCTGTGGATCACATAGTACCTTTTGCAAAGATTAGTTTTTGACATGAAACACTTAGTCAGGTTATTCAGTGTGAAATTAATTTTGAGCAGTGTGAAACACTGATGCCTTTTATCTGATTGTTTACCTGATGCTGTGTCACTTATAAAGAATGAAAGGGTGGTGGTATGTGCTTTGTTGCAGAAAGGTTTATTCTGTTTCTCTTTTGGTTTTAGCTTCTACACTTTTCCCCCTGCCCCCCCCATCGTGTTTTTAAAGCAACAATATTTATGTTGAGTTTCAGGTTTCTGTTTGGCCAGAAATCCCATGGGAAAGGTGTGAAGTCCTTCAAGCCTCCAGTCATCACAAAATCATTGCCCAAAAAAACCCAAAACACTCGGATCAGGAAGGCAGGAATTTGCTGAAGAGGTTGCTGGTGGGTCTTCCTCCATTAGAAAATACTCATTTCAGTTCCTTGTGTGACTGAACACTACCATGTGTTCATATTTTGAAGGTTTACACAAAATGCTGTAGATGTCTCGATTCCTTCTGAGCAGATGGATGTTTCTGAATTGTAAGGACAGCCACTAATCACTCAGACTGGAGCTGATGGGGAAAAAGGAAGGTTTCCCTCTTAATAAGAAATAGATAGGGAGAATGGGGTGTAGCTGAGTGCAGAGTTGGACATGTCTTACTACAGCAGAGGGTAAGCTGAGGCATGTTGATTTGCAGTCTAATAACCACCTGGTTGGCAACTTAGAAATCCACTGGCAGTTCTGCTACTTCTGCAGTATTTCTACTGTTTTGGCTATAGTCTTAAATAACTGGTGAAGGAGTCCCTTTAAGCATGAACTGTAGCAAAGAAACCTTGACATATAAAAAAAATGTTTGTAATAAACCCATTTTAAGCATCAGTCTCTTTAAATAAAATTACTGGGGTTTTTAAAATCAGAAATGAGTTATGATGGTACTCTCTAAGTTCTTAAATATGTGTAGAATATCATGACTTTTCACTGACTTCAAAAAATGTACAAGATCAGTAGGAACATGAAATGGTCCAGACTGAAATTCTTGTGAGCTAGCTTCAGGTTTTTTGAGTAGTGTTAACTCACACCAAACACTGGGGTAAGTTGCTCAAGAGAACTGCAAAAAAACTTTTCCCTGGTGGCCTTTAGACATTCTGTTGACATTCTCTCCTATTATACACATGTATAATATACATCCCCTACACATATGAAGTATATTTCCTCCTTCCATTGCATGATTGACTCACTGAGGTGCAGATGTCACTTTTTTCTTTCAACATCAGTGGAATGCAACAATTAGCTGCAGTTAGTCACACCTCAAGGTTTCTAAACTTCTTTTAGATACTTCAGTAAAATTTAGGCTTAGCTGAAGAGCAGTCGAATTTCCAAATGTTTGAGGTGCTTTAGTGTTGGAGGTGGATTCAGATGTCATGTTCAGCAAGAAAATGTGGGGCACTATTTTCTTGGCATCATGATAACAAAATTTTCATAGTTTACAAGTTTAATTGAAGGCCTTCTGGAAACATCAACTGCTTGAATAATCTGCAGATAGGAGGATGAATTAAAATAATACCACAGAAACATATTTGCCTATCAACAATGCTGCACGGGTTCTTTTTCTGATTATGGCACAACAGAATTTGGAAATCTTATATTCTATTTTGGCACTTTGATACTACCTTCTCTTCATAAAAGTCATAATTAGGCTGCTTTCCCACACAATAGTTTCTTGGAACATGTGCTTTCTGGAGCTTCTTCTACAGTTTTTGATCACTTAGCACCATTGGTATAATTCAAGTACCCCAGTAGTAGAAATGAGTTTTTGGTAGAGGTTTAGCACTTAATGTATTAATAGACCATGGAAGAGAAAACCCAGTTATGTAAAAATTCACTGAGTGACCTCAAAAGTCCGTAATAGGGAATGTCAGCCTGTCAGATTGCATTATTAGAATGAGCTCATCCTTATTAAGTGCACTCGAGTTCTACAAATGATGATTCATCTCTCAGGTGGTGTAATGCCCACTCACTGGACCTCAGCAAAAGTTTTCCTTGATATCTGTTCTAGAAATTAACTGTCAATGACTATTGCAGAAGCTCCAGGTTATTCACTTCTAGTTACAGCCTCTGTGTGGAGCTTTTGGAACACGGGATTGATTTTTCCTCTCTTTCCCACCTTTTCTTTCCTCTCTTTATTGGCAAGTCTAACCTGGAGTGAATCCGAGTCTAAAAAGAGCTGGGGTCAACAACATCTAGGAAAAGTAATATTGCTTTTACTGGTCTCTTTCCTCACACTTGTTATGTGACTAAGGCAGTTAAGGTAATATATTCCCTTCTGAATATGTAATTAAGTGTCCACTGCTGCTTAGCAGATCTCCAAGTGACAGAGTTCCAAGTCAGCCTTAGATGCCTTGTTGTTTGAGCATGTCCTCAAAGGACCTTCTTCAGCCTTTTAATTTTAGCTAATTTTCATTTGATTTTGGTAGAATTAAGCAGCTGGACTCCAGAACCCCACACAAAGGAATTTCATCCATTTTGCCATGATTTCTGATCTCTGAAAAGCCCATTTGTCACTGGAAGATACACCTAAAGAATTTCTTGCTGGTACTTTAAATCACAATCTATATGTATTTGTCATCTTGTCAAAGCATACACATGGTGTTTGTCAGTTCTCATGTTGTAATTGCAGTGTCTAGGTGTTAGAAGTTGGTGGGGGTTTTTGTTTTGTTTGTCTGTTTCTTTTTTGGGTTTTTTTGGGTTTTTTTTGTTGTTGTTTTTGGCTTGTTTGTTTGGGGTTTTTTTGGTAAAGAAATTTATTCTCAATCTTTGATAGTGTGATGAGAGATCAGCTTCAGCTGCTTTTTTGGACTCATATTTAACCTTTCATGCTGGTGGTACCTCCCTGCTCTTAGAGGATGGACAGAGCTTCCTTTTCTTGGCGTGTTCTTCCCTTAGCTCTTTGGTTTGAATTAATGATTGACCTTAGATCAGCAGTGTTACATGAGCCTGTGCAAAATGTTCCTTGGTTTAGCAGTGCTGTCCAAAATAGTAACTAAATAAAAGATGTATTCAGAGATGGCAACGAAGGGACCCTCTCTTCCTGTAGCTGATTGTAGCATCAGGTGATTGAGGAAAGGCAGCTCTCACACATCTTCCAGCTGATCTGCTCAAAATGAGATCAAAGGAGAAGAAAGGGCTGCTGGATTATGTTCTGAAGTGCTCCGTGTTTTCTCCCTAATGTGACCCACAGATTTCTGCCTGTCTTTATCTAAGTCCATAATGACCCAAAGCCTTTGCAGTTGCTCCTCTTACAGTCTTTCTTATCAACTTTGGAATCAAACATGGGGGAATAGTATGCTGTGGTTTTTTTGATACATACACTAATACAGTAAATGATAAGGAGTGATAGCATTCCTTCATTTGGCTGAAATTGATCATTAAACTTGGATAAGGTTTTAGTAACAGATAAATGACATTACAGTTAACTTGAAATCATCTGTTGATTTGGAAATTGTAAGAGTAAAGAAAAATACTTGAAAAGCCAACAAACACACAAGGCCCAACTAAGCAACAAAGAATAAAAACCATATCATGGGTATTCTGAAAGAAAAGGACTTTTCTCACTGTCCTGCAAGCTGCATTATTAATTCAACTTGTAATTGATTTGGGAAAAGTCACAGGGGAGGTTAAGAGTGTTATCCATTTACATTTGCAAATAACTTTTTGCTTGTGTGTTACAATCCAAGAGGAGAATACTTCCTTCTTAGTCAGTATAGCTCATGAAAGGCAAATTTTCACAGGAAAAATGCAGTGCATATTGGTGTAAGTTATCTGGTAAGCTTTAGGCTTGCAGGCTGGTTTTATACAGAAGAATCAAATTAGCTTCACTTTGTTTAATTTTTCAGCATTTGCTCTCTCTTTCTAATAGTAACCCTACTTTTCTTGTCATTTTAGTGTTTTGAGCTTTGCAAAGGAAAACAACTTGGAAAGGACTGCTGTGCTTTCCTGAATGTAATAGCATATTGAGTTTTTGTTGGGGGGAAAAAACCTAAGGTCACATATAAATCTGTTAAGGAGATTTATGTCTGAATGTCTTATAAGCAGCTCATGTGGGTTTTAGAGTATATCTGTTATATAGGTGACTGCTCTTCTGTGCTTACTTCAATATTTTACATGCATATAATTTCACAGGGGAATATGAATGATGTTATTGTATGTCTTTAATGGCTGTCAGATGAATTAGTCTTTCAATTAATAACATATCATTGAGAATGTGAAAATAAATTTAGGCAGATGCAGTCTGATTAACTCATATGCCATTACGAGTATGTGGTAAGTTGTGAAAATTAACTGCTACAAAAGTAGACAAAATTTGGGTCAAGAAATCTGTTTGTCCTGGATATAACTGCATGATTCTCATTTAAAGAATGTTGATCTTTATGTTGCATTGTAATTAATTTCCTTTTGAGACATCTGAAAGGTTTGATGTCTGAAACCTCTGACTTTTTTTACAAGGAAACACTTTATGCTGATTTGTTGATAGTTTTCAGGGAGATATTAACAAAACTAAAAAAAAATGTAAATCCCTCTCCATAAGGATCCTACCCCTTCCAAAAGAAAAGTCATATGGTCACAATCAGAATTTTTCATCAAATAGAAAGTTTCTTTCTTCCCCTTTTCCTTGTAGTGTTTAAAAACCTATTCTAATTTTTATTTTGGGAAATGAAATATTTAAATCATTCAATGCATTTTTCATTTCAGCTTTAGAGGATGATAAATAACAGTTTACCAAAAATGTTGTGGAGGGAGAAATGAGGCTGAAAAAAATGAAGTTAATCATATCAGGGCAGCTCAGTATGATGAGAGAACAAATGACCAGCCTCCCTTTGGCAAACAGAACGGAATCATAGTAAGGAAATGAGGTTGCCAAGGCAGTGAAAAACAGAGCTGGAAACTTCTCTTCCAAGTCAAGTCACAAGTGGTGAGGCATTCAGAGCCTATGGGAAATGGGGAGTCCATTGCATGTCTCTCTTAATAGACAGGGGCTGCAGCCTCCCAGCATTTCCTGGCACAGGAGCCTCTGGTGTCTCCTGCACAAAGGACAGACTGTGCCCCCACTCCACAGGCTTTCACCAGTCACGGCTGAGGTGCATGAAATTCTGACTAACAGTGTGCAGTGCCTGCTTTGTGGCTCTAGGGAGGGCTTCCACTTCTTGGGATGTTAAACCTGCCCCTGTGTGTAAGAGTGGCAGTTACTTTGAGTGATGTAATGCTGTGCACATAAAATACCTGGGTTTGAAGTTCAGGAAATTAGTAGAATATTTCATGCTGAGTAGTACTTTCTACTTTCCATCTCTCTGAAATGTAGATTCTGTTTAAAAAGCCTGCCTTATTTTTGATTTTCACTATATTCAAGACTCCAGCTACTTACTATGATTTTTTTCCAGGGCATGAGTGAGTGAATGAGGGCCCTGCTCTTGACTGTACCACTGACCTTGAGGCAGGGGTGGTTGTGGCAAGTTGCTATCTCAGCTTTCCTGTTTGCAGGACAGGATTGATTAAAAAATAGTTTTATGAAAATTACAAGTCTTTTAATAAATAAAAGCTGCTGTGTAAATAATTGGTAGCCAGTCATTTGCTTGTCATTTGACTTCATAAATTTTTTATGAAGTTAGAGGTATGAGAGAAAGGATTGTTTAGATGTTATACTCAAGAGGAAACCCTTAACTTCTTTCAGAACTCAGCCAGATGCCCCAGCACTGCAAAAAAAAATATCTACCAATACATGTGCCAATCTTTTTTGAGCTGTGCAAGTTATTTTTGTATTAAACACCTCTTTAAAACTCTCAGTGAGGCCTGTAAGGAAAAGAAATCCCCAAATTTATCCTTGGAGCAGTTCTAATTCCCTAACACCTCTTGTTTTGCTGTGACTTTTGGGATGGGGACACTGCCAAGCTCTGTGTCCTGTGGCTGGTCCTGACTCTACTTCTCTGCAACTGCACTCCCAGAGTTCACAGAGGGGTCTTCAGCTGGGTTTGGTAGGTATTTTCACTTGTTCCCCTTTCCATGCAGGGCTGCCTCCTTGGATCTTCTCTCAACAAGTGAATTCCATTCTGGAGGTAAAAGGTAATTGCTTTTTGGACACCACCGAGGTGTACCAACCCTTATTTCTTGACTTTTCTCACTGCTGTCTTTGATGGTGACAAAACACCCATGGTCACTGCTGTTCTCACTCTGCTGCTTTCTGAAGGTAAGGTGAGATATTCACTGTAAAAATGGCAGCAGTGGTGGAAAAAGGTTAATGTGCAGGGATAGACTACCAGGAAGAGAGTGGGGAGAGAGCAGTTAACTAAAGCTGTTAAATTCCTCTTTGGATCTGTGTGCAGAATTGTGTCCTACTGTTGCTTAACCTGCTTCACTCATAATTACCTAAAATAGCAAAGGCCTTGTACCGAAACTCATTATTTGAATAAATTAGGCTGACTTCAAATGGAATGGAGCACGGAGTTGGTCCCAGGAGCAGGTGTGCTGGCTGACCTGAGGGGTGGGTACTCTCACCCTCCTCTCCCCAGAGGCAGACAGAAGTGTTTAGGTGTGCTTAACCTTTCCTGCCACAGCTACTTCTGGAAAAAGGTGTTAGGAAAGGTTAGATGCTGGAGATAACACTGGCAAGCCTGGACTGTCCACTAGGACACCTGCTGTTGGAGCTGAGCTCATCAGCACCAGGGTGAAATATCCTAGCCATAAGGTGAGATGATAAGGAAATGGGGCCCAAAGAGAAGAGTGTCAATTTAACACAACTTTAGGAGTTAAATAGGGTTGACTGAAATAATTTTCTTAATTATGACTCAGTTTCATTTTTTAGGATGAAAAATTGAAAACTTTAAATGCAGGAAATATAAATCACTAATATGGAAGACAAATAATGTTTTTTTTCTCAACACTTGTTCATATTTTATGCTTCCTCTTGCTGCTGGAATACTATAGCATGTGTTTTGTTATGCTTTTTGCTGTAAAAATTTGTTAGTAGTTTTTTCTTTCATCCTTCATACTTTTAAAAATTATTTTATGTGGGCTGAATATGTCTTTATTGGTTAAAATAAGTGTGTTCCTAAGCATTAAAGGAAAGCATGTCCAACATGACCCTGAATGCCTATAACTTCTTGGCAGAAACTGTGACAATATATATTGCCTGAGGAGACACTCTCATTAACAATTTGTTTCTTTCTTGGAAATAGAAAAAAATTTTGGAAATCCAATTAGATTTGATGCTTTTTTCCTTTCCAATTAATTTTGTAACTGATATAAACCAAAATGAATTATGACTTTCTCAAAATCCCATACTTTTATAAAGTTAAAATAGGCTTCAAGAACAAATTAGAGCAGTGCAAAAATTAATACATGCGAAGTAATGTAAGCACATGGCACTTTTAATTTTTCAGTGGCCTGGGGGTACTGTTATCTGGTCTTTTCTGGGAAATCACTCATCATGTTGCTATCGGGGAAAGAGAGAGCTGCAGCCCCCTTTCTGGGAGCAATCCAGTGCAGTATGGATATTAATTAAATTTATTAAACAAATAACACAGCGACTCAGGGAAGCAGGGGTCCATCTGCCAGCTCTGTAGATTGATCTCTGCAGAGACGCGAGTTGAATGGTAGTTAAAGCTAAGTTGCAGAGCTCAGCAGATGGGCTCTTGTCTCTAGTGGGGGGAGATTTGGTGGCGGTCCAACAGCTTTTTTCCCCCTCCAGGTTTTTGTTCCTTGCAACTGTGACTGAAGAAGCACTTCTCTGCCTTTTCTCAGCCGTGCCCCCCCCTTTTGTTTATCTGAGCAATGTTTAAGTCTGAGTGATTTGTTAGAGAGGCAAGTCCCGGCTGATCTCATTCTGTGTATGTGATGTAAACCTCAAGCAGAAAATAATTAGGAAAATGTAATCCCATTGACTTTACACCCCACTTGTGCACACTGCTACATCTCTGCCTGGTGCCTTGGAAAAGGAAAAGTGTAGTAGCAGCACTACACTTACTTACAATTCAAAATCACTGCCCATCATGCATATATTATTAAAAAAACCCCTTTGCTGGAAGGCTGTGTACAGAGTATGAAATGATTTCTGCCTGTAGATCTATGCTGTGGTGGTATTCTTTTGATTTAACTTTATTTTATTTCTTCCTGTTGTGTTCTCTGGTTCTTGAAAATACGTATCTCTTGAATGAATCCCTTTGCAATCTTTCTGTAAACCAGTGTCACGCAAATACTGATCTAATGAATAGTTTGCTTTATGTGGGCTACCTAAAGCCTATGGTGTTGTCTGTTGTGGATTAAAAGCCCTTGTAATTAATTATGCAATTAAGCTCTTTATTTATTATATATTTGCAGGTGGGTAGGTCTTTAATCAAGTCTTGAGAGTGATGGGTAATATCTGCTGTTGGAGACCAGTCATAATGCCACTTACATCCTTGGCAAAAGTCCCACAGACTGTAGTGGGAGCAATACTGGCCTTAATGCTGCAGGGAATCCTGCTGGCTGTGGTTCAGAAAGCCTTCTGAGAAGGTTTTGTAATATCTAATCAGAGTTTGACTATTCCTCAGCGAGTGCTTGCAATGGGAAAGTCACAGCCATACAAAAGTCAGCGCTCTCCGACAGCCAGCAATAATAGAGAGACCATGAGCTACATAAGAGGGTTCTGCTGTGTGTCACAAAAAGATTGCATTTATCTTTCCTGGATGGGAAAAAGTAGGCAAAATGGCTTCTGAACTTGGTGGGAACTTTGACAAAAACAAGGCCTAATGATTTTGGCTCTAATAACGTGTGCTTTGCAGAATAAACAAAGGAGAAATCTTCTCTGGATGGTAGTTTATGCTTTTGCAGTGCTCAATCCTCCAAATCTATTCTTTATTATTATTATTTATTTTCCTGGATTGGTCTTGGCTGAAAGAACAATACTAGTGTTTAACTTCAGGCATGAATATTGCACAGGCTTCATCTAGAGAAAAAATTAGTTTTCCTTCTGTCAGTTTACTGTGTTTTGCTATGGGTATGTTTTCACTTTTAGACCATGATGACATTATTAACTTGAATGTCTCTGTTATTATGGTAAAGGCCAAAATTAGCTGATTTTTTTATTAGTGCTCTGCCAAACAGTATTCCGAACTCTAAGAAAGGCATTAATGTTCTGTGGTACTCATGGTATTATAAAGTGACCCAATTTTACAGAGAGGAAAATATTTATTTTTTGAGAGGTTCTTGTTTCTGATTTGTAATGGGTGATCAAGTTACTTATCTATCTATCTGGCTTGTTGGAATTGAGAGTCCTCAGGGTTATGCAGCCTGTATTTGAATTTATAGACTGTTGTTTTATACTGGTGCTAATTTTCCTCCCTAATTTGAGTAGCTGTCTTAATACTTAAGGGAAGACTGTCTGTTGTTCATGGAAAAAGTTCTGGATGGGATTTTCTGGAAGAAAATCTTGTGTTTGATAGAAGTTACTTTTAGATAGTGATCTCAGTGCATTATGTAGGGTAGAAATAAAATGGCAGAAATTTTATGAATTTTTCCCACAAACTAGAAGGGAAACGGCAGTTAAAGATGATGCACAAATTCTTTGTCATGCTTAACAGCATGTTGCTTGAAATCACATGTCTTTGAAATGAATCTTGCATGTTTTAGGACCAACAGAGGGGTTATATAGTAGGGGTTGTGGTAAATGAATATAATTTGCCTGAAGTATTCTATGGTATTGCACTTACTAGGGGTGCTTAACTACAGTATTCTTAAATGAAAAAAGCCTCCACCATGTTTCTGAGCCTTCTCTGATAGAGACCAAAGTACCAACTACACATTTAACTTTGCTCTCCAACAGTATCACCGGGGTGCTGTTAATTTGCATGGAGATGTAGAGGTAGGAGCAAAGAAACCTCTGAAAGTAATCAGGAGTTTTGCTTATATCATGGGGAAAATGCTGTGATTTTAGCAAAATGTTCCTCAGGCCTAATTGTTTCTAGATTCTCTTTGCTTCCATTTCTGCATTATTTCCTTCCCACCATGGATCCTATGTATTTACACTGAGGAAGGCAAATACCCTCTTGAAGTTACTTAGCAGATGCTTTCCTAGGAATGTCTCAGTGTTTCCTAAAAAACTTGTAATAATTTGAAAATTTATAGCACCTTGACACTGCAATGGTGAATCCAATAGCATAAGAAGTTGGCATTTATAGATGTTGTATAATTTCTGCTTTTGAAGCTTTACCTGGACACAGCTGGTTTGCAGTGGATAGCAAGTGCATAGATTTGCTACAGTTCTCTCTTTGTCCTCCTTCAAACACTATTGATTCATTTATGTAATTACCAGTAAATGTGGGAGAAATTGAGGAACTCTTGAGCCTGGAAGTAGCCTAGACGTGCCTTGTAAAATATATTAAGGATGATGATTTTTGCATTAATGTGAACAGTCTCTAATAACATGATGTATCTTTAAAGAGGGCTTTGGCTTTATAATGCCAAGTGAAGTACACTTAGCTCTTTAATAGCACTTTCCAGTTGCAGGCTTTTAATGTTGACAGCTATATTTAGTACATTTGATATTCCATAGGGTGTTCTTAGAAGAAATGAACACATCTGATGGAACAAACCCACTCTCCATGTTCAATTAGCAACAATACTGCTCAGTGGAGATTGGAACAGATAGGTTCTTAGATGTATCTGGGAATATGTGTATCAGTGCTTAGGGACAGCAGATCATTCTACTTAACTTTGAACTATCTGACTTTTACTAGTAGCTGTCTTTTAATATTAATAGGACATTCCATTTTGGCTTTGTATATTTCCAAAAAGATAAAGAATTTCAGTCTTTAACTTGGAACTCATTTCACTAGACTAACAAAGACGTATAATTGTTCTAGCAGATAAATTACTGAGTATGTAGCTTAAGTCTATTTTAGTGTAGGTATTATAATTTTGGAAATGTATGCTGCTAATATTTAAACAAGGACCTCGGAAAAACACCACTGTGGGCCACTGGCAGACATATCTTTGGAAATCACCTGTACTCTTAATTATTCCCGATTTCACAACACTGTGTTGCCACTAGATACACTAAACTTAACAAAATAAGTAATTAATATCTATTAGGATTTGCATGCCTGCAGTGGCATTTATCAGAACCCTAAACTTATTTTGTGTGTGTGGCACTGCTCATTCTTGGAATCTCAGTTTCTGTTTTCAGGCTGCTTTGGTCAGTCAGAAACATGCGAGGTTGCCCAACACAAGGATTCAACACCTGGGGGATTGCTCACAGCTAAACATTTAATGCCTCGGGGGGTTGCTCACAGCTATGCAGTGAGTCCCCTTGTGCTCTGAGGCAGGGATGAAGCTCCCCGTGGGCTGCTGCAAGTTCCCTGTTTTTCCTGGCAGCTTGCAGTGCAGCCCTCCTTGGCCCCTCTGTGGCCTGCCAGGCTGTGCTCTGTGGCTCCGAGGCTCCCAAAGCACAGCTTCAAAGATAAGGTCACTCCCAATGCTCCCTTGCCTTTCCACTAGTCCAATGTCTCTATGTGAAAACATTCCATCCTAAATTTACCACTTCATCTCTGTAACAAACAGATTTAAAATAAGCCTTTACTCTTATGATTCAGCAAGGCTCACTTGTAGTGATGTTGACACTTACATTTAGAAGTTAACAGAGAAAATAAAATACAAAAAATTTGAAATTTGACTATCTGAAGCTTGACTATTTCTAGGAAATGTCACTCAGTCTTCAGTCTTTTGGTTTGATGCACAGCTTGGAAAGAAGATGAGTGATGGGGTTTGATCCAGTTTCACCTTATATTCTGAGAGCAGTCATCAGATCTAGAGAAGCCTTTCACTGGTTGCACTGGGTGTGCTAAGCATGGCACCTGTACAGTGCAAATGCAATCCTAATTACTCATGATGTCTTATTGCTATTTTAATATCCTCTAGCCAACTGGAAATGGCAGTGGCATCTATGGAGAATGGTATCTAAGACTGTGTTGGCTTCCTGAATCAAAACTAATACTGCACAGCTCAGTTTTAAAGCAGTTTAACCAACAGTGTGGATGCACCATTGGTCAAGAGCACTTGACACCAAAGTAGCTCTGAACTGCTCATCACGTTTTCCTCAGCCTTCTCTTGGTTGAGATTCCCCTGACCTGAGCAATTCATGCAGGCTGTAATGTGTGCTAGCAGTGGTTTTCTCTCTGGCAAAGCCTACTTAGTGTTATGTGCTGTCTTTATTTTCCTGGTGATTTAGCTTGTTGAGACTAGTTTTTTAGGTTCAATGAGAACATCTCTATTCTCATATTTTCACAGATTGGGGAGTAGCACTTGGTTATGTTTCAGATAATGAAGGGTTATTTGATTAACTCTGTCCTTGAGGAAGCAAAGGAGGTGACTTTTTCTGAAAAATATTTTGGTTTGGGATAGGCACCAATTTTGTGATCCTTGTGTCAGATTCACCATTCTCAAGTTCTGGGATCTTGTCAGTCTCTGCAGTTTCAGTAATCAAATATATTGTGCTTTCAGGGCGCAATACAAATAGGCTGCTGATTTTCTGGTATAGAGTGAGAAGACCACAACCAACACTCACAAGGCACTTGCTCACATCTGTTTGCTCTATTTTCTCATACAAATTTTCTGTCTGTGTGTATACACATACATCGCATGTACATAAATATGCCACCTATGTATGTGCATACACACATATATTCATGGGGGGTATGTGGATATGTGTGTAAAATATATATTTACAAATATATATGTGCACACACAGACTTCATTTTCTATGATTTGGGTGGGAGTAGACATCAGATCTGGGTGTCTTGGTGTCCAAAACCACCTTCATGACTGAAGATGTAGAAAGAGTAATGGCAACCAACAGATTAGTGTAGAACAATTCCCCACCAAAGTTATTTACTTACTTCAATTAGACATTTTGCTGCTAGATATTGGGGGAGGGGTAAGAATTTTGAAAGAATATTCACACAGCTGTAGTTGATAATAGTTTTTATCTATTTAATAATCCTTTATCCCCAAACCCCTCAATTTTACTGTAACTTGTTCAGTGTCTTGTATACACCGAGTAGACTATCTTAAAAAGACCAAGACTTTGGCTGATAGAAATCATGATTTTAGATTCTTTTAAAATCACTTTTTCCACTTCCTTTTCGTGGCTTTGGGCTCATTTTTATTGTACATGTTGACTGAGTGAAAACTTTCTACCCAGTGCCCTGGGGCTCTTCTATTGCCTTTAAGTGACTGGATTGCAATGTACACAGTGAAGTTGCTAAAGTCATTAGAGTTGTCCCTGCAGGCCAAACTAACATTGTTCTACATCTAGAATGAGGTCTTCAGTCAAAATTCTTTTTTTCTCTTATTTCCTTTATTTAACGGGGCATTACCTTTGGGGAAAAGTCCATCTGCCATAATTTTTGTATGATTTTCATACATCATTCACCTTAAGAAAATGGGAAATGCTACAGCAGTTGTTCCTGAGATGCAGCAATGCAAACATGCAGGCCCTCTTCTAAGCACAGTCTATGTGTTGCCCAACTTTTTTTGAAAAATATAAATGCTGTAAAGCGAATAATTCAAACCAGATTTGCATGTTAATCTGTTTTTAAATTAGTTTTTTTCATGTCATAGATCTATGCATAATTCTCTGGAGGTTTCAAGCAAGACTGAACTGGGTCAGATTGGCTTGTATATTTTCTCTAAATAGGATGGAAATAAAATCTAGTAGTGAATTGGTGATATTAATCATATGACTGCAGAATTGGAGCCATTATTGGGCTCTTGAAGGCTTGTAAATCAATTTATAGATTTCTATACGATCAGCCTTGCTAGTGTACCCACTCAAAAGCATTTATGTGCAGTATTTAAGTCCTTCACAGCCTCTTTTGTATTATGAAAGGTATGTAGCATTTGTGTTCATGTACTTGGAGAAAAGTGGGAAAATGCATCTTAAAAAAAATTAAGCTATGCATATGAGGACCTGGAATATCTTTATGCCTAAACTGTATTATTCTTCACACTGCCTACAGTAGTATATCTGAGCCCTTACATTTCCTGTGTTAATTATGTTTAAGTAGAAATGTAATATGTAAAAGTCCTACTTGATTGGTGATCCTTACCCTTGGAATTGGTTGCTTCAAAGTCCCGGCTGCCACTTTGAAGAAAGCAATGTTTATGGTAGTTAATGTGTGGTTAGTGCTCTTTTGAAAAGCTAAACTGCATATTTTTCCTACAGAGAAGGCAAATGTACAGATGTGTTGGCTACTCCCCAGCCTGGCAGCATCCTGAGTGCCCTGGACAAACCTTCCTGCTCTTTGTTTTTTCTCACTGCTTTAATTCTAATGTTTCGACTCAGTGGAGCTCAAGGTCTGTGCATTATCTGTTGCTAAGAAGGATGTTTAACAACACACAATTTTATCTAACTTAAAGCCTGGGATACTTGGAGGACTGCTGCCAAGTTCCTGAAATTGTACATACTGAGAAGTTTTTAAGCCTTAATATTCAACATAAGTATAAATTATTTAAATTTGTCATCATGACGATTGATCACTTCTTTCTGGCTGTGAAACTTGATCAAAATGGATTGGGTAAAACTGAGTTGAAGGCTTATTTATGTGATTGTGAGTTGGCTTTCAGGAATACTAAGGCTGTATTTTCTTTGTCAAAAGGAATACTTTGTATAAGAAACTTTGCTTTGGTTTTGTGTATTGAGTCACTGCGGTGTGATTAACACAATGCTCACTTAAATCTACATAACTACGTCTTTCTTTTTTGTTTATGACAGAATAATGGTTAATTATCACCTATCAAAAAGATTAATACTTTTTCATTAAATTTAAAAAAAATTAAGGTACTATTTCAGCTTGTGAATAAATTTATCAAAACAAATATGTATTTTCAGCTTCCTTCGTCTTGCTGGATTTCTGTTCGTAAAAGTAGAACAAAATTCTCTCAGGAGGGCAAAAAGCAGAGCCATGGATCTGTTTTCCAGCCTCTATTGCTAGGTTCTTGAGGGCTGTGATTTTTACCTCTAATGGAATGAAAAAGATCAAACTGTGCTAGCATGCAGTGCTACTCTCCAGCTGCTTCTACCAGCTTGTCTTTTAGCTACTTTTTATTAAGTAGCCCCATTGCCCTTGCAGCACTTGTCTATCAAAGCTGCCTACTACTCTTCAGACACATGCAGTTTTTCTTTCTTTAGTGCAGTGATGTGTCCACATGGGTGGACATTAGTGTGTATGTAACCTGTAAGATGGATGCAAATTGCTTCAAAATGATTATGGTAAATATGCTAATTTTTAAATATTGCATCTTTTAAAATCCCACCTGGAGTCCTAGTCTACTTTAAATGCTGAAGAATTAAATGAAAGTTCTGTCTTGAAGATGGACTTGATTACTTGTGCATTCTGTACAGGAAAAGACCCATGAGGCAGCTACACGTACTGGAGTTACCATGGAATGTAAGGTACTGATCTAGAGTTGAAGTCCTTCAAAATTTGGGGACATTTGGATCTAAACTCAACTCTTCTCCCCTCGAATCTTGTAAACTACCTCTCATCCCTCAGTTTTGTTGGGTTTAGTGATTATGATAACATTTGCCTATCTGAAATTTCTCCAGTGCAGAGGAAGCTTTCAATTTTATTTGCCAGAGCCCAAGCTCTAATGTACTTCTATACCGATGACCTGGTTTGCATGAGTTGGGGGGGTTGTTTGTGTGGCTTGTGTGTGTTTTTCTTTGTTTGTTTGTTTTCTAAACCTGCATCAAAGTGCCCTGTGTTCACCTCCAAGGGTACACTGCGATTCACAAAAGGTAGATGTGCCAGACAAAGGAATTTCTGCCCTGAAGCATGTCAGCCTCTGCTGAGGCATGAGCAGTGGCACAGAACAATTGCAGCATGGCCAATAGGCATTGCATCTGGAGTGCTTCATGGAGCAGATGTGGTTTTCAGTTTTCTTTGTCTATTTGTTTGTTTGTTTGGATGAAGCTTTCTGTCTTTAATAGAGGAGGAGGAGGAGAAGGAAGTTGAGACACTGGTTTCACTGTATGCTTAAACTCTCTGGAATCAGAGGCTCTTTGGGAGATAGCAGGAGGTGAAGAATACAGAGTAAAATATTAATGACCATGAGACACAAATAGATTAGCAAACAAAAAGGCTGAGTATGAAAGAAGAAATATAGGGTCAAATCTTTGATCTTTGGCTGCCTTTTTTCAGTGTAGATAGCTGTATTTTGGGTATTGTGTACAACAGTTAGACACATGAGATATGAGAAGTCATGGGTGACAAAACAAATATTGTCCCTCCTCAGCCAGAATGAGAGCAGGGTGAACAGTGCCAGAATAAACTCAATAAGTGTATGAAGGAGTGAGAAGAGAGTGGTGAAAAATGTTTTGCATGTGAGCCAATAGGTGTGTTAGAGACATGAATCTAAAACTCTCTGATGGTGAATGTTCTTGGTTTCAAGTTGTTCTGACATCAGTATAGGTTGAAGTGTGAGAAGATGGTGGTGTTACTCTCTTAGATGTTATATCAATCTGGTGCTAAATCTCAGATGTCTGTGTCAACAGTTTAAGGCAGGTTCAATTAAATTATTTGGTTTAATCTTTTGTATACGTTGTATTGTTTCATGTGATAGATCTTGCTGAGGCATGGCCAAAGCACTTGAATTATCATAGCCTACGTGTGGAACTGGACTACACCCAGCTCTTACAGAAGCACCCAGGGCAGTGTATGGATTGTTGAAAGGATGTCTGTGGCATGTGGCACTCAATGTAGACAGACCAACCCCTCTTTGTACAAGACTTAGGAATGAAAGCTGAGTGATTTTGGTCATGGAGCAATTCTAGTTTCCATACTTACCATTTACTTATGTCTCATGTATTACAAAGACCCACACTAAAAAACAGAGGATTTGCTATCCTGTCCTTTTCCTATTGCACAGGAGGATTTCTCAGCATCTTTTATGCCAGAGGTGACATAAAGAAAAACATAGCCAACTTGTCCTGATTAACATTGTCTTTGTTTTTTTATACATGATATTAAATTTTATAGGAAGTAAAACCTAGATAGTATGGCAGATTTTTTTCATGCACCTTCTTTTTCCAGAATGTGATCATATACCATGAAATACCACTGCACACCCAATTTCTTTGTATATATTTCTGTTCAAAAAGCAAAGCCTGCTGAAGAACCTCAGTATTTCTGCACAGCACAATTAATAGTACAGTGTTGATCTTTCATCTCCAGATGCCTCTCTGCCCTGAAACTACTGGAAAGATCAGGGTCTTGGATGAGCTAATGTGAGTGATTTGGCTTGTAAATGGTTTTTATTTATTTATTTGTTTGTTTGTTTATTCGTTTATTTATTTATTTCAGTTAATGAAGGTTAAATCCTTAACCAGAGCATCTTCTGGAAAGGTAACCTGTGGCTGTCTTTTTCCCTTCTTCCCCACCACCTCTTCTTTCTCCTCTTGCCCTGGTTAATGTCTATCTCCTTTCACAAGCTGAAGGTTGTTGTAACTTCTCTCTGTATTTCAGCACCTTTGTGTTGTCTGTCCTGAGGTTAAGGGCCAGGCCACAGTGGTTCTAAGTGATGAGAGACAATGCCAAAATAGAATAATGCATCAGTCCTGACAACCTTTTCTCTTTCCAAGCACAGAGTTTCCACTTGCTATAGGATCAAGATGAAGAGCGAGGTTATGTCATTTTTCTGAGTGAAAATTCATCAGAAAGCATGAGGGAAATTGTTGTATATTCTGCATCAGTCACTTTAGGCTAAAGATCTACCCTTTCCTTCTGTGTTCTTGCTGAGAGAAGCTACCTGTGCAAGCTACGAGCAAATTATCACTTTTTGGGGAATGACTGGTGCATTTGCACAGAGTAATGAAATCAAGTCCTTGCTATGTACCAGCAACACATACTCTGTTTCCTCTGTGTATAAAGTAGAATTTGGTTTTGGTTTTGACTGTCTATAGTTCAGAAGAGTAAGTAGGCTGTTGGAGAAGCTGTAACTCCAACAGCATAATTGGGTTTTGACCTTCCAGATTTAACACAACATCAAGATTCGCATAATGACAAGAATCCAAGGGTAAGCAAAAGCAGTTCATCAAAATTTATTCATCCAAGTTGACAGTTTGTTCAGACCACATATTTAATCTTTCTGTGGCAGTGTTATCTAGAAATCACTTTTGACGCGTGTTGGGTTTTTTTGTTATTGCTCGGTTTAAAGTTCTAAAAATTGAAACTTTGAAGAGATAATAAAATAATCACTTAATATTTATCTTATACTCAATTTCTTTCCACCAATGGAAGCACAACTCTAGTTTACTTGGGATTAATTTTACCTCATGAAAGCTTAAAATGTTTAAATTTTTTTCAAAAATTTTTTTGTAGGGCTGAAAGGAGATCTTGCAAAGAAAATGATTAAATGCACTGCGTTGATGGGATAACAAGTTGCAGTCAGTTCTGTTGACATCACTGATGGTGCTGAATCCCAGACAAGGACAATAATGTAGACTTTTTTTTTTTGGCAGAAACACAGACTGTGTTTGTTATAGGAAAAATCTGTTCAAGTAGGTACCACTCACTATCCTTCATTTAGCTACATCTGTGGAATGACTCATTTGTCCACAAGTGTAAAAAGACTGATTAGAAAATAAGGGAAGAGGTGTATGGGGAAATTAAGCTCTTCATGATTCCTCTTGAATTAATTCTGTTGAAGCCTATTGAATTCTTAAACTAACTTTTCCAAAGGGCTCTCTTTTTTTGAGCATTTCCTTGAAAGGAGCTGTTTGTTTTACAGCAAGATAAATGCTACAGTTTGTCTCTATGTCTTTACCTAGGGAAGTGTCATTCATGTTGTTAAAGAAGTTTGGAGCAGGGAGATTAACATTGATTATTTTGAAGAAATCCATTACCGTTGTCTGAGGTTAGCTGGAATATAAAGGATTCTAGATTTGTATAGAAGCTTTCAAATAAAAATTGAAAGTGCTTGTTGCAAGAGGACACAAAAGAACGACACACACCTGTCAGGTTGAAGTGAGGAAAAGAAGGGCAGTTTATTATGATTTGGGGTTCAAATAGGATTTGGAATGTGAACAAGGATTGGGAGATGAGAGGAACACCTCTCTGACCCCAGTGGTCAAACCAGCAGTCCATCACAGAGAGAAATGAAAACAATCTACTTTTGTTTATGTTACTTTCTAGTCGAGTCTCTCACAAAAGTATGCAAACAATATCAGAAGGCTAAAGAATCAGGGGACAAGTGCTCATCAATTTCCAAAATATGTTAATTACCTTTGCTGATCTAGTAGCTGTAAGAGACATATAATTCAATCTTTTAATCAAGGGACTAAAACCCCTGAGCATCCCCCTTGGCATTCTCCCAAGTGTAATATGTTTCACTGTGTTTTTTGGGGGTTTAGGGGATTTTTTGTAATATACCACCTCACAGCATCTCTGCTACATTTATTTGCTTGTGTGTTTTTCAATAGCCCTGTACATAATTGTGATATACTAGATGCCTGCTTTCTTTTGAGTGGGAGCTGGAGGAACAGGCTCATAAAAAGGTGATTTTACAGTCTCAACAGAAATATTACAGCTGGCTGAGCATACTGCAAGATCTGTGCTAACTAGAACTGTCTCAACATTGCATGGACTGTGCATTACAGTCCAGGGCCAGTACCAGGTAAGGCGTGCTACAGAAATATCCTGTGATTTGTGAGCAACTGTAATGATGGTTGGCCTGGGAAAGAGAATTATGTATGTTTACAGCTTTGCTTTAGGTCTACTTTTTCTATTTCTTTCCTAAATCAGTGTGCTGATTTCTTTCTTGCCTATTTGAAAATGGAGGGGAAAAAAGTTACACTTTCAGAACAAAAGTGCCAAATTATATTAGAGAACATATGCTGTCTTTTGAGATCATTTTAGTTTCACCTTTTTGATTTTATTTCTTTATAAAAATCAAAGCTAATACATGTTTGACCCAATATGTACTTTAATGGGTTATGCAGCATGGTTAGTGCACATTTATCAGGTTTTATTACTTATGTTCCCTGCTATCTTCAGGATCAGAATACCTATCCTCTCTTGTCTCTGAGGGTTTTTTATTGATCCTTTCAAATGAAGAAGTCCCAGATACCAGAAACTTTTTATTTTTGAATACATTGGTATCGATCAGATCCAATCTTTGGCTTTTTTGGATGCAAACATGTAAATATTCCTGCAGGAGAGACTTAAGGCACAAGGAGTTCTCTGACTATGGGGACTGTCAGGCAGGAGCCCAAAGGCAATAATTTTTTTATACACCTGGATGGCCAGACCACCTCATAGAATATGCTGAGTTTGAAGGGACCCATCTGTGTTGTTGAGCCCAACTCCTGGCCCTGCACAGGACACCCCAAGAATCCCACCATGTACCTGAGTGTTGTCCAAACATTTCTTCAACTCACACAGGCTTGGTGCTGTGACCACTTACATGAGGAGCTTGTTCTAGTGCCCAGTCATAGTCTGAGTGAAGAAGCTAAATCTCCCAACTGAGCTTCATGCCATTAGCTCAAGTCCTGTCACAGGTCAAGAGTGAAGAGATCACTCAGAGATCAGTACCCGGCCCTCCACTGCCCCTCGTGAGGATGTTGAAGACTACAGTGAGGTCTGACCTCAATGTCCTCTTCTCCAGGCTGAACAAACCAAGTGCCCTCAGCTACTTCTCACACGGCTTCCCCTCAAGGCCCTTCACCTTCCTCATAGCTTAAGCAAGGGTCCTTGTTTTCTTCCTAATAGTCAGAGGAATTAACTTGTCGGATTTCTACCCTTCTTTGCCACTGCTGTCGTTTTTTGTGCTGTAGTGCCCTCGTTTGGCCCTTCCCAAACCCAAATAGTTTTGTCTGGGTGCATACAAGAAACCAAAATGCTGGCTAGACCAGAGAGAAGCACAAGAGCAAGAGTGATGGAGAAAATTAATGATTAGGGTCACTACCTTCCAGGATCAACACTGCTAGAACTGTTCAGTGTCTCATCCAGTGACTTTTTCAAGTACACAGGAGGGCCCTTGCATCCCTTGCACTCTTGGACCAGGTCCTTGCAGCTGGATCCAAAGTCATTTAGGAAGGAGTGGAGGCTCTGTGTTGCCTAGCATTGATAAGATCAGAGGGAATTGAGAGCATCCTTGGGTAAAGTATACAGGCACCAGGAAGCTGTAGATGCCTCAGGCTTGGGTGGCAATTGCTGTGGAATTTTTGAGATAGCAATTTTGGGCTTAGCTGCAGTTCTGCCTAAATGGAGTCAGTCTTGAATTCTGTAGTATGGTTGCAGTTTTAACTTGTTTTAAAATTAAATCTTTTAAATGTATCAATAATTCACCTTTCCAGTTACAGTGCTTTCTTAAAATTGAAGATTCCTAACCTTTCATGCTGACTGTAGCTTGCTCTTAAAGTAGAAAGATATATATGAAGTTCCAATCATTTTGACATGTGTAAGGGGTTAAGTCATTCTTGAACAGTTTATCGCTCATCAATTGTAATTAAATATGTTTATATTAAATTATGTTCTGTAATTAATGTAAAATCTCTTAGCCTGTGCTGTTATTAGAACCAGATGCTGAAGTATCAACAATATTTCAACATGACTGTGCTGCCTTGCCAGCTGTCTAACTGTAATTACTTTAATCTCAGCTTGTTATCTAATTATCACCTTTGTAAAGGGAAAAGTACTCTCTAATGCGTACTGATTGTTTCAGATGATGATGAAGAGCGTGAAACAGCTGTCAGATATCTTAGCCCTGCTTATCTGGATTAGAAAACTTATTGGGAGGCCTACTTTGCTTCAAACCTTCCTGACAGAAAATGGGATAATGGGAAAGAGGGTTTTTTTCACCTTGTTTACCCTAGAAATGTGATTCCAGTAATCACTGGAGACAATGGAGGAAACAAGCTAAACAATTGCTGTTCCCAGGAAAAAATAGCAAGACCAGGATAAGGCACAAACTGTGAACGATGTATGAATTTCCTAGTGGAGAGTGTATTTGTCTTTTTTAAACTTTTACTTTCATTGCAATGTTGGAGAATCACTCTTGATTTAGTTACGTGAGTTGTGCTGAAATGTGGTAGTAAAGTTTGTTGTGGTAGTTAATGAGTTTTATATAACACATCAATATAGATGACCTCCTCCTGGAGAATCTTGAGTGTTTTAAGCAGTGAAAAAATTGCACTAAGAATTGTATGATTTGCAGTTCTGTTTGGAGACTTTATTCATGACAAAGAAGTAATTTTACGGAGTATTTTAATATCGTGTAGTGCTTAAAGCCAAGATCCAAACCCTGCACCTAAATAAAATTCAGGGGGAAAACAAGGGTAGAATGTTAAAGTAAAAAAAAAAAAAAAAAACACAACAGCAGACTATTTGATTAGTGACAGTTGAGTAAGAATGGTTTTTACCTAAAATTTTGTTGTTTTTTTTTGTCTCCCACCTCCAAACAGTGGTGACAGTGATGCTTCTTCAAGACTTCTCCTGAAACAGTCTGGATTTTTTAGCGTAAGTATTTTATTTGGTGGCAGCAATATAATGGGTAAGAAATGAAGCAATTTTATAATAATGTCTTCATAGCAGTTGTTGCTTTTGAAAATGGAGCTTTAGTAAGGTTTCTTGTGATTGAAGTGTATCGTTAGTGCTGGCATGGTTTGAATCTTGCTGAAATATGTGAAAGTAGATGTCTTCTCTCTTCTTGACACTTTCTATACTATACCACAGCAATTTGTCACTCTAGTAACTGTTCTAAGAATAAAGGGGGGTTTATTATTATTATTTTTTCCAAAGGGGAGGGGAGATATTTTTTGTGTGCTCTTTATCAGTTTGATATCAGGGCACAACTTAGTAGTTACACAAAAAAAATATAACTTTCTGCTATTGATTTAACTGTTTTCTTTCTTGCAACTCAGGTTATCCTTGTAGGCCTGCCTTGACTTGTACATAAAACATAGTTCAGTCCAGCAGAAGGCTAAGTGAATAAAAATGAACTGCAGCTTGGTGCTCTCTTACTTATCTCTCATCTTTCTGGAGAAATAACTGAGCTTCAGGTTACCACAGAGTTGCTCAGTCTTAATTTCTCTTAAAAGCACAAGAAACTAAGTTCTGACAGGGTTGAAAAGGTTCAGAACAGAAGCAAACTGAGGCAGCAGAGTTTTGCTAAGGCTCTTGGTTGGAGGAGAGGAACATCTTGCCAGGACTTCAGGGCAGTCATTTCTGTTTGTGTAGAATGATGAGCCTGTGCAAATGAATGGGTTCACAGCTGGCTATAAACACAATTTCCATGTCGTGTAAATTAGCATTCAATGCTCAAATTAAATATACTTCTTAACAGCTGAATTTTTTGAAAATCAAATCCTTAAAGTAGAAATGTGTCTTTAACATTTCATCTAAGATTTCAGAGTACCCTGTAAAGGAGAGCCAATGATACTCTGTCAGTGAAGACTCATCCAAAGTACAGATGAATACTGAGTTGTCTTGACTTGATAGCAGATGCAGAGATGGAGCAGAATCCAGTACTGTCTTAAATACACCTGTACAATAATAATGTGTTTGCTTTTGCTTTTCCCTTCCAAGTTTTTATGATTTAATATAAAATCAATTTACTTTAGAAAGTATTCTATATTTTAGGTAATCACTTAATGCAAGATTATTTGCAAATGTTGTAAGAAGTTGTTTTCATTTCTTTTGACAAAGAATAATAATTTGGGAAGCTTTAAGGTACCCATCTGAGGAAGATGCTATAAAATATAATACTATTTTAAAACTACTTTTGACTGACGCTATCTTTTCTTGAAAATGTATTTGAAATAAAGTTGTCATCTAGTATGTAACTCTTTACTTCTTGTGTAAGAGCTCCATATTGGTCAGTTAAACTGTCACGGGTTCTTTGTTTTATAATGTCAAGGAACTCTGAACTCAGGAGTCTCCTAAGCAGGCCCTGACAAGACCATGACTTCTGTAAAATAGCCACTACCATATTTCAGGTCAGTGGCTTTCCAGCTACAAATTCCCAACATAGCTGCAAGTGCAAGGCTTGGTGAAAAATACAGAATACAAATTGCCATTACTGAAAAATGATAATGTGAGAGACTGAGTGAAATAAAGCTTGAGGTGGGCTCTTATTCTGGATTTATCCCCACCACCAATGAGCTTAAAATATGGATGTACACAGAGGTAGCTATAATATGTAGCAGTTCATTGGGTTTTGATGTTTTAAAATGACATAGGTCTCTTTAAGAGGTGCTAATTGGAGAATAATTTCTTGAAAATAATTACCCCTGTATGAACTCTATTGATTTAAGTGTTGAGGTATAAATACTATAGATCATATATTTTCATCTGTGCTCAAGTGCTGAGGTTTCATTTTCATTAAATTATGCTTTATTACACTGAAATAGAAAAAAAATGTTTTTGTGCATATATACACGCACATACTAAATGGGTATCCATAGATACACAACATAGATATTTGATAGATACACAGTATATATTTTTGACAGTGTGTATTGATCATTTGTGTGTAACTGTAGAGCTGTAGGTGAAATTATGATGCTTTTGGAGTTAGTGTAAACTCTGACTTCACTGTACACAGGATGCTATTGTGTCTGGAAAAGAGACTTTCAGTCTTCAGTCTCTTGCTTGACTTGTTTATACCAGCCTGGGACAAAAAAGCCTGAAAGGTCATATAATTTATTTGCTGTCTTTAAATTGAATATTGGAACACTAAAACCAAATTATGCAACAAAGCAGAGTGTTTTCCTCAGTTTGTAAGGCCTTTTCTACTTCTATTAGCTCTTAGGATTAAAGGCTAAGCTGTTGAGGTTGAAGAGGTTTACTAATCACAGGGAAATAATTTCAAAGATATGTGGGTGAGGGCTTCTGGTGTTTAAGGGTATCACCCTTTGTAAAGGCAAGGATCAGCAGAGGAATGTGCAACTGCGGGGACAATACTGCAGGTATAAGGAGGAGGGGTTTGGTTACAGAAGTGAGATTCAGTCCACTCTTAACTGAAGGAAAAAGGTTTTTGCTGCTTTCAGAGAGTTGGATTGGTCTGAGCCAGGATGGTGCTGTACCGATGTGGGAGAGGAGTGTGTCAGTTTTCCAAGGGCAGTGACGTGGAAGGAAGTGAGCTGGGACATAAATGCCAGGGAAGAAATGGAGCACTCTGTTAATCAGCCAGGTTGTCTGGTCTGCTTGGCAGCTACAGGTTATAGCAAAAGATAGATCAACTTAGGGGTTTGGTTCATAAATAAAATATGGCATTGATTCAGTTTGCCAGAAGCTGCTTTCTTCAAGTTTTTCATATGTTTCTGGAAAACGCAAAGAGGAAAAATTTTCTTTTTAATGCTTAGAAAAGTGTGGGTGTCGATCAAGTGAATGTAGGATATATGTGATGTTGCCCTGGAAGACAGAGTCTAAAATCAAGAATTTAGATGCATGCTTTGCATGGCAGATAAATAACAGGGCTGTATTTTCAACTAGTGAATGATGGCCTGGATTATCTTTCTGTAATTCAAATAAAAAATTACAGTTTCCCTTAATAATGGAATTTTGGGTGGAAGAGCCTCATTCAGAGTTGCTGTCTGTAGCACATACATCTGCACAAGTGGTGAAGAGCCAGTGCAGCAGGGCTTGGAAGTAAGGCTGTCAGCTTAATACATTGTGTGAAAATTGGGGCCGGAGGTCACCAATCTCCTGGTACACAAATCTCCCTCTGAGAATCTCATTTCATTCAGACTATCAGTTAGATTAGAAATACCCTAATTATCCCACTGAAATTAAATTACTTTATGTAAGGGTGATATAATGAACAACCATAAAGAAGCTATACAACCAATCATCCTATTAGTCACAGCAAGACTAGACTATACACTAAATGGCTCTGGTTTGATTATTGCAGGCTGGTCTGTGCCACATAAACTGGGGGGGGAGGGAAGGACCTAAGGGAAGATTAGTTTTGATTTCCCTTTCTATTTTACTGGAAGGAAGAAAGTCACATTTTAACTCACAGTGCAAGCCTTCTAGGTGAAAAAGGTGTACGGTTGCCTGTCAGAGAAGCCACAGTATAGCAGAGATCATGAAGAGGTGATTGGGTTCTTGCTTAGCACATAGTGAATTTTGCTGTTACAGAGGGCAGAAGGAGAGCTGTAGGAATGCAGGTAGACTGCTCCAATGCCTCAGCTAGCAAACTTTGTCACAGGGTCATTCTTTTCTAGTTACATTTGCAATCACGTGCAGCCATCACTGCTGGAGGAAGGTGAAGGGTTTAGCTAATCTTGAACTTGGAGTTGCTTCACTGGCTCAGGAGGGTGAATAACTGTTGGGAATAAGCTGAAAAAGCTGCGTGTTTAATTTTTACTTAGTCTAGGACTGAAAAAAATGTTTTGACTGGTGTTGAAGTGTCCTGGCAGACCCAGTGGGTCATTGACCAGCCCATTGTGGGTGTGTGTTTCTGTCAGAAAAGCCACTACTGTAATGAGTTGTGATTTTCACTTATGGTGGTGATGCCTTCAGTTTGAGCTTCCATGTTTTTCAGATTCTGTGCTGCCCAGGGGTGCAGTTCTGAGCCTCATATTAAGTGTTAGACAGCTCCCTTCACAGAGTAGGGAGACAAAACAAATCCTTTTCCTACTGGAGACCAAGGACAACTGTTACAAGTTTTCAGGCCCAAAAGCATGAACAACAGTGGACTGAAGAGAGAAAACAAGAAGGATGGGACTTCATAACCTGAAGCTGTAATTGGACAATTAACCCCAATATGCAAATGGACCAAAACTTATGAAAGTGTGAGACCTTGTGACTGGTTACCAGTTTTGTGACCATTTTGAGTCCACTTTGGGTGTAGCCCTGGCCAGGCTCTTGTCCTGCCCAAGGTGTATCCTAAAGGCTTTTCAATAAATATGTACTTTATTCTCTAGCTCTGTCCAGTCTCTGTTTCAGGTCAGCCTTCCCAAGGCATCAGTGTAAATTCCCTGAGACTAAAAGCTGCAGAGAGAAAGCAAACCAGCTCCTTGTTTTTTCTGGTTCCTTTTCTCAGAGTCAGAACTTCAGAGCTGTTTAGCGAATAACCATTTTGAAGAACCAAGGGGTGCTACTGTGTAAGCATCCCCAAATTAGCTGGAGATATTAAAGGGGGGGATTTATAGCTGGAATAAATTCAGGTGTTAAATGACTGTTTTAAAAGATGGGCATGGAAGAAACCCAGGTCTAGAGAAGTATGCTAGGAAATGAAAGAAAAGCAGAGGTGTCTTGCTACTTTGATCTTCTTTGCATCACGTGTCTTTATTGAACTTATTTTATGTTGTGCTACAGGGCAGCACTACTTCACTCAAATTCAGTCCTGCACAAATGCAGACTGGGCATTGAAAGCATTATGCATTTTCTTCTGAGTAGGGCTTTAAGTTATTTTTCATAAAACATCTATAATCAAAAATATGGTTTTCTGTGAAGGAAGATGATAATTTTAAGTTCTATTTTCTTCTTTTAGTCTTATGTCATTGGTCAATAGTGTAAAATGCGCTATGAGGTAGTGCTAGGCCAGTAGCATTTCCCTGAATTTTTATTTCTCTTCTGAAGATAATTGTAAAAACTAATTAAGGTACATTATGTTTTATTCAGGGCTTACCTTCTAACAGCGATACAAGAGAATCATGCTTTGGAAAAGGAGCAAACCATATGAATACTCTAAATATCACAGAAAACGTTTCTTCAAAATTCTAGGATGCTTTTTTCTTTTATTCAATTAAATACTGGATTGTTAAATGCCTTATTTGAATGTGAACAGAATGAAAGTATGAAATCTATAATTTCTGCTGATCAGAATCACAAAGTATAATCTGTGATGAGCCGTATATCTCAACTGCTGATACAAGTTCTGGTTTTTAACTCAGTAAGTAAATTTCTCCTATACACTAGAGATTTAAATCACTTTTCTCCACTCAGACAATGCCTAAGGAATAAAATATTTCAGTTATGAGATGGGAATGAAGGAAGAACACTTTCAATGAAAAGAGTAAAATAAAAAAATATCCAAGAAAATCAGTATTGATGCCAAGAAGACAGTAACTTGACTTGCGTAGAATCTCTGAGGGAATATTAAGCTTGTTGTGACTGAGTGTGACTGACTTCTATTCAAGTTTCTGGATAGGTAGGGACAATGGCACTTCACAAAAAAATTTAATGAAGTTTTGTTACATTGGAATTTTCTAGCTAAGAAAAATTTACTTAGCCGGAACTAATATGCAGTGTTTTAATCATGATGTCTGGAGGTAGCAGAATTTCCCCATTGCTTTGAGCAGAAATTCATGCTGCTTTCATAGATTACTCCCTGAACACCCATTGAAATCTTCCATTTTTGCTTTATTCTCTTCTGCCTATTCTCTAATTCTCATGTGATTGGAAGAGGGAGGATGAGAAATAAATATTGAGCCAGCTGGTGAATGGAAATTCCTTCAAATGAAGCTGCTTTTGAAACTAAAGTAGTACTGACAACAAAGAATATCAATTGGGGTTTTCTTAAAAAAATATTATTATGGACTGGCACAGTCAGCAACTTGTTCTGTGAGGCTTAGTTAGATCCTATGGAATAACCATGATTTGATAGCTGAACAGCTGGAGAGAACCACCAGGACTGTCAAGGACCTTCAGTAAATGTCATTATGATCATTGGAATGGATCCCCTGGCCTGGAGGTAGCTTTAATGCTATGATTTATACCTCAAGTAATTTTCTTCATGCTTGGATCTCCCAGAGTCACTATTTGGACTGCCACAGACAATCAATATGCACAAGCTTGTGTGGTAAGTTTACTTTTCACTGTTTATTGGATAGGGTCGGAGTTCTTTTAAGATCTGTCTTTCTTTTTCTTGGTGTTTTGTGGTTTTTGGTTTTTTTGTTTTTTTTTTTTTTTTGTTTTTGTTTGGTTTGGTTTGTTTTTTTTTCCCCCCCAAAAAACCAATCAATTATTCCCCTATTTGTGTGAAATTTCCTGTAAAAATATATTTTGTGTAGATGCCCTATGTGACCCTTTGGAGAGGGCAGGGGAAATAGTTCCTGGAACAGGGTGTGCAGTACATCTGAGCACAATTTTCCACAGTGCAGTGAAGCCAGATCAAGAAACAGAGTACAATAATTAAATGGATGATTGATAAGCAAGAGTTGAGTAGATGGGATATTTAGAAAAAACGGAAGTATTTAATGGTGCAGCCTAAAATCTTTCATGAGTGCATAAGTTTATGTAATAATCTATTTTAGCATTAGAAAAAGAAGTTATGTTCTGTAAGCATTTATAGGAGATGCATTAACCTATCAACTGCATTGACATGTCTGGAATTTCTTCTTCACAGGAAATTTAGTGTAGGGTTTATTTATAGGCTGGAGAGTTGGGCAGAGAGGAGACTAATGAGGTTCAACAAGGGCAAGTGTAGGGTCCTGCACCTGGGGAGGATTTACTCCAAGAACCAGGACAGGTTGGGTGTTGACCTGCTGGGGAGCAGCCCTGATGAGAAGGACCTGGGAGTTTTGGTGGATGACAGGTTGACCATGAGCCAGCAGGGCATCCTTGCAGTCAGGAGGGCTGATGGTATCCAGGGATGTGTCAGGAAGAGTGTGTCCAGCAGGTCAAGGGAGGTGATCCATCCCCTTCTACTCAGCCCTACTGAGACTGCATCTGGAATGTTGTGTTCAGTTCTGGTCTTCCCAGTTCAAGGAAGAGAGGGAAGCTGGAGAGAGTCCAGTGGGCTCATCCATCTGGCCACAAAGATGAAGAGGGTCAGGAGCAGTTCTTTTATGGGGAGAGACTGCAGGAGCTGGGCTTGTTTAGTCTGGAGAAGAGAAGACTGAGAAGGGATCTCATCAATGCATATAAACATCTCAAAGACAGGTGACAAGAGGATGGTGCCAGGCTCCTGTTGGTGGTGCCCACTGATAGGATGGAGAGCAATGTCCATAAACTAAAACACAAGAAGTTCCACCTCAACATAAGGAAGAACTTCTTCACGTGGAGGGTGGCAGAGCACTGCAACAGGTGGCCCAAGGAGGTCATGGATTTTCTCTCCTGGGAGACATTCAGAACCCGTGTGTGTAACCTGCTTGAGGTGACCATACCTCGGCAGGGTGTTGGACTGGATGATCTCCAGGGGTACCTTCCAACCCCATCAATTCTGTGGTTTGACCTGTTTCAAGTTAAAAGTTGCTACCTACAGTTATCAGAAATTAAATATTGTAAATGGAAAATCCCAAGTTGAATTTTAAGGCTTATGTTGGACATGCCTCTGGGTTGGGACGATATTCTTTTGCAATCTGGCAGTTTAGAGTTGCACTTTTATAAGCAGGACTGGAAGTCTTAGATATTCCCCTAAGAGAAGGTGATGGATTGAACAGGTTCTGTGAGGTTGCTTCTTTTAGTGTTCTCAAAATAATAGGAAGAATATCTTGTAAGGAATGTAGTACAGAAAAATAGACAGGGATGGTGAGCAATTTTCTCAGTTCACAGTGTTAAACCTATGCTATATCAAAATTAACTGCACTTAAAAAGAGCCTGAGATGGGTTTATGAGAAGTTCTACCTTTTAAAGTGGCACTTTGGTTATCAAATTTAAGTGAAATTGAACTTTGTCTTATGCCAGTGTTTAGGATGGCTTGCATTGATGCCTTTTCTATGGGATTTAATCATATCAACTTTCCTGTACAGATCACTATTGAGAAGAACAGGTTGTATGTAAACAAAGTTGTATCAAGGTGTTGTATCAATTATTCCCATGTGCCTGTGGTGATGTGTCTTGCTGCAGGGTGGTGGGAATAAGAATTTCTTTATACTTCAGCATCCAAGTAGAGATTTCAATTCACGTGCTACAAGTTCTTGATTGTGAAGAAACCAATTACCAAAAGCATATGGAGAAACATTACTCCACATGCTTTCCAAGACTAAAGCATTTTATGTTGTTTCTTGCTTTATGTTCTGTCTGTGGTTTATTACAGAAGGGTATCTAACTCTTAAGGCTTCTGATTTTTAAAGAGAAAGTGTGTTTTTGTGTTGCATTTGCTGCATGAATTCTCCTGATCATAGAGGGTTTTCATAGAGGGCAGCCAGGTAACACTGTTATGCACTTTGATGTATATTAAGATAGGGGTACTTCCTTTTTTCAAGGTCAACCCAAGTAGCAACTAATCCTGGTTTGACTCAAGGAAGGATTTTGCTTTTGGATCTAAAGTGTGACAGTTCTGTGGTTAATTGCTGATATGTCCATCTTCACCAGTTCTCCATTGCAGGATGGTAGAAAAGGGGGTTAATCCAAATCTGAAGACTTATATTTACAGAAATTTGACATATAAAATTCACATAGAAGTGTGTTTCAAGAAGTAACAAAAAAGGGAAACCTTCCCAAAACACTTTAATGTGGAGATATAACATGTATATATATAAAATATAAACAATATATCTGATATTAATGTGTGAAAGAAAATTTGTCAGTGCTAAGAATTAAAAAGGTATCAGAAATGGTTCATTCTGGAATCATCACAATTTACCTCATAAGAACCTATCTAAACACTTTTTTCTTCTTGCTTGTTTTCTTAAAATGTCACATCATTTTCATGTCATATAACTCAAGTCAGTTTATCATGAGTGCCAAGTAAGTCCGTGGTAAATATGGGACATTAAAAATCCCTGAAAGTAAGGTAATAGTATCATCTTGGATTTCAGCTAAAACCTTTTTACTATTAGGGCAAGATGTTTGCTTCTGATGGCAAGAGTTATGTTTTTTTTCTTTTTTTTTTCTTTCCTTTTTTCTTTTTCTTCCCCTCCTTTTGAAGTTCTGTGATTTATACTGAGCTTTAGGAGCAACTACCTCTTATTTCTACTCTGTTCATGATAGAAGAGCAGGGAAAGAGACATTTTGTTTGCATAATATGAAAATTTTAAACAGACCAGAAGATAAGCATGAAGAGAAAGTATTAACATTGTGAGTAGTAAACCTCAAAAATCAGTTGCCACAGAAAGCTGCAGAAACACAGTATCTGCAGGTTCAAGGAGGGAGTAGTCAAATTGCTGGACAACAGGTTTGTAAACAGATATTGAGAGGATTAAGTATTAAGGGTTGTGCCTTAGAAATAAGCCAAGAAAACACTTTTGGATGCTGGGAGATGCACGGGGAACAAACCACAGAAAATGGTCCAGATTACCTGCTCTAGTGAGGGACCATCCCCTATTTCCTGTGTGAGACAGGGTGCATCCCAGGAGGGACCATTTATCTGGTGCAGCAAACTTTTTCTGTGTTCAGAAAAGAAGCCAGATAGTGTTGACCTGCTATTGAAGCCTTGTCTTTGCTCTTTGATCCCTGGCACTGTTTGAGTCAGTGCTTTGTTCCTCTGTCCTTCTGCACTTCAGAGGCAGGAGAGAGCATCCAGCAACTTCCTCACTTTGTGCACATGTATCTGAACTTTCCCTTCTAATGCTGAACCTCCAGAGGACATGGAAACTGATCTCCTTGTTTTATCTGGGCTTTCTGGAGTGAACCTAAAGGGATGAACATGCCCTAGCTTTGCAAAAAGAGGAGTGGTAGCTACATGAAGTTTATTACGCCCCATCAGGTCTGCCAAGTTTAATTTGCCATTACAGAGAGAGAGCTGGCTGTGAAATGGTTAGGATTGACTGACAACACTTAACTAACCACTGAGAATGATTTTGTCTTTGTAGTACAATTCATGTCTCTCCATCATGTCCGTGTGTGTGTAGTGTTTTCAAATGAGTTTAATTATGAGTGGTGAACAGTAGCTCTATGGATGTGCTTTCCTTTGTAACATGGTTACTGACTGCTGTTCATCTGGACTTGTCACCAGCATTCACAACTGTCCCAGGTCTGCACTTACCTTCTCTTAGTTAAACTACTGGGGCTTTGGAGGGGAAGTTGAATTATTGTTTTGACCTGATTTGGGGTTTGGTTTCTTTGTTTGTTTGTTTAATTGTTGTTTAAATTTTGAGCTGAAGTTTTGGGGTTTGTTTTGCGATTACCCGAGAGTATTTCTGGTTGACTAAAGGTGATTCAGTGCCCTTGTTTTCATTTGTGATTTCTCAAAGTAGATACACATTTAATTTCTAGTCTCTTGGGTGCTTCTTAGCACTGAAAGAAAATGCAAAAGGCATAAATTTTTCTGCTAAAACCCCCTTTTGGTGATGCTTGTGAAGTGGTTGCTCTGTGCATGTGCTACAGAATTGCATCAGGCATCTTCCTGTGACATGAGAAATTGAGATCATGAAGTTTACTGCTTGAAGCAAAACTTAATCTTCATTTCAGGAGAAACAAACTTATTTTCCACTTACTGATCTGTTTAAATTTACCTTGATAGCTTTTAGATTGTGAAAAGCAGCATCAATAGGAAGTAGAGTAGAAGACTCTGTTGCAAAGAACATAGAAAGTTAAGTGATAAAATAAATGTATAGGAATTACTACTATAATACTGTATTACTGCACTGTCATGTGCTGTTATACTCTTTATGTGCTCAAAAGAAAGTGACGACTCCTTTTCCCTCCAGTGTGTACATGCTGGCATTTGCTTGCCTTTGATTTCATTCCTGATGCTAATTTTATACTGAAGCTGAGGTGACCTTTATGTGTACCACTTTTCCAGGTGTTGCCTACTTTCACCCACACAGTAACCATTGCCTGCATTTCTAATGAGGTAAAACACCAGGGACCAACTTCTGGCACCTTCTCTGCTGAGCTTTACTTTGAGAGTTATGCCCATCTGAAAGGAAATGCATTTGTTGAGAACTTTTGAAATTAGTAGAATCAACTTCAGAACAACCCCTTGAATTGGCTCCTAAGTGTATTAGGAGGGGGCAGATGGATCATGGACTTGGAGTCCATGGCAAATGTCCAAGATTTCTTCTCTCTTTACACCACTGCTGACAGTGAATAATTTCTGTCATTTTTATGGAGTTTCTCTCCAATTGAAGTAGTGCGTGTAGGAAAGGCATCTTGCAAATACAGAGAATTTTTACTTGGCAGGCAGGTTTGCTGCTCTGCTCAGCCAGGTGAGTAAGACATGATCATTGTCAATTCATGAACGTAAGATACCTGAATTGGATTTTTTGCCATTGGGAAAGGGTTTCTTTCTAAAACTGCTAGTCAAAAATTAGTAATTGTGGAAGAATTTTAACTTGAGTGCAGCTGGGACAAGTTGACATGCCACTGACACATGGAGACAAGTTGTCATTGTGCTATGGGCTCAGATGGCCATCTTGTGCACTCTGTCTATCAAGCAATGTCCTAACAACATTTGTTGCCTTCACTGAGGGAGGAAAGGTAGGAGTTGTATTAACAACCAAACTCTTAAACCCCTTTCCTTTATCTTGATGATTTCAGTGAAATGTTTAAGTCCATTTGTTGCATTGGTGGTGTTCCCTGGATTTTTGTGAACAGCATTGCTCATTTTAGCTGTTGAAAGATGGTTCAGGCCAAAGGGAGGACCACAGAGATTGCCAGCCCAATTATAAATGTGGACATCTGCATAGAGCTTGTGAGGCCTCGCTCCACAGGCCTAAGTGCCAAGCTCCTCTTCATGTCCTGTGCTCAGAGATTTGATTTGCCATGTGTTTCGTTCCTTTAAAGTGTAGAGTTGCTTAAAGTCCATGTCAGATAGTCACAGGAAACATCATAAGGGTTTGAGTCTAATTGGTGTTTGAGTTTTTGAGTTAAAAGCCAAGGCATTACACTTTTTTTAAAAAATACAGTTGTAGTTTGCAATACTCAATGACAGTAGAGGAGCCCCAAAAAAAAAAAAAAACCAAACCAGAAACAAAAACAACAACAAAAAAGACATTTTTGTTTCTAGTCCTGTCCATTCATCAATCCTTGTCCATCCTTCTGTTCCCTTCCCGAATCAGCGATGTCCGCTCCCTGCCCACCTGGCACCAGATGTGCCGTCAGGCACTGCTGTGTGTCCCAAGCCCTCCGAGTGGCAGAATGCAAAATCTCAGGTGACATTCACCTGGAAGCGCTTAGCCCTCAACAGCTGCAGCCCCTTGATTACCTTGCCCGCCTCGGCGGCTCCGTGCCGCCAGCGTATCAATTGCTTGTCAATTCCGCTTAGCCGTGACTTTGACTGACTGGAACGAGGGAAGTGGGAGTGGGGTGTAGGCGAATGGTTAAAATTAATTGCTACATAAGAAAAAATTGAAAGATAATTATTCCTGCTTTCCTGTCAGTGCTCGAGGGTAGATGACCTCATTAACTTGCAGCTTGTACACAATTCAATTACTAGGAGATGGAAAATACATTTTTAATTACCTCGGTGGCTTGTGCTCCATTCATCTCCATTTGCATGGCTTTTTTACTGTTGTGTTCTGAAGTAGTGTGGTCTCACTAAAGCTACTGTAAGACCTTGGTTCTTACTACAATTATTCTTGTTTGAGGTGGGATATTAAATGTGTAAGATTAACCCTGTGGCGCCAAGTGAGTTGGGAGGTCCTGTGATGGCACTAAGGTGTTTTTAGATAGTTTGGCAGGTCAGGATTTTGAAACTTATCCTGTCAAATAATTACAGAGGGTAACTTTGTTCCTTTGTGCATTTTGTTGCTACATAATTCAAGAAAGAATTAAATAAGTGAATAAAAAGCAGATCACCTAGTTAGACAAATATCATATCGATGTATGTCATGGGAAAAGATTCTTTTGTAATTTCTAAAAGCCTATTATGGCATTTACTGAATTAATAATGACTTAATTGTTTAAATACATAGCTAGGCAATTATTTTAATGCATGAGTTTTTAAAACTGTCAGTAGTGTGTTGAAGTGTACAATACATGTGGAAAGAATATTTGTTCATCGCCAATTATTTAAATTAAAACTATTGTGGTATTGAAAGGCTTGGAGCTTAGAATTGGGGAACCCTGTGACTTGGTGCACAGAGATATTTGGGTTTTTTTCAGGAAAGACTTGTCAAGGATTATACAGAACTGATCTGGAGTGTTTCATAACGTGACACAGACTAATTCCCTGCTCTGATGGTGTACACTGTGTTGATGGGGAAATAGGAAATAAAGTACAGGCCACAGAGAAGTTGTTGATTGTTAGGTCATGAGAAAGCAATGAGGGAAGTTGTGAGGTACAAGTTGTGATATTAAGTGGTGGGAACTGAATGCATTTTATATGATCTATGTTTGGTCACTACTTTTCTCTCTGAAAAAAGATAATTGGAACATAATGCAGGCATTCTTGAACCATTCATGTAAACCTCATTGTGAGTGTATTAGACCTACTTAATTCTTCTCTAATGAGCATTAAAGCAAGATAAGGTGCTTTAAAGGCTTGCTGTCAGAGAGCCTTTAATGCTGTTCTAAGAATGTGTAAACTCTGGGTCCATGGCATGCTCTCAGCTGTGACCTGCTAGGGAGCATCCTTGTGGGAGACCTCTGAGAAAGTGACGGTGGTGATTTAGATACTCCTCCTTCCTCTCACTGGTTAGAGCCCCAGTGTGATCCAAGGGATAATGAAATACAACCTTCTTGCTATACAGGGACATTTAGGATGTTTATTCTGTAAAATTTCTGTTTGAAGGAAAAACAACCAAAGAATGGTTGGACTACTACACACCTTCTCAGTCTAGCAAATTTATGGTGACATTTTTCTTCAAGGATATCTGCTAAAGGAACATACACAGGAGAGTTCCTTCACTGAGCAGTCTTTCAGAACCTGGCATGTGAGTAATTTTAAAGTGAAAGACTGTAAATATTTCAAATCATTTATGTTGGTTATTTTATTTTTTGTTTCCAATATTTCTTAACCCAGGAAGGCATCTAAATAACCAGCCTAGCAAAGATTACCTTTCTGGGTTTGTGCTGTCTTAGTATGGGACATACAAAATGCTCTATTAAGGAACCAGCTGCTCGCAGGCCTGGAGAGAAATTATGTTGAATTTTGCTTATATATTATTAAATACAACTGCAATTTCTCATGGGGTTTTTTTGGTGGGTTTTTTTGTTGGTTTTTTTGTTGTTGTTGTTTTTGGTTTTTGTCTGTGTGTGTGTGTGTCTGTGTGTGTGTGTGTGTGAGGGTTTTATTGGTAGTTTTTAATGATTTACTGTTGGGTTTGGTGATTCTAGTGTCAGCAAAGTATCAAGTACAGCCAAAATTCATGGCATTTGCATAAAATACAATGTCTGTTACAAGTTGCACAACGTTTACTTTGACATACAGCATATTTCCACTGATCTTCCAGGGACATACAATACTGTAGCTCTGAGCTTTTTTTGTTTTTTAGCAACAGTTCAGTCAACAGATGTAACACAAAGTATAAAAGCATTTTAAGAATAAGGATACACGGAAGCAAATGTGACTTGAAATAACAGTTGGAGGAAACTTACACAAGCGTAATGTGCTTGGATTACACCCTTCTCCTCTGCCTCCACTGATTATTATTGTATCAGTATATGTTGATCAAAAAAATTTAGGTCACCTGAAATACATGCAGGGCTTCTACAGTTGTCTGGCCTGTCAAGTCTTTGAAATGTATGTGACCACAGCAGAATTATTTATTGTGCTATACCAGTGTTCCATTTAGGTAAAATGAATATAAATTGTAAGAAAATAATTGGAAACTGACTTAAATGTGACATTTGGGCCAACATCACAGTTCTGCAGCATTAATACATTTTCAGATGACATGCAGGAAAAACCATTAAAAAATCTAAGGAAAGAGGCTCATTCAACTTGAATTTCTCTGGTGTGTTTTTGGTTTTGTTTTTTGTCTGCCCAGGTGGCTGACAAAGATGTTACCTGTGCTGACCCCAATACGGATCCCTGAGGAATGCCTGTCAGGTCTCATGGACTTGTGCACTTTCAGCTTCCTCAGATGGTCTCAAACCTGATTTCTCCTACAGTGAGGGATCCTTCATTCTCTCTTGGTATTGTGGCTGGAGCAGTTGGCAGTGAAGACCAAGGTGAAAAAGTTGTTGAGAACCTCAACCTTTTCCCTGTCCCATGTAATCAGGTCTCCCATTTTCTTCTGGAGAGGCCCCACATTTCTTCTAGTCTTTCTGTAATCACCAACTTACTATGGAAACTTTTCTTGTTGCCCTGACATCCCTGTCCAGATTTAATTCTGTCATGGCTTTGGCTTTTCTCACTGGATCCTTGATTGCTCAATTACTCTTTATTCTGCAGATGCTACCTGTCCTTGCTTCCACCATCTGTAGGCTTCCTTTTTGTGTTTGAATTTGTTCAGGAGCTCCTTGTTCATCTATGCAGGCCTCTTGTCCTTTTTGCCTGACTTCTACTGTGTTGGGATGCATCACTCCTGACTTTGGAGATGATCCTTGAAGACAAGCCAGCTTTCTTGGGCCCTTCTTCCCTTCAGGGCTTTATCTCATGGGTATTTTATCAGGTACACTACCTGCAGGGTGTCTTTGGAGATTAAAGAATCAGACACAAATTCCCCACCTAAATGCAGAATGTATAAGGGGTTCTAGCATGGTTCTGGAAAAGTTTCCAGACTTGACACATAAGATTGTGCTGCCACAAACCAGAAGGTGCTCACCTTTTGCTATTGAAAACTTAGGCAAGGAAGTTGAGGACATTCTTCATTTTAGAAATCAATGAAGTAAAATGAAATTTCAAGAGAGGCAGCACTTCAGGAGTGCTGGAAAACATATTCTTAAGATGATGTCATGCAAGAGTTTTTACACCTAATGATCTATTTCTCTGCTTGCACAGTAGTAGTAACTTGTAGTTACCTCGTACAAAACAAACAGTAACTTGCTTTCTTGCAAAAATCCATGTTGATCTAGTATGCTGGCTCATTTCCAAAAGAGATTTGCACACACTGACTATTAAAGGCTTTTTTTTAATCCTCTTCTGCCCTCCTGGCTGAAGAATTATTGGAGGTCTTTTCCTTTTTTTTTTTTTTTTTTTTCTCCATTTGCAATCAATAATATTGTGCTTACTGCCAAAGTAGCACTGGATTCAGTTATAATGTCAAATACACAATGTTCTCCAATTACTGTGGTTATAGTAAGGATATTGCAGTCTCACAAAATGTGGTTTATGGTTCTCAGAATCTTTAGTAAGTCTACACTGATATAAATCATAACACATTGTTTAAATTACAGAGCCCAGATATCTTTTATAAATGTAGAAAAATGGTTCATTAGAAGGATTTTTTTTTAAGTCATATAAAGAAAAGGAATGGGCTCATTACAAAATATTTCACACATAATCTAGCTAATTAATATAATAGATTGCAGAGAACCATATTGGATTATCATATAATTAAATAAATTCCATACGGGCCACATAAGTTAATGTTTTCTTTTGGAAAATTTTATGCCTTGGCAAATAAAATATTCAGAGGATTAACTATAAAGAAAAAAATGGCTTTGTGTAATTATTGTCTCTTGTAATTGGAATTAGACATAATTACATTTCCTAAATATGAAGAGAAAATAAGTGTGATCTATAGAGAACAGACAACACCACCGAGACAAGTCTGTCTTTGTTTCCTGACCCATTAAGTGACAATTATGATACTTGTGTTAAATATCTTAGAAGTGGTATGAACTTGCCATAACTCTTCACTTATTCTGCTTGAAAAGATCATAATAGGAAACACTTTTGCTCTTCTGTTTTAAATGGAGTCCATCACTTATGCAATACAGAAAGTTCATGGAAAAGTGTCAGGTGCATCAAGTGCTAACTTCACCACATACATAAAATAAAGGATTGCTTTTGTTGTCTCTCCAAAGCCATGTAGCCTTCTAGAAGGTATTGCTGTAAACCCCTGTAACAAGTGTGTGTCCTTATGTCCTGTCATAGGCCACTGGTCAGTGCCTGTGTGGTTTTGGTGGAAAACACACACTGCAGTTGCAGGTGTTGAGTGAGTTTGTGCACTTCAAGTTGAATTACTGACACAAGTCATTGATCTACTTAGTTTCTCCAGGGTTCTTTGGGCTTTTCTATCCCTCACCATTTATTTATTTAAAGTAAAGCAACACCCAGACAGCATAAGATCTGAAATAAATTCAGTGGGGGTTTTATAATATATTTTATACCAGTTAGGGAGCAATGTTTCAGAACTTTTTGTATACTTGTGGAGAGTTATATTACCTAAACTCATATATATATTATGTATTGGTGAATATCCAGTTAAGAGTATTGTATGAGCTTGAGGATCTACACACAGGGTTTACAAACTTTCTCTACTATTTGTGTTTCTCAGTCTGTGCTAGATTAAATAATTTATATTAGTGAAAGGAGATCTGCTCTCATATTCTTAGATGGGAATCATACATTTTGGCCTTTGAATGGAATTTATCTATGAATCATATACTTATGGTTTATTCTACTGGGACAAAAGCAAATTATAAGGATGAAATATAATTATGTGGTTTAACTAAATATTTGCTGAGGTTACTTCAGCGTTATTTATCATTTACATTTTATAGGAAGTAGTCTTACATGAATGATGTAAAACTATTTTTTTTCTGAAATTTTTTGAGATAGGCTTCTCAGAATGAATCTGTTGCTCTATTAAGGTTGAAATTTTTTTTTTGCTTCTATATATGTGATAAAAGTATTTTTTGATTGTCTGCTATAAGTCTTCATGTTTTCTAGGCAGATTTTTGAATAAATTTTTCTCTTTTTTTAATGTAAATTTTTGGTTTACGTACAAGAGGGTCTGTTGCATCTTACATGTTAGACTACAGTGTGTTTTGGTATTACACTCTGATTTCTCCTTAGGACTTTTGTCCCATTAATTATGAGAAAGGCCAGTGGAAAATTCTCTTGCTGCATCTGCGCTATCTCCTGTAATTTACAGAATTTTGCTGATAATCATCCTGTTTTTCCTAATCTCTTTCCATGAAAAAAGTATCTCCATCCATAAAATTTTGTGGGATCCTTTGATTTACAGCAGCCAAAGCTAAAGATAAAAAATGCAATTGCTGTAATAGCAGTGTTTTTATTTCTTGCTTACCTGGAAGGCCGTGTGTACTGGTACTCCTCTTGGTCATAAAATTGCTTTTTATTTAGAGTGCATCTACAGTAGGAAGATGTTATCCACACATTTAGATTCCATGAACATGAGCCATTGGAAATTAATTTTTAGTATATAGGGCTAAAATGCTAAGCAGCTTATTTACTGGATGTTCTGGCCCTATTTAATTTCCTGAAATTTGCACACCATTTTGTTTCTGAAATGCCCTTTGCAAAGATATACAGAGTTATATTGTGTTGTATGTACAGACATCTGTCATCTGCACAACATTGTGTGCCCACTTTTTTTCCAACCATTTAAAAATAAAAAAACGAATCAGTTTGGAGTGAATACTTTGCTTCTTTCCTGGGGACACCTTTTCCTGCACTGTTTGCTGAGCCTTGCTCAGGCCTTCAGTTTGGAAGCTGACCTTGAAGATCATCTGCTTGAACCTTTCTTGGCAAAAGCACAGTTTAGACAAGAGGGCACAGCACCCTGTTCAGGTGTCCAAATGCCCAAAGTTGGGGAAACTACCACTTCCCTGAAGACATTATTACAATGGCTGAATGTTCTCATTGTGAAAATTTTTCCTCTTGTGTCTAACTGCAATCTCCCCTGGATCACTTGTACTAATTACCCCTCAACTCTTTGAAGAAAGGGAGTCTCCATCCACCTTCTTAGTACAGGAACACTTTAAATACCAGAATATCATCGTGAGGTCTCCCCTAAGCCTTCTGTTTTCAAGGCTGAACAAATCCATTTCTCTTAGCCTTTCCTCATATGGCAGGCTTCCCTGTCTTTATGGCCTTGTCCAAGCCATCCACAACTCTTCTGTGTAGTGAGGACCAAAACTCAACAGAGTTCCAGGTGTGGCCTGACAAGCACTTTAGTTTTGACAGTAGCTTGACACTCCCTGCTTTCAACACCCATCCTGATGTGTTTAGAGTCAATTTGGATTATGTAATTAGCAGATCCTTACAGAGCACTTTGATCAAAAAACTTTTCAATGCTGCCTAAATAACAACTATGTGTGCTTGTTTTGGCAATCTTGACAATTCCTGTGAGTAGAACAGGAGGCTTTTGCTCCTCTTCCCAGATGCTGTACTTGTTAAGCTTCACGCTGCACCAGTAGAACAGCTGATGTGTTTCTAATTCTTTGGCTTCATAGTGATGTAAAGAAGATGCAGCCAGAGTCAGACTTTCAGCTCTTCCTCTCTGCTACTTTGCCTTGCTCAATTGACAGAGCACATCTAGATGTCTAGTTCATAGACTCAGACAGAGCCAGTGAAATGCACTGTAGTGCACAATTTCCAGGACAATCCATAACACCTGTCTGTTTAGCTGGTTTTAAGTAATATCATCCTTTGGCCTTTCCTATTCCTTTTAAAAGTATACCCATATTCAAGCAAAATTTCCTTTAATAACTATGTTGTCTGCTTCTCTTGGAAATCTTTGTCAGCCTTGTCTGATCCTAAGTTTTAATGAAAATTCAATTAATTCTTTTCTTAGTTGTCTTGGATTTTGGAGTATTTTACTCCATCTGAATAGGTTTTTGGGCAGACCATGCACCCAGTATCTGTGAAATAACAAGATTCTCCTGTGCTAAAGCCAGTTAAGAGAATTATTCTTGTGTCAACTTAGTCTCTTGATTTTCCTTTTCTATTTATGTATTACTGGTTAAACAGCTTAAGTAGTGAGAAGTCTTCTGAAACTTAGTCAATCTCCTTGCTTCTCTAGCTTTGGCAGTCCTGCAAATTCCTCTTATTTTTTCTGGAACACCACAATCCTAAGTTTATATCTTGCTTTTCCATTCTTCAGATTTGTTTTTATTACCACCACTTCAAAAACATTTTTACTTCTTTGGAGTTTCCCATTATGAGCTCTTTCTGACTTCCATCTTTGTAATAAATGATAATTTCCCTTCCTTAAAATATTACATGGATTACTGCTATGAATCATTCTGAAGGGAGGTGAACCTTAGCTATGATCACTGCTGAACTGTTCTTATTCTCTCACAGTCCTTCTAGTGTTTGATTAAGGGCTCAGTCCAAGATCACTCTCAACTTTCCACTTTTAGGTGCTTCACTGCAGTTCTTGCAAAAATCAGCTGGTGATGAACCAAACTTTAGTTTCCTAACCTGTGCTCTCATGAGACATTTGGCCAATTGTCCCCATCTTCTCCTACTCCACTACCCTCAATACTTTGCTTTCATCTGTTTTCTGATCTACAGATACCAGATGCCTTTCAAATCCTTTCGTCTTTAAAATGTTCTACATTCTTCTCTAATCTTTAGTATCACATGCAGAGTGGAAGCCACCTGCAAATATGAGTGGGGTTATGCCACTGTTCTCATTAGTTCTTGTTGCAAAAATGATCACATAAATATAGATTCAAAACCGTTGCTAGTGATTGTAATAATTCAATCCTGCCAGGTGTTTAAATCTGACATGTACAAAGACACAGAGACACATAGAAATTGCATGCCCAGATGCCAGAATAGTGGAAGAGCTGTAGATCTTGTTAAGGTTAAGCTCAATATTCTGACCGAAGTAGTTCAATGCTTATTTGTATTAGGCTTTATTTTGCCTCTGCCAAACACATCTGCAACATCATGTAAACAGATATCTGTGTTCTTGCTCTAGCATTTAGGATTCTGATTCTAGGAGACTTTTCATAAGCATTCAGAGATTCCTGGTTCATCATAATCCTGGATTTGTTATTTTTGTTGACTATGGCAGTGGACAGCATTTTTTAATGTTGTCTTTTAGGGGCATATTCCCAGCTTGTATAGAACAGTGCTCTTGGCTTTTCCTGAACTCTGAGCTCACCTCAAGTTGGGATTGAAGTGCTGATGGCTGTACCACATTTAGGTGCCATTGTTCCACAATATCTTGGTGTTCTGTGAGATATGGCTCCTGACTTCTGCACATCAGGAGCCACTCTACTGGAATGCTTGATGTATGAAACGCAATACTGTATGAAATGCAGGTGTGAAAGGAATCTCTGGAAGTTATCTAATCCAATCTCTTGCTGAAAGGGACAACTAATGTAAAAGTTGCATCAGGTTCTACTTGGCTCTGTGCTGTTGAGTTTTGAGAAAAATTTATGTATATGGAGGTTGCACAGTCTTTTTGGGTATTTGTTCTGTCCTTGTCATCTCGGGAAAAGTTCACTAATTTCAGCTCCAGACTTCCCATGACTGTGGAAGTTGCTGGTATCCAGAGGCACTGCAGCTTCTCTTGCACCACAGACTGCAGTGTGGGAGTTGAGGTGTGGTAGCTCACAGATCTCTAACCAGTTGCAGGTATGGTCACTTGCATTTGTGATAATTCCCTGCCTCTCTGCCCTTAATAAAACACATTAAACCTAGGAAGCCATGGGACCATTTGCCAGTCACAAGACTTTTGTTATTTGACACTTAATCTATCTCTGTGTAGACCTTGGTCACATTATTCAGATAAGAGGTAGAAACGGTCTGTTTTTACACTAATTGGTTGATCTGAACCCCCTAAAATATTACGTGGAGGGTTTTTTTAACCTGGTGAATGCAAGAGGACTGTGGATAGTTTAGTAATGCAAGAAAGCAGACATTTGCTTCTCTCTTCCTTCCACCCTTGCTGCTGATTTTCAGGCTTCCTACGATGCACCTCTGTGTGTAGCCATGTGACTGGTAACTCTCCTGGTGCCTCTCTCTGCTGGAAATTATGATCTATCCTGTAGGATGTGTGGGACACCATGTGGGGGAACACCCATGTGTAGGGGCCTGATCCACAAACTACTGAAGTCACTGAGGGTTTCTTATTTTCTTTCGTTACTACTTAAGCCAGGTCCTCCAGGCAGTCACTTCTGTTTGGCTTGCCAGTGCTAAATTTTTAAAATACTGTTTCTTTTATTCACCTTTGCTTTGTCTGTTTGGCGCCCTTCCTAATCCTCTTATTTCTGGAAAGTAATTGGCAAGTACAGTATTTTGAGGCATAGGAAGAAGCTTTGAGCTGTTTGTTCTCTTACTAAAACAAATGACACAATGGAAAAATAACATCGGGACATGAAAGGGAAGGAGAAGAGGCGGAGAGGAAGGCGTCAGTAGGCGAGGGCAGAGGGAGTTGTCCTTGGGGAGGCTGATGGGGTTCTGTGGGACGTGGGAGGGCATGATGCCCGCCTGCTCCTTGCTCCTTCTGCAGCAGAGGCTTGCTCTGCTCCTGTTTTTCTCTTTTGCTGCCCTCTTGGCTTAGGATGTTTTCCGTCTTCTCTATATTTCAAAGCTTTGTGGTAAATAATCGATTCAAACCAGCACCCAGTCTCTCTTTCTGTAATTCTGAAAACCCATTAAATTATATTGTTGGGGGAAAACAATAGTTGTGCTAATCATGCTCTGTGCATGTGCATCTTAATTTCCCCGGAGACCCGAATATGAATTTTTACTAACATGTTAATTTTGTGTGTTAATCAGTAGCTGTAGGCCGAATGAATGGATTGACTATGTAAAACTGTTTGATATAGAAACAACTCCTTTTGACCCCCTCAAATTGGCTTCATTCCACTGAAGACGGTTAAAGTTAATTAAGCACTCAATAGGTTTATGGTGTTTAAATTAAAATATATCACTACTCATTGTGTAGTCATCAAGCGCAGACGGCGGATGACTTCCCCCTCCCCGCCAGGGCCTATTCCGCGGCCCGCGCGGCCGGGGGCGCCGCCAGGGGGCGCCGTGCCGCCGCGCTCGGGCGGCCCTGAGGGAGCGAGGGGGGGGCGGTCAGCGGGACCCCCAATTCCCTAACCACGGTATACTCACGCAACAG
>JANPWX010000057.1:1612190-1649579 GCA_024734555.1 Trochalopteron elliotii
CCTTCCCGCACGGCCCTCTCCTCCCCTTGCGTCCCCCCGCCCCTTTTTCAATTAAACTTCTGCGATTAAATGCCGGAGCCCAGGGATATATGTTTGCTGAAAAGGAGCTGAAATTATGCATGAAAAATATATATATATAAAATAACACTTAACTCTTCCTTAAAAAAAAAAAAGGCATACTGAAAGCTGTAACAATTGATGTGCTGGCTTTCCCCTCTGGGCCCTTTTAAAGGGCTGGTGGTGGCTGGGGGTTGCGATTGCTGCTTTTCAGAAGCCATGACAGTCACGTTAAGACCTCCGAAAAGAATTGTGTAATAGGTAGAGTGCAAAAAAATGAGATAATGGTAATTCTCAAAGGAATACATGCTTTAAATTAAAAAGCCACAGTGCTGCTGATGTGAGCATTATATTAATGCTTGTATGACTCAATCCTCAAAGCTCTTTCTTCTTCCTCAAGCTGTTTACTTCACCCTTGAAAGTGAGGGCACCGTGGTGCCCTGGCATGGCCAGCACAGATTATAACTCGAGTTATGATTGCAGGTGCTTTGCATTCTTGGAAAAAGTCAAGCTTTTGCAGTGCATTTTTCATGAATAATCTATGCAAAAGAAGGTGTTGGAATGTGGGAAGATTAAGTGTGGTTGTGCCAGTGGTGAGTGAAGCACTGGCCATCCATGTCAGTGGGCTGCTGGTGTGGTGGGTTGGCACGGGACAGCTGAGTGACCCCACTGCTGTGTGGCACAGACAGGTGAGGTGAGGTCACTGCCCTTCCTGCTGAGTTTGCCACTGATGGGATCTCATTTTTTGTGATGTATAAAGTTCAGGCTGCAAACCTTCTCCATACCTGGTTTAACTGCTTCCACATTGTGTTTAAACAACAGAGATGTAACCCTCTTATTTATTACAGGGAGGCCGGTCAAAATCACCACAGTCAGATGCCCATTGCAAGCATAAAGGATAAAAATTATTATCTTCATATTGGCCTTCCTCACCTAGGAAATGTTTCTGCATTCTTCAAAACTAGAAATGCTCTATGAGGGAAGAGGAGTGATGGAAAGAGGCTCAAAGAAGTATCAGATGAAATAAAATAATGTTATAAAATAAGTACATTGTCCTGAAGGGAGAGAGCCCTGTTACTTGTATTGGTCAAATATAATGTTTGCTTTCAAAATTCATCTTGGCTGTATAATAAGGACCCATAAGTATATCTTATTTTATAAGTATTTAAAGGGGCATTGAAATCTCACCACACACCTTTGTAGTAATTAATGATTAATTTGTCATGTTCTTCTGTTTACCCTTCCAAAACAGAGTTGATACTGTACCTTCTGTGCACCTCGGTGTGTGTGAGTGAAATTTTCTTATCTCAGATCTCATAAGGTGAGCAGAGTGGGTTACTCTTGTCTGAGTTAGAGGTTAAATAAGTGATTTCCTCAATTCTGTCATCTTCTGGTTCAGAGCTGTGGAGGAGCACTGTGCTTGAGAGAGTGTCAAAGCATGCCTTTGCAAGGCCATGGCTGACAAGTACTGTCACTGTTGCAGCATAGTTCTACCTTTCTGCAGTAAACTGTTTCCTAGTGTTTTTTAAATGTATTTCATGTTTCCCCATCTGTGCCAGCCAGGTCTGCTGGATCTACTGCTGGGCAGATGAGTCAGAGGCAGGGCTACTGCAATTGCAGTCTCTGGTGAAAGCTGAGAGATGACTTCTTTCCTTCTGAACCCTTCTGCAGAGCAGTCCTCTCCAGTAATGCAGCTCACATTTGTGCTGGCTGGTGACAGGAGAGGAGGAGGTCTGGCTGTGCTATCAATGCTGCTTCCTGCTCAGACTCGTAGTTCACATTTATAGCTGTCACCACAAAAGGCAAATGACATTTTTACATGGAAAGCTTTCACAGGAGCACTCAGAGGGCTGATAAATGTGCTTTGCAATTCTGGATGAGTTTAGACTGACTGCAGGAAAGATCTAATGCAGTGGACCAGCTAAGTGTTTTTATTTCTTAAGTACCTTCAGATGTGATTGTATCTGCAGTGGGGATTTTATCCAACAGGGTAGCTGTACAAATGATGCAAGCACCTAATAAGTAGGTGTAAATAATATAATATACAATGAGATTTTCTTTTTGCCCCTTACTGAAGTGCCTTTTGAAATCAGGGCTATGGCACTGGCACAGATGAAGTACACAGGTGCTCAAGGGTTTGGTGCTCTGCAGCTCTGCCCACCATAACCAAACAGTGAGATAAAAGTTTTGCAGCTTTTTTTCATTTGTACTCTTTGACAGTACTAGTCTAGCTACAAAAATCCACTTATTCAGTGAGCCTATGTTCAGTATTTATGTTTTTCACACAGTGACAGTTCATCCAGATATCTGCAAATCTACTTTGCAGCAACCCAATCTGCTTACCGAATTAAATAAGTGAAATCGGGGGAATTTCAGGAATCCCTTGACAGTGGCTTTGTAATGTAAATGAGTTTGATTGCCACTGATAACCATTTGCCAGTAGAGCTTGAGGATTTTGGAGATGCCACCTAAATAATCCTTGGAAGGCTGACTGGGTGCAGAACTGTGCCTTTGCTGGTTTTCCCATGCTGAAGGACAGTTCTTGCAGGGACATCTGTGGCTGCTCCAGTGCTTTTGGCTGACAGAAGCCAACATGGCTCAGCATGGACATGAGATGTCAGCTGCTGCTTCCTGCATGCAGTAGTCAAGGTGTGAGAGCCTAACATTTAATAGGGGTGAGGTGGTTTCAGAGAAATTATTTAATAATACCCAGGTGAGCACTCTAGCCTGTGGGAATAGTAGAAAAGTTTGAGGGTTTTTTTAACATTAAGTTCTTTCAGTGAATCACAGTGTTTAAAAGGAAATGGAGGATCAAGTATAAATATTTTCTCTTTTTTAAAATCTCAGTCTTGGAGTTTTTGTGTCTAAGTTGAGAAAGGGCTGCCCAAGGCACAGCTGGACTTTCACATGCAGATTTAATTAAGGCATAGTGTAGAAACCTGATTTGCAGAGCTTGCTCTAGAGCAGCTGACTCAGATTTGCTCAGCAAACCTACCTCTTTCTTTGCTAAGAAGACACATGAATATATGTATCATCAAGCATGTATGATGTAACAGCAGGGCCTTGTCTGCTTCAGGAATCAAACAGGTAAAAATTGTAATAGCTGTGTCAATTCTTTTTATCATCAGCTAGTTCTTATGGAGAAAAAAAATCTTTTCTTAGTACACGTAATATATTTTGGGAGGGGTGCCAAGCATGTTCTCATTTCTATTTTGTTTTTGTGCAAAGGTGTTCTAAATGAGAATAGTCAGCCCCATAGAGGATATGACAGTAGCCATGTATTTTCTGCCTTAGAATTTTAGAAGGGCTTTCCCTCAGGGATATGATTTTAAGTTACTAAAGACTATCATCTGGCCTTGAAAATATGTCCTGATGCTCACGTACAGATCTTATACTACTACCATTTTAACCAAGTCTAAAAACTTGTTTTAATGCATGAGGAACTTTCCAGATTCGGACTATTCTGGGGCCTCACTCTGTATTTTCACACATTTGTCAAGGAACAATAATATATTTGATGGATGCTGGGTGTTAACACATGCTGAGGGAAACTTTCCTCCAGCCAGAGCACTTTGAATCCAGTTGTCATCGTTCTGTTCCTTCTGGATTGATGTTAATTTTCTGTGATGCTGCTGGGGCTAGAAGTGGACTCAACAACTTTCAATTCATATGTTCTTCCATGCAGCAAGTGAAGGAAACAACCTTTTTTAATTCAAGAAGTTGTTCTGCCGTATCATTCCAGATGGTTATGAACAATCCTAGAATTCAATACTTGTTAACTTACTTTCCATCTTATTTAGGTAACCATTTAAAGCGTTGAGAAAGAGCAGAAGATGATTGGCAACCCCCAAGGGTAAGAGGCCACATGTAATTCAATAGCAGATGAGTTTTTATTTTTTCCTGTTTTCCTGTATTGTATAACCTGTCCGTGAGAACTTTTAGGCCCGTTGGGCTTTGTATGTTTTGCTGCTGGCTCACAGCTAGCTCATGTCCTCTGGCTCACTCTGTTCTGATAAAACATGACTTGTAATTTAGAAGAAAATTATGTAAATTAAGATGTTAAGTTCTTACCAGGGCATTGTAAACTTCAGTTGTAAAGGTCAGCTTAAAGAAAACATAATCTTTTTGATGTTGTACTTTTTGGGTTATTTTAATTGGCAGAATGGGCAAGGGGGCACCCTGATGATGATGATATCTAACAGCAGCATGAGCTGTGCTGGGTAAAACTGAGTGATAAAGTCTTTGATTATCACTAGTTTCTCCTCTGAAATTTTAATCTCAGAATAAACCAATTTATCATGGTACAAAACTGATCAGTTTAGTATCTATTTTTATAGTTATATTACTATATCTACTCTTTGACAAAAAAAAGTTGTAGTCTGGTCAGCAGGGAGGATGTGATTCTTCCAGTCCTACAGCAAAATGTGTTCTCTTGGAGAAATCTCAATGAACAGTTTATTTGCTGCAAGTTTCATATTGTTGCTGAAGATCAGTCTGGTGCTGCCTTTGATATCCCTATAGAGGGGAAAAATGCATTGGTGGTGTGGGGTTGTCTCTTTCTGTTGTGTCTTTGCTGGTGGCACCCAGGCACTAATCTGTATTGACACACCTTTGCTTTTAACAATTCTAGATTTTACATACTTATTTATTTAAAGGTCAGAAAATTCTTTGCTAGGACATTAAGGGTTTTTCAGGTAGCTGGGCTCTCACTCGAAAGCTGTGTGGAATTGTGATTTTTGGATTAAATTGCCTTGAAAGATTGTTTCCAACACCACTCTTTGCTGCCTGCCATCTGCTCCAAGGGCTGTTTCTTTTTTCAGCTGTGAAACGCAGCCAATTTGGCCCTTGTTCCTCAGGGTGTTGGGAGGAAGAACTTCTCCCCAGCTGTTGCCGAGGGGAATTCCCTGCAACTCTTAAATGTCCCAGAAAGGGGTGAAAGCAGAATGAAGCCTGACAACAGACAGTGCCAGGCAGAATCGTGCTCAGTGAACTCTGCTCAGCTCAGGTCAGAATATCTGTCAGTTCTGGGCTGAGCTACATGGCTGAGGAAGTTGGTCCTGAGTGTGTGTTAGAGGCAGACTTGGAGCTTTTTGCATGCCCCTTCCCTGCCCTGGTTCTGGCCAAACAAGGAGTGTGACACAGGGAATCCAGGAGCTGAGGTTTGGATTAGATTTGAATGTTTGGATCTGGCTGTGGCCTTAATACTACATGTGAATTATTTCAGGTCCATGAGAATAATGACAGCAAGGCCTGCTAGATGAAGTATTTTTCTTCTCAGTCACAAGCTTGGTGTGTTGCATATGAAAATCTACAATGCCCCCAAATCCCAGACTTTATTTTTGGGCAGCTCTCCATAGTCATTGATGCAGAAATAAGGGATTTTTCCAGGTAGGAAGGTTTTTGTTTGGTTGTGTGGTGGCGGGGTTTTTTTTTCTGTTGTTTTTTGTTTGGGTTTTTTTTGTCTACCAGAAAAATATTAGAATCTTAAAAATTAACCTGTTATTTGCTATGCTCCTATTAGCTTTCCATGCCTAATTTGGGTTCAGTGAACAAAGTCAGCAGTTGTACAATGGAGGACATTCGTGCTGCTTCATTCTCTTCACGTGAATGTTCCCAGATGCCTCCTGTAGTTCTGCTGATAGTAGATAATGTTACTATGTCATAGATAAAAAATTATATGTACTTTGTATATATTTGTACTTTTGTATATTATCTAAAATATATATTTTTATATACAGATATAAAAAATGTTTATATGTGAAGCCCAGCCAGCAACCAAGCCCAAGGCCAGCCGCTCACTCATTTCCCTCAAGGTGAGATGGGGGTCAAAATCAGAAGACCAACAGTGAGAAAACTCAGGGATTGTTATAAAGCCCATTTAATAAGCCAAATAAAGTGGAACAAGGAATTAATTTCTCACTTCCCTTTGCAGGCAGGTGCTCAGCCATCCCCGGGAAGGCAGGGCTCCATCACGCCTGATGTTACTTGGGAAGTGTCCATCACTCCAAACATCCCAGCTTTTCCTTCCCCCAGCTTTCTGTGCTGAGCATGACACCAGATGGTCTGGGATATCCCTTGGGTCAGCTGTCCTGGCTCTGTCCCCTCCCAAGTCCTTGTGCACCCCCAGCCTCCTCACTGGTGGGGTGAAGAGCAGAAAAAGCTTTGGCTCTGTGTAAGCACAGTTCAGCAGCACTGAAAACATCTCTGTTTTCAGCACAAATCCAAAATGTAGCCCACATCAGTACTATGAAGAAAATTAACCCCACCCCAACCAAAACCAGCCCAACCCATCTTATATAGTGTCGATCTATCTGTAATTATCAGTGAGAACCTGTGGGAGTCCAAAAGGAAAATATTTTCATTGTCTTGACTGAAAATAGTGCTGATATATCTGAAAAAAAATTACAAAGAATATGAACACTAATCTTCCAAATTAATGTGGAGATATATGTATATGAATATTATAAAAGCCAAGTTCTTCTACTGAAATCCCCTGAAAACAAAGCAAAATTAATGGCACTGCCAGGAAACAAGAAAAATTATATTTGATACAAAAGAAGAAAAATGCTATATGATATGAAACAGAATAAGCAACTGTTTTTAATCCTATAGCTTTGTATATCATAAAGTTAAAATTACTTTGTATTGCACAAAATAAAAAAGAGAAAGGGAAGAACTTTAACAAAGCTTCCTAAGGTAAATTTATGTTACTGTAGTAAACCCAGTATTTTTTTTTTTTTTCTGTGTATTTTGTCATGGAATGGAAGTAGCAGTCAGTCAGCCTTGTCATGTACTGTTCAACTGCTCATTTTGCACTTTACATTATTGCCTTTTCTCCCCCTTTGTTATTTTTTAATTAAAAAAACTATTTTATTGTGTAAGATATTCTTGATGTTGATACTGTTTGTGCACATTAACTGCTTGTAGCAGGCCTGGCTGAGCTCTTTTGGATGCTACAGCTTCCAAATGATTAATACAAATGCTGCTGGGGAGATTATTACAGCAAAGGCAGCACCAGATTAGGGAGAGAAGTGCAGTAATGGCATCCAGGAATTCCTGAGCTTTCAGCTCAGACTGGTTACCAGCCCTCCTCAAGTAAATTGCTTCACATTGCTGCTCTTATCCTTATTACTTAGAGAAAATAATACTTTCCCAGGATAGTCTAAGATGACTATGGATAATAGAGAAACTCTATAAGCCTTTAAAGGGCAGAAACTATTATTAAGCAGTTTTTTTACTATCTTGCACATCTTTTTGTTTTAAGTCTTATTTTCAGGGGAAAAAAAATCCACATTACTTAAGAAATGACACACTGTCTTTTGAAGGAATTAGATTGGTATGGTTTTAGCATTAGACTGCCATTAATAACCTGGGGTGTGGTTTATAGGTGGGCACTACTGCACACAGTGTTCACCTGTGGAACAGTGAAAACAGAGGAATCCCTTTGGGATCACCAGTGAGGACTGGAGAGCAGTGCATCCTATATTCTGCTCCTGTGACTACATCAAATATCTTGTGGTCAGCTGCAGAGCAGCACAACTATCCTCTCCTGATTTCCTTTCCCTCTGCCCCCAAAATGATTTTGTACCACTACCAACGTGGGTATGGTGAATTTGAACAAATATATATACATTGTTCTTTTGCAAAGGACTTCCATGTACGGTTTCTAATTAAATGATTTTAATCATTCCAATTCAATCGACCTACATAAACATCAAATATTAAAAAAGAATCTCTGTTCCTGTAGTCCTTTGCTGCCTCCACAGAATGATTCTCAGCCATATAAATGTTTGTTCTCCTGTTACTGCATCTCCAGATAATGAGCAGTTTTATTATAGTTGAAGCATTATCCCAGCATGTATTTGCAAGAAGTATATGACAATGAAATAGTAATTTTTCATTATTTTTCTTAATATCTTTAGACCATCTATGCCTCTGATAAATATTTATACTCAGCTTTGTATAGAAATATATTCGTCTTTCCTAAATTACCCTCAACTGCAGTTGCTTTATGTGACTGTTTTTCTCTTTTTATCTATTATAAAGCTGTTTTTAAGGTCATCTCAGTATTTTGCATGAAAGGTTTTTCTTCTCTATGTTTGTTAGGAATGTGTGCTATGGACAAAGGAAGCATTATTTATCCAGGGTATTTTTCAGTTTTACTTCAGATCTATTGCAGACTGCTGCAAAGCATTTTGTTTTCTTTTAATCTATATCTTAGTGATGAAATTATAATGACACTTTTAGAAGCATTACTTACTGATCTTGTTTTCAAGTAGACTATCATAAAAAGGGGTATCATGAGATATTCAAAAGGATTCTGTTTCTTACAAGATTTGTCCCATTTTTATTTGAATGTCCCCCTAGCACACAAGGTTCATCACAACTTATTATTTTGGTTACACTTGGATTTATGATGTAGTGTTCCCAAAAGGAAGAAAACCCCAACTCTATTTTATCATATTGTTTTCTTCAAAGAGAAAGTTTGGCTGATCTGGGGGAGTGACTGCACCAAAACACTTCCTTTAAATAATAATGTCTTCATCATTTTCAGGGATAAAAAAATGAGAATGAGAGAGCTGAGTGCCAGAGGGATGTGTATGGGTCTCCTGTTTCTCTTTACTTTTTAAACTATATCTTCTTTTACAGCAAATATTAAAGATTAAACTAGTTCTGGTGTGGGCATTTTTTCCTCCTACTGCTTTGTTACATTTATATTGGTGATTGTTAGACATGAATTCACATGAAATGAACTCTCCCATTTTAGTTTTGGTCTCATCTAAAAATAGAGATTCTATATCAGAAGAGTGTAATAGAGGATAATGAGATGATATGTAGAAAGGAAATATCAAGCAGCAAGAGAAAGACCAGGAAAAAAAAAATCCGTGTAGCACTTATGTCGTGGTTTAGGGCAAAATTGGGAGAAAATTTGGGAGAAAACCTCAGAATTGGGTCCCTCCAGAACAGCAAATCCAAGCGGCCCCTCCCCCAACTGGTTTGGGAAAAGATTTCTCCTGACCCAGGAGTAGACCCAGGTGTGGAAAATCCTGAGTGGTGTGGAGAATGGAAGAGAATGGGCCAAACCTTGAAGGAATTTTCTGATTGCCCAGCTTGGGAATTTTCACGTGGACAAATTCAGAACCCAGACAAGGTGAGGATACAAGCATCATAAAGTCACCCTAGGACAACTTAGTACTAATTTTGAGGAGATAAAGACATTGCCCTCTAAAATCTTGACAGTTAAAATCCAGCTTTCCAGTTAAAATCCAGTTGCTGCATCCTAATCCATTTTGCTTTAAAGGTTTCTGGAATGATGGAATTTTAATTTAATGGGTTTTCAGTGAGTTTATTTTCAGAAATGTGGATCTCTCTGTCACAAATCTCATTAACACAGATTAAATGTGAGGAACACTGCCTTAGTGACCAGAACAGAACAGGCTCTCGTGGCTGTCCCTTGTTCCACACAATGAAAGAGGCTATGGAAATCTGGGTAATATAGAAAATATACATGCAATGTATTTGTTTGCTTTCTAATTTAAGAAAGTTAAGACGTGTGTCTTCATTGCAGATTTTTTCAGACAATTTAAAGTGCAAGATGAACATATCTTGTGCCTATTTGTAATAGTTTTCCAGATTTTTTATTTATATACTGTTAATGTTTGGATAATTCTCAAGCACTTGTTATTATCTTTTCTTCTCAAGTGCATGTTTAACATAGCCTTGCACAAATCTTGGTATATTGAATGTAATTGGCAGTATTATTGATATTTGCAGGTATGCACTGTTTCAAAGGACTGAATTATAATGAGTACTTTTTCACTTAGTCATCCTTTTTCCTCTGCCAGTGTGGGCCTAAGTTAACCCCACTGAGCACAAAATGAGAATTTGAACCTATGTTTTTATTGCCAGTGATGTCAGAATTTGCATGAAATAATTAATATGAAGCTTTTAATATACCAAGTGGAAAAATATAGTGCAGTGAAAGCCACCTGTTTACATGGTGGTCTTGGTATTGAGAAAAATCTGTTCTGCTTCACAAATCCTTATTGTATTATATAGGACCCAGGAGAGTTTGATGCCATTAGCAAGTGTAGGAATGAATGCAGAAATGTTTCAACAGATGTCAGAATTGTGCATTGTTTTGTATTTCTGCTGTTTTCAAATATTTTTAATTTAACAACACCTTTGTTCTGCCAGGAGGAAAAAACAAATGGACTTTGTGTGGATGTACAGTATTCACCTACATGTTACAAGACAGTCTTGTCCTTCCATGGTGTGCTTCACACAAGCAGCATGGAGCTCTGTGGCAGCTGTAGTGACACAAAAGTAGTTCAAAACAGCAGGTCAAAGCCTGGATTTAAAATTCCCAACAGGTGGAGCAGATCTTATTGCATTTTCCAAGGTATTTCAAGGCTCTCTAGCTACTGCAAAGAATATCTTTATGTTGCTATTTTCAAACAGAACATAACATTTGCTAAGGAGTTAATTATATAAGAAAAATCAGCAGTTACTAAACAGGAAAAAGGTCTAGTTGTGTGGCAACTGTAAGTGAAGAAAGGAAATCATGTTAAAAGCTGGTAGAATGACTTGGCATGTATATGGGTAATATTGTGAGCCTTGCATATGAGTCACATGCAAGTAAAGCATTTAATATATCAATAATTTCCATATTTCCCAAATCACATACTTTCAGTTTGCTTCAGTCTACTTTAAAATAATGAAAGTGTTGTAATGGTTGTAATTTTACTTAATTTAAAACTATTGCTGTTAGCAGAATTATCTTAAATCAGAAGTTTGGAGATGTTGAACTGATGTTTCATAAATCATGAACCTGATTTTTTGTTTTGCAAGGACAAAGAGATTCTATATCAGAAGAGTGTAATAGAGGATAATGAGATGATATGTAGAAAGGAAATACCAAGCAGTAAGAGAAGATCTATTTTTTTAAAGTACCTAATTATAAGTTGATGTTTTTATGAAGTTGTGTTTTGTCTATAAATTAATGTTACAAAGAGTTGTTGTGTATGCCTTAAAGAGAGATTTTTAGATTCTTTTGGGAATGTGTTCATTTTTCCTTTTGTGCTTAGAGTTGAACACAGTTTTGATTATGAAGTGTATTTTTATATGTTTTTACTTTCTGTTACAGGACTGGCTGGCTTTTGCCTGTGCTGATTAACAGAACACTTCATGGTTTACATTCATCCAGAATCTTGATTACAGACTACAAGCTTATAGACTTCAAAATCTGAAGTAAGGATATAGAGATTATTGAATAGTTTGATGCTGAAATGGTACCACTGACTATTATTGTCTCCCTTTCCTCTTGCTGTGTCTATCGAGTTTCCTTGAAGAGCTGTGTGTACTTTTGATGCTCATTGCAGAACGTGTTGTGGTAGCCTTTGCCTAAGGCAGTGCTCTGTACTTTTGGCTCTTTCAGGCCAATGCCTCTGCCTCCAGAGTGAAGGCTTAAGATCTGAAATGAGTTGCAATGGTCAATATTTCTTCCTTCCCTCAATAATTCTTACAGAACTTTGAAAACTGAGAAACTGACTCCCAAAGGTGATTCAAACTTGTAATTTCGTTTTGCTCGACGTGAAGTTATATAATCCTTCAGCACATTACATGGTTCTCCTGTGGCATTAGGGTATTAGTACTAATGGAAAGACATAGTTATTACAAACAATTCCAAATTTCACGGTGTGTATCTTAATAGCAGAAAGGGATTTTCTCATGATTAAAAAGAAAAATGGGTGGCAAAAGAAGGAAGGAAGGCTTGTTACATAGGATGATCCCCTGGGGGCTTAATTACTGAAAAAACAAATAGGAGGTAAATGTTCAAGATGTTTACAGGTTAAACATTCCAGGAGTATCTTTTAAATAAGAGTATCTGCAACCTTGGAGCAGCTAATTGCTCAAGAATCACAGCCATTTATGCTGCCTCATTTTCCCCTGGGATCGACACTCACAACAGGATAATTCTTACCCTGATATAAGTGTCACAGTAGGGACTCAGTGTAATTTGCTGATATGATATCAAAAATAGCATTAAGGTAATTACATTTTGCACTTGTAGTGTTTCACAGGCGATAATACAACTGAAAATTACTCTTCTTTTTGCTTAGAGCAACCTGCCCGTTCCCCACCAGAACCACAGTTTTCTTTTTCTTTCTAAGGTTGAGCAGTGAAGTTACTCATGTGGGGCTTTTTAGCATCTTCCACACAGAATTGTATCCAATAATCAGAGCTGAAGAACAAATTGAACTATTACACTGTTTGACTTGGGAGATGTTCTATGGTCTAAGATGATTCATTGTGTGATCTGTCCTCAGTACTGTTCCACTGCAGTTTAAATTGAGCTCTTTGTTCCTCTCGTTTTCTGGAGGAAAAGCAAAAGGAGTAGATTTTTTGTTGTTGTTACTTGGATGTATTTCAGTTGATAAAATTAAACTTTTGTGTTGAAAAATTTAATTCCTTGTAAGACTAATCTTAACTTGTGAATTATGAAAGCTATGCAAGGGATATCAGCATTTGCAGCTCTTGGAATTATGTGGTCATACAGCTGTTGTAACAGTCCAGTGGAAAAGTGACTACAGCAAGAAAACCAGACCTTAGTTTGTTGGAAATTGCCACAGAGATCTGGATTTAAATTGAGCTCCTCCTGAATTTACATCAGGTGACAGAATGACCCAACTGCTGCTCTCTTGGGTCACCAGGGACAAAAGAAATGGACTTGTGATTTAGACTCAGCTCAACCAGGGATTTTGCAAAGCTTTGTAATAAGTTGGTGGTGTGTCTTTCAAGTCTTGTACCGGTTTCTGGGAAATGCCCAAGTCCTGGGAAGCACTTTCATATTTCCATGTGATATCTTACATAGGTGGTGGCTATCATCTAATTTAGATATTTTAGATTAGATTTACAACTTTGTTATTACAGAAAGGATGGTAAATCCTAGTCCAAACAAGAAAAGGCATCCCAGAGATGACAAACATGGAGGATCAGAGTTTAAGCTTTTGTAACTACAAAATACAGGCAAGTTGGTCTGATGGCAGCTTTCAAACCAGCCGGTGTAACTGGTGTGGAGGTTGGCCCACAAAGCCTCCAGGAGCTGCCCCATGGAAAGCTGCTCTGGAGCTGATCTGTGACCTGACTCTGCTTCATCCACACCTCCACTGAGTTCTTGCAGGAAAAAATATAAATGTATGTGTCTACCTGGCTTTGAGGGGCTCCCTGACCATTCTGCCCATGGGTGACTGTTTCCTGCCAAAGACTGGTCATGAAAATGTGTAAAGGAGCCAAGCTGGACTGATAATTTATCTTTGCAGCTGTTATAATTTCAATATGCAGAAGCAACCATTTAAAGAGAGATTATTCTTCAATAAAAAAGACACTCTGAGCATCTCAGAATTAAAGCCTAGAAATGAGGGTGAATTCAGATGATATATTTGAGGGCTCTCCTGCAATGGGCTAAATCACACAGAGCAAAAAAAAAAGCACACTTGAATATAATTTTATTTTGCCATTCAATAGTGCTAGAGACCCTTTTTGTAGATAGACAAACGCTTGTCATTACTTTATGCTCAAAGGCAACATTGAAAGTGACCTGGAACAGGCAGGAACTGACTTTTTTCTACTAATATGATATGAAAGTTTTATCGTATTAGGAATTTTCTGTCATGGTGGATTAGTATCAGCTCATATTAACGTTTGTTTTTACTAACTTACAATGAAATGTGCTAACGTGACTACACTATCACATGAGAAAAAAAGCAGAATGATTTGATATTAATGTGATACCATAGAAAGATTTCAAAACCTCTGTCCCATGGCAAGTAGGAAGAAGTTAAAAATAAAATAAAATATAATGGCTTGGGACAAGGAGTTTGTGGGGTTTTTTTTCCTAGGGATGAAACTCCTTCCCTCACCTTCCCCACCCCCAACATCATGTCTATATCTGTTTAATGGTTTCTGGATTTTTGAAGTGATTAATTTTGAAGCAGTTTGGGCTTGATTTCATAATTATGGTTGCTCTCTCATTTCTAACTAAAAGTCATTGGGAGCAGCAAATACTGAATACCTCTACAAAACAACCCAGGATGTTCCAGGGTGATTATCCCTTTACTTTCAACAAAGCAAGTGTTGACTTCTCAAAATGTTGATCTAGAAGCCAAATCTAAAAAACAAATAAAATAGAGAAAGTGTGGGAAAAAAATAAGGGGTAGGAGGAAAAAGATGGAAAAAGCAAAGCCATCATATTGTGTCCATGCTCCATTATGCACAGAATACTGTGGCCAGAAATAATTAACAGGCACAAAGGGTGGCAGTTAGTCATTTGGCTGTATGATCGTACCTGCAAGGTTTCTTTCATCTGGAGCCAAAATCTGATAAAAATGGATAATGTTGGAAATGTTCAGTCTTATCTAAATTATGACCACAAAAAGCCTAGGTTTAATCTTGGCTCCAAACTTTTACAGGACAAAGCAGATGACTTTGTCTCCTAGATTCAAGATTCAAGAAATTCAAGTCATCTCCAATTCTGCAAATCTCTAATGCAGTTTTCAATGTTTCCTTTTTGATGCAGCTAACATTCTTAAAAGTTTTGGTCTAAAATAAAAGGGATGAAAACCTTTCAAAAACTCTAAAGGAGTGATAAATTAAAGCAGAGTTACTTTTAGAAGGGCAGGATTGCTTCATTAGATGACATCCATGAAGAAGAGTGGGTGGCCTGCTGGAAGGTAATGAAACATATTTACACCAGGTCAGAGGACTTGTGGACTCTTCTTGCTACATGTTCAGCCCTTTGCTTCACACCCTTTGCAGGTAAGGGGAGGAGAACAGCCCCCATCACACTCCCATTTCCAGTGAGAAGAGAACAGCTGCATTTTTCAGTTGTTACTCTAAGTGATAGCAGTGCCCCTATGTCTGGTCTGGAGCCACTTGTCCTTTTGCTGTTTGTTGTCCTGGCCCTGCATGGGTTGTGTAGTGCTAGCTTCCAGGAGCACTGTGCAGCTGCAGGGCAGGGCTGGAGATGTTGTGCCAGCCCTTTTGTTTTAACAAACACCTACAAATGAGACAGGCCTTTGTGCTCCAAAGCATGGCAAGGGCAGGCAGAGGTGGTGGGCTCCCTCACTCCATCACTGAAATGGGGACCTCAGTGCTGCTGTCAAGCTGAGGAACAAGTCTCCCCCACTGATCCAGGTTGTTTATGGTTAGGTCATGGTTTTGTTGATCTGACCAGCACTCAGAGATATAAAAAAAAGTGGACTCTAGCCCAGGAATTTAGAGCCTGAAATGCTCTGCCTCTTTCAAAATACTGATTTGAAAATCTAGCGCAAGCAAAACTAATCTTCATCCATGGCTCAGTACAACAGTAACAGCCAGCTGCTAATGGACACTGGGGAGAGAGTGTGGATAGCCAAGTCAAGCTTGGTGTTTCTGAGACCTGTAGAAGAACGTTGTATTAGGAGGAGAAACTCTGAAGTTTTAATGTCAGTATATTAAAAATATGTTTGTTAATCATTTAAAAGCTCCTGCAGGTTAGAGAACCTGGGCTCTTCATCCTAGGGCTGTCCCTGTAAGGTTCAGAAGCTTCTCATCAGAATGGCCTCAATTAAAACAGCAGCACCACTATCTGTAGATTACTGCTCTCCATCATTTATATTGTGTTATCTCTCTCCTCAGACTGGTTTTTAATTTTTATGTTTGCAATTATAAGTGATTTATAGGAAAATTCATTGCACGACCTGTCCAGAGTAATTAAATTCACCTAGGTTGAATAACCTGATCCTCACCTGGAAATAACCACATCAGTGACATTATCTTACTGAATTTTCAGCTAACTTAGAAGTACAGCACTTATCTTTTCTTCCTTTTTTTCATCCCTCTCAAGTGTAGTGGTGGGGGAGGGGGGAACATTTTTAATTCGTAAGGGATAATTAGCCAAGTCTGAAAGGTGTGCACTAATTACAGAATGCTGTATATCTCATGTAGCTGATTGCAGCACAGGTTTCTGAACAGTAGATATAATTTTTTTCCAAACACTGTTCAGTAATTTGAAATGTTATTAGGGGATTAACTTTCCATATGAAAAGCTAAACTAATACTTATTATACAGATTATAACAGCAAGTGGCCTACGAAGCTGTTGAGGCCATTATTTTGCAGGCTGTTGTCACTGCCAAGGACCAAGAAGAGTGCTGGATAACCATCCCAGCCAGGGGAATATGCAGAGCAGCATCCTCTGCTGTTCCTCATCCTTCCCACCTCTGCCAGCACAAGGCAAGCTGATGAGCTCCATTTAGGAACATGACTGAAATGAAGAGGCAGAGAAGAAAAGGTATGGGGAGGGGTTTGTGCTACATTGTTCTGCTGTGGTTGCAAATCAGTCAAACTATGCTGATCTTCTTGAGTTATTTAAAAGCCAGTCTTTGGGAAAAGGCTATTATATGTTTACTGTTTTGGGAAAACTGAGCAGTACACCTTTAAGTATCTATTTCAGCTTGCTGGACACTGTGTAAAATTAGTTTCTGTATCAGTATTTTTAAACCCCATTAAATATCTTGTTTTGATTTACTGTTTATGGTGGTAGGTACTAGCTGTTGCTGATTCTTCTTCCCTCCTCCCCAGTCTTTATGCCCTTATAGGGTCACATATTCTCTCTTTGTGTGGCCTCTGATATTTGTCCAACACGTGGGAAATCTATCTGGATTCCTCCAAGCTAACAGCATGAAGCTGTGGCTAGAGCTAAAGGCTTGTAGTTCCATTGGAAACCTCCTATTCCCTATGAATGAGGAAACAGCAAATGCAGACCTACTTTTAAATGGAGGCCACGCAGCTGTGACCTGGAGAATGCATGTGGGAGTATGTGGAGCAGGAGAAGGAAGATCCTTGATTTCTCTGCTGAAAAAGTCATCACTTAAATGCAGGGCTCACACTGGAGCTGTAAAATGCACATTAATCAGTGGATGGAAAATACCTGTGTACAGTTTGTGCTTCTAGGGCAAATGTAACCTTGTTTTGGAAAAGAAAGGGATAAATGATGAAGTTTACTCCTCTTTTTGATTCTACACCCTGGTATAGTGTTAAATTCTAACACCAACTTCACCACCAGCACCAATCCCCCTGCAACCCCCCCAAAAAGAAAACAACCCTGACATTGTTTTAAAAAGAAATTATTTTTACGTAAAAATGTACTAGTTGCATCATATTATTTACACTAAGTTGTATTCTTTGCTTTGGAAAGTACTTGGTCAATTCTTCATTAATACTTTTCAACAGATTTCATTATGACTTTTTTTCTCTGCCTTTTTTTCTTCATTTTGCATTCTTTGATATATCAACCAGCAGAGTTCTTCCAAAGAGGGCTTCCATCTTCTCTTTAACAAATGTCCAGATTATTCATTGAAAAGCAAATTATCTGTTCTTACATCTGCCTACTTTATTAATCAATGCTTCCTTTGCTTTGCTTTTTAGTGATCTTTCTGTTTGTAAAATTATAGCTTCAGCTCCTCTGTTTCTGCTGATGTATGATTGAATAGCTTATTGAATGCACTTTGTCCACATTCTGGAATACACTTGCTGTTCTAAATTTTTTAATGCATTTAGCTTCCAATATGAAACTTGGGGAAATGGTTTTGAACATCTCCACATCAGGTTCCCATTGCATCCCTTTGTCTATCCTAGCAGCAATATCCTCTGAGATTTTCTCCTACAGGCATCTCTGAAACCCTTAATTGAACCACTAGTGTGCTTGTTTAAAGTGTTTCCCTCTCTTGGCTTTCTAAAATGATTTTTAAGCTTTCCCTACACACATTTTCAGTCCCCCCAGCCTTTCCCTTAACTAATGGCATCATGATGGTCTCCTGCCTTCAGGGATCTCTCTTGAACTACATGAATTTGTGCAGTGTCAGTGAAGACTTCTCTCAATTTTTATTCCCACTTTTATTTCTCTCTTGGATATCTGATGTCTGGTCCATGGACTTCCTTCAGGTTCAGCTGTGAGTAGCTGTGCATCCTCTTGCAGGAGAAGAAAGGTGTGTAATTCATTACCTTGCTCCCTTGCATGGGCTGCCACTGAACTGATAGGGAAATTACATTGTACAAGGAAAATGTGGCACTGATGCCATTATCAGTGGATCAAGCAGTGAGTTCTTTTGACTGTTAATATTAGGATATGCCCATAGGGTATATATGCCCATCCTTAGTTGTTTAACCAAAGTTAGAAAACTCAGACTGAGGTGCCAGTGAAGCTTTCAAGTTATAGCTCTGGTTTACAGGTAGAGTCAAAGATTTGGGAAGCCTTGCAGGAAAGATTAAGGAAGATCTATAGAACACCCAGTATAATGGTAATTTTAAATTGTTTCTCCTAGCAGTTTGATTTCAAAAAAGCAAGCAAAACCCAATTCTACCATAGGTTCTTTACCTAAGATCAGCCACCATGAAACACTTCACCTTTGCAGTTTTGATCATTATGACAGGGTCAGGAGCCAGGCAGGACTGAGAAAGCCACTTGGCCCCAGTACCCTGCTGCAAAGCACCATCATGAGGGGTGGGGCATGGTCTGTGCCCTCTGCTTCCTGCCACCCAGAGGTGACGTGCTGGAGGCACTCTGGGCAAGGACAGTGTGTGCAAGGAGTGACAGCCCTGTGCTCCACCAAAGCTTCTGAAGGACCTTAACCAGGGAGCACACACAGCTCCCAGCACCCACACTGGCAGCCAGGGAGAAGAAGGGCCATTCCCTTCACACACACTGAATTCCTGCAGAAAGCATGGGCAGAAATTGGCCCTCAAGTGCTGCTGCTGCAGAGCTGAGGTTGCTCATGCACTGGCAGTACCTCACACAGTGATCACCTGGGCTGCTTGTTCAATTTGCCTGAATGTGAGCCAAAGTACCTGCTTGGGGAGTGCATAACTTGCATTGATACAAGAAAGTAGTAAAGGTTGGAAACAGCTTTAAAACTGCTTATAAGAGTATTCAGGTAGGAGGCATCAGATACAGTTATAGCCTGGAACAGTTAAATTAAGGCAAATTAATTCTTTAAATATTCCAAGTAGTCATTGCATTTTAGTTTGATGCTTTTCACTCTCATTCTGGAAAGTGAATTCTTAAATCTTTGGGTTTGACCCAATTTAAAAAAAAAATATTAAAAAACCCAAACCAGGAGAAACCTCACACTGAGAGATTTTGACTGTCTGATTCACTTTTGTTTTTTGTTTCATTTGGTTTAGCCTTTTTCTTTTAATACTTGATCAAATCTTTCACTTCCGATATTCTACAGATGGGTTCAAAAGCAGTTTTGTTTGTCTTACATATTGTTCCATATATCTGTCTTGAGCTATGCTGGCTTCTCTTGTCATTTTGACACTGATTTACTGGAATGAACTTATATTTTAAACTCTGTTACTGTTCTTTACATGCTTTCCATTCCACATTAACATTTCTCAACAATAGTTAGTTCTAATTAGTTTTTTTCCAGCCTGTTGGAAAATTTAGCAGGATGTCTTTTGAAAACAAACTTACTGAAGAGTATCAGGCATTTGAAGAAAATAAGGCATCAAGTGACTTTCCTGCTAGTAGCTCATCTACGTTCTGTGTGCGCTTGTACCCAGTTATATAAATGTCTAATAGTCATTTAGCTACTAAAGGAAAAATTTAATTCTATTAAATTCTGTTGCAGAAATTCATTTTTTCAATTGACCTATGGCAAGTAGAGATTCAAAGGCTTATGAGTAGGTCATAGATTTCTATTAGGGAGTTCTAAAAGAGCTCACATGTCCTGTCAGCAACTGAGCCCCCAAAATCTCACTCCTACCACATTGGGATGGGGGAGAGAGTTGGAGAGTAAAAGTGAGAAAAAAAATATGGATTGAGACAAAGGCAGTTCAATAGGGAAAGCCAAAGCAATCCACACAAGCAAAGCAAGGAATTCATTCCCCCTCCCAGGGGTGGGCAGGTGCTCAGCCATCCCCAGGGAAGCCGGGCTCCATCCCATGTAACAGGGACTTGGGAGACAAAGGCCACCACTCCCAACATCTCCCTCTTCCTCCTCCTTCCCCCAGCTCTATAGACTGAGCATGAGGCCACGTGCTCTGGGACATCCCTTGGGCTGGCTGGGGTCAGCTGTCCCAGCTGTGTCCTCTCCCAGTTCCTGGTGCACTCCCAGTCCCTCTCTCATAGGGTGGGGTGAGAGGCAGAAAAGGCCTTGGCTCTGTGTAAGTTCTGCTCAGCAATAACAAAAACATCCCTCACTTATCAGCACTGACTCCAGCACAAATCCAAAGCACAGCCCTATACCACTATTACAGAAAAATCACTCTATCACAGTCAAAACCAGCACACATTCCCATTGGCATGTTTTGATGGCTTTCTAATTGCCCACACATATGTGCCTGCCAGTGTTTGTCTTGATCTAAACAGGTTTTCAGTTTTTCTTGAGACAATGGAGAGCCAGAGCTGTACCAAGATAGCTTTATAATTTTCACTGAAAGAAATCTCTGTATGTGTTAACGTTTTTGTTCTGTTTTAAACCAAACAACTGAATAATTTGCTTCCTCATCTGTCTTTCATGTGCTGCTGCATAGACATCTATTACATGTCTTCTACAGCAACAAAAAATCTTGTGCAGAGGTGTTTCATTCAATGTTCATTTTTTTCTTGGAGGATTGTTCGCAGACAAATTTATTTTAAATTTATTTTAAACAGTGCCTGGGGATGTAAATCAGCATAGGTACATTGAAAGAGAGAGAGAAAATATCATTTTTGGAACCATACAATTAATATGAGCTGAGGGTTGTTGCATTCGTGGTGTGCTGTTCTGATCCATGGGATTATTTTCTCTCTCTCTTGTATACCATTTCTTCATGGTTTGGTGCTCTTGAGGTATGAATTTTAGTCAAATAAAGATAAAACTGTGGTTGTTTTATTACTTGTATTACTATAATTCTTAGGAATCCAAGTCATGAGGCATAATTTCACTGCCCTAACCACTGCAGCAATGCTGAACCAGAAGAGATTGCTGAAGAAATTACAGCACAAGAAAAAGGAAAGCAAAGGGGTGGAGGCAAAGGGAGGAATGCACAGCCCAAGTTCAACACCCTGGATGGGACTGGTGGGAGTCCAAGGAAGTTTCTTCCTCCCCACTCTCTGCAATGTCAATTGCTCTATTAGGTCTTCATTTCTTCCTCTCTGTTTAGTCTTGCTGACAGAGGAAACATAATTAATGTGCTGATTGGCAGTTGTATTTTTGGAGCATGTGGCTGAGGAGAGCATTGGGAGCTAACTAGAACTTTAGAAAATCCTGTGAAATATGAGGAGCAGCATGGGAGTATATGCACTTTTTTTTTTGCTTCTATTTGGCCTTTAAAAAAATAACTTAGGTGAACATCAGTAATGAAACTTTTAGCAGTGGGTAAGAGATCAGCCATGTTGGGGACTGTGAGGATTTTTGAAAGTGGAGATAAGTCCCATGGAATTGGATGGACAGGAGGGAGAGAATTATTGCTCTGCTTTGCAGTGTTGCTTGGAGCTGTGCATTCAGGAAAAAAAAACACTGTAGAAATAAAGTTATAGATAATGAGGGACTGCCTGGCTAAAAGACTTAGCTGTGTGCATGGACAGGAGAGGTCTTGTATGAAAAGAACCTGCAAGATTTCAGAGTCTGCATTCCAGAAACTGGGTTTGGATGGATGTTTAAGAGAAGTGCAAACTCAGATTGATGAAAGCAAACAGACCTTGTCTGAGCAAACATTTATACATTTTGGTTTTAATATTACTCAGATTTTTAAGGGGAGCAAAGCACAAAAACTGAAGCAGATTTCATCTGTGCTTGATTTCCAGGTTTGATTGCAGAGCAGCGGGACATGGAAAATTCCTCTTCCCTCACAGTACTGTTGCTGTCTATCCATCCCCATCTTTGTGCCTGCTTATTCCTATCCTAAGCTTTAATGCCAATTTCATAACACTTAGGTGACCTTCTGTGGTCTTTGGCTCGTTTCCTACATGCCAGCAGCTCAGAGAGATACAAGGATGACACATGAATGAGCAGACCCTTGAGAAAAGAGGATTTTTGGAAAAAAGAGCTGTGACAATGTCAGCAAGAAAACTGCCCTGCTCGATTCCTCTGTGTTGTACCACGCTATCAAAGAAATGCTTGACACAACTGTCCCATTACCTTTCTTCCCAAACAACCTGCAGGACCTGCAATTTCAGCAAAGCACTCAGATTAAAGAAGCAAGCAAGGCACCACGCTGCTCCTTAAGCTGCTGTAAGAATTTTGTACATTCCTGTCTGCATCATGCAGCCTCATCCCTGTGCCTGGTTACAGTTTCACTGTGCTCCACCACCGTGGCTGTAAGAAATGTGAGCAGCTCCTTGTGTCACTGCTGAGTGGAACTGAGGAGGCAGCTCAGCTCTGAGAATCTCCAGGCAGAAAAAAAACCCAAAACCAACAAAAACCAGAATAAGTGGGAAGGCGGTGCAGGGCTGACCTTTATCTAGCATTGTTCCAAATTTTACCAGAAGCAGGGAGGGATGGTGCAGAACTGAGGAGGGTACAGGAGATCTGAGGCTTTACTTGCCTTTGCAAGCCTGTCACTGTTGGCAATAATTTGTCCCTTTGACTTAAAAATTTGTTCACAGTATGTGCAATCTTTTCCCATTACATATAGTTTTTAATTTCATTTTAGAATACATATTTGGAGATAGCATAACCCTTTCTACAAAGCACATCTGAAATTTCAGCACGCAAGTGAGTGTAAAACATTTGATTTGATGCTGTTCAAACCAATGCTTGTTAACAGCATGGCATACAGGTAGAGAAAATATAAAAATATGGTGTAATGCAGTGGAATGAAAAAGTATCTTTCCAGTTCTATTCTGAGAATGGAGCAAAAATAGCCCAATGTCAAATGCTATTGGAATATCACTTCTTAATGTGTCTGATACTCTTATTCTTTATGTGAGCCCACTGCTACCTTGCTTATGCTGCAAAAATTCAAAAATACCTATATTTTTTTTTTATTATTTTGCCTCTAGGTGTACCAAATTAGTTTCTTGGTTTCATCCTCTACTCCTTATGGTTTTTGTATTGTCTAATTGTTGGCATTCCTACCTTCATGCTGTAGAAGAGAATTTGAGCTTAACAGCTCCATGTACTGTTTACAAAATCTTGTCTCTCTGCAGGAGTGAATGAATCCCATGCAGTTTCACTTCTTGCCAAATTGAGAGAAGGTGGCTGCAAGGAATTGTAGCACTGGGATGTCTGCTCAGACACCAGTGCTTCTCTGTAAACCCTGGCAGAGTCAGCAGTGGTAAAGGTGATCCTGTGAGAGGTTGGATTTTATTCTTCACTATCAAGGTGCGTAAAACAAGCAGCTAAATGGGAGCAACAGGTATTAAACATACTGCACATATTAAAATTAAGCAGCATTTTTAGCTAAATTAGTTGATCTGTACATCCTGGTAGGACTGTCTTGCTGTATTGTCTCTAACCTTTAGCCACAGCTGGGATTGCAGGCCTGAGTTACGTGCTGACAATAACCACACTGTCTCACTGACTTACTCTGACAGTTTATGTCCGGTTACTTTCAGTGATTTGCAAAGCTGACATTTCCCTTTAGTGAACCTGAAATTCCTTTCTGCTGTATTGCCCAGATATTTTTAACATACCAGGCAGTAATAAAAAGCAGAGAAAAGAGGGCTCCATTCTTGCTGAAACTGGGGAGGGGGTCTTAAAGCAAATATGAGCAGTGAAAGGAGCTGGAATTTAAACAGCAACTGGGCCCCAGATTAGTATAGTTGTGGTCAGAGGCTTATTTCTGTTAATTTGTCATGCTATAAATGACACACTACTGTCCTCTTCCATAGCAGATATTCTTCTGATCTTTCAATATTTTCTTTCCTTATGGTAAAGTGTATCTGATTGAGCCAATTTATACTGACAGCTTTCCTAAGTTAACTTCTCTGTGAATTCCCAGTTCATTTAATATATTTTCCTCATGCTTCCCACATTTGAGTTACCTTTGTTCTGTGTCTGAAGGATAGGAAGCTGATAGTTATTTTATATTTATATTTCAAGGCTGCTTAATGTTTAATGAGGCTGAATATGTTGTAAAAAGCTTCAGAACACTCAGGCTGGTTAATATTTCATGTCGATCTACAGAGACAACTATATTGATCTTTTAAGCATCTGCTAAACAAGACAAGGAATAAATTAGATTTTGGTCAGTTTGATTTGGCTGGTGAGTTAAATAGCTTTTAGAGCATTATCACCTTTTAAAATGTTTTGTTTCCAGTTGAATAAAGTAGATTTTAAAGGCAGTATTTCATGTCATTTCTCATTGCTCTTCATCTTGCCTGTTCATTTCAGCTGTGTTTGTGTATGTTATGAAGGGATGCAGGAATATAAAGAGGGGGTATTTGCACTATCTGCTTTATGCATCCATAATTACACCTTCTGAAGGCACAGTTGGAGGGCCCTACTTGTCCCTGTTGACTGCATTTTGGACACAGGTTTCCCCTGTTAAACTAATGTTTATTTACATCACAGTTATATGCCTAGAAAATTCTCTGCAAAGCTGGACCATGAATACAGTCTGATTCAAGGGAAAATCTGCTTTATCCCGAAGCTCCTTATCCCAGAGGACCTAATTTAACATCTTGTATGCAAGTTTAGTTTTTACCAGCTTTGAGGTAACAAGTGCAGGAAATGGATTTCTTTGCAAAAAGAGGAAAAATAAATTATTGCATCCATTCTGATATCTACAGAATAGTCCTGTAAACCTACTGCAAGTGGAGAACAAAGCTTTAAAAAGGTCTCTTTTATACTGAAATCATTTCATGATGGTTTTGTGATGATTGCACATTTCCAAACTCCACACCCAGAACACCCAGCACATGTAGAGCCGATCTAACATAGATGTTTTTCTTAAGAAGCTGAGTAGGCAGCCTTGGCAAAGGGCCATGGGGTTTGACTGTTAGCTCAAGAGCAGGTCATGCAGCTACCCTAGAGAAAGACCCATGCAGGAAACATTTGCCAGTTTGACTGAACTCAAGTGTAAATTACTGCATTTATTGTCTCCATGAAGAGTACTCTCTAGCCTGCAAGTATACAAATACTTTTCTGGTATAGAGCTAACTTTTAAATTATTTTGCAGTAAACTAATATTCCAACTCAGTATAACCCTAAATAAGTCTGTTTCAGGTTAGATATGCTTATTAGTATATATGGGAATAATGGAAAAACACTTTTTTTAGTCACTTGCATTTATGGAGTTTTTTTGATTGTTTAACTATTCTTTGCTATATCCAGTTTGGAGCAGATGTAATAGCTATGAAAACTTCATTTTTTTGGCACAAAACATTTCAGTTATCAGCTATTTAGGAGGATTTGGGGGTTCCCAGTGATGTTACATCTGTACCGTTAGCTGAATTTACAACTCAAGGACAAAGGAAAAAGACAGGTGAAGGAATTGATGCAAAATCTGCTAAGTTAAAATCAGGAATGAAGAGAAGCTTTTGGTTTTGTTATAATCTGGGATACCTCTCCAGCCACTCTCTTTGCTTCATTCCTGCTGCCTCTGGAATTTCCCTGTGAATCCACCCTTTAAAAAAAATGGTCCCTATGACTTTAAAATGTCTCACCCACATGTTACCATGTAAAGATTTCAGGAAGTTTTAGCCATCTGTTGCACTTCTCATTTTGATGAGTTCTCAACTGGGATTCCTTTCTTTTGTGTCCCAGCAACCAAGGCCCTGTGTGGTGCAGTGAAAGCCACATTTAAATTTAAAGCTGGAGGGGGGCATTGGGAGTAATCTGGGGGGATGTCTCTGACCTGTCTCCTCAATACTATGTTCTGTATGCCCGCGTTATCTTACAGCTGATCTAATGATAAAAGCTCATTCCCACTTTTATTGCTTCCTGAAACTTTAAATTCACTGACTTTTATCCAGACAGAAGGTATGTCCTGAAAAGCCCTGAGAACATCAGGCTCTTGAGAGTTCAGTAAGTACAGTAATTACTTCAAGGTATGTTTTCAAAAGCTAAATTTTCATCTTTCGTGCTCCCATTGGTCCTTTTTAAAGACTGTCAAGCTATTCCCATAGAAAGAAAATATTTCCTACACATCTCGATGCATATCTAAATTCTTGTTGATATGGTGGAACTTTGTCATTTCTAATGCATGTGTCACCCTTAATTAGTACTCAGATTTGGGATCATGCCATGACTTGTTCTATACAGCTGTTCTATACAGGAATTTGAGGTATGTGGCAGTTTCAGACCACAAATGTGGCCAACTTTACAAATGAGGCCAACTAAGAAACATTTAAAAATACTAAAACTTCAAAAGTTAGCAAACCAGACCACGTTTGGACCCTTTATGATTACGAAACAAATTCTTCCACAGGGAAAACAACTAACACACAGTACATGAAACTGAGCTCTGTTGCCTCTGCTTCCCTCAGAGCCAACACTTGTGCTGAGGATGGCTATCCCTTACTTATCATTAGGAATAGTAATGCATACCCAGGATAACTGTGTTCTTGTCACTGCCATAGTGAAGAAATGTTCCCATCTGTTGGAGATGTTTTCCTTTGTCCTGTGGAGAGGCAGAAGGCAGGTGTGAAGTCACCTGTTGTGGCACGTGCACCTGTGTGCCACTTGTTCACTGTTTGACACTAAAGGAAAGCTGGTAACTTGTTCTTCTGAGGTTGCTTTGAAATTCATCATACTGGGACAATCTACACAGCACTTGAGTCTCAGGGACATCAGTCTTACTGGTGCCTGAAACTTCAGTGGGAAACAATCCTCAATTCTCCCTTTGAAATCAGTGAATATGGTTAATATACTGCTTGCTGGATGTACTCAATGGGACACAATATCCACTAAATTGGAGCAATGGAAAGAGAAGTGGTGGATGCTTCCAAGTGCTTGACTATAGGCCAAGTCAGATTTTTGCAAAATTTTTAGCTATGAAATCTTTTCTCATAGATTCCTCTGTTACTCTGTAAAACTCACTTCATCTGCTAAAAGTGATGCCAGGGTGACTCAACAAAATGCCTCAGGCTCCCTGAACAGACCACTAAGACTTTACACACTGCCTTCCATGAACTAGACTTACACCCTAACTATCTCACAAGAGTATCAATCAGTCTAATTCCTAAATGCTAGTGCTCAATAGTAGTAAGGAGATTGGGATCTGATGGTTGTAAGGTTATTTCTGACCTCTAGTCCCACCACCCCATTGCTCTGCTTGCCCTTGGGTGGCCAAGGCCTTAGACTAGGCCTTAGAGTAGTTCTTACACTCCTTAGAACTAGGAGTTCCTGATAACTTCACTGGGATCAAGATCAGCTTCTGCACAGCAAATAATAAAACATTATGCAACTATTGTAAGGTACTTGTGTAAGTGTAACAAGAGCAGCATGGGCTGTGATCTCCTTTCTTTAGGGAGTTATGTACAGTACCTTTTATTGGAATAGGAGACTGATTCAACCTGATTGAATCATTAAATGGAATTATAAGACAATGAACATTAGCCACTTAGCTCATTTCATAAATTCCAATAATTAAAACTGCATGGGCAATAATAATGACTATTCCAGATATCTAGAGTAAGAAAAATTTACCTTTGATGTATTGTGGCACAGGCACAGCAAAAACACTGAGTTAATGGAGGATCTATGTAATAAGTTACCACACAGAACCTGCAGTTGGAAATATATAAACACGTTTCCCAACAGAATTTCACTGTGTCACAATTGATTAAGAAAATTGGCAATAACTGACAAGATAGGCACAAAATGGATTTTCATGTTGCTGGGATGAAGTATGGCTCCCAGCAATTAATGGTTTTAGTCATATTAAGCAGATAAATAATGCTATCTGACATTACAGTATTTCACATTACACTAAAATTTTGTAACATTTGCTCATAATACGAGTTGAAATATGTTACCTAGGAAAAAAAATGTTATCTCTGGAACAGTCAAACCCCATTAGAAACCTCAGGCTTGAAAAATCACAATGTTAACAGTTATATCCTCTAGCAAAGGTTTGCTTTCCTTAAATAGTGTTAAATTTAAACCCAGAAGCTCTAGTCTCTTTTGGAGTTACTCTTCCATAGTGTATTGAGCTTGAAAGGGAAATTTAGTGCATGGAATGTACTGTGCCATTACTGAATGTTGGTAAGAGAAACACCATGAAGAACTGCAGAAACAGGGGAGCCTTTAAAATGAAATCACATCAGGGATACTTATGTTCTCTAAAACTGTTTCTATATTCTGCTTTATTAAAAAAGCTCCTAATCTTACTATGACCCCATTACCCACTATTGACAAATAATTTGATTATTTTAAACCTCATTCTAGTTGGCATGTTTGCCTTTTTCCTGGCTGGATATATGCTGAGCTCTTTTGGGGAAAAAAGAAAACCTTTTATGGATCTAAATTTTAAGTTACTGTTGGTGTGAAAAACTCCTCTGATTTCAGCATTCTTACTCATGTAAATATAGTTTTATCCTGGAAAATACCAACGTGTTCTAAGCAGTAACAGGAATCAAGAACAAATATGAGAACATGATTTTTCTCTTGGGTGCTGCTACTTCTGTTCCAAATTCATTTAGTAATGTGGAAGAAAATGTGATTGCTTGTCAAAGCACAGATGTGGTTTTTTTGTTGGGACAGTGTACAGGGCATTGGGAAGTGTCATGTTTAGCTGAGGGCAACAATGTTTAGTGTCTCAGCACCCAACTCCCACTGAATTTCAACAAGAGTGAGCAAACAACCTTCCCCTGGGCTCCAGTGAAAATCCTTGGCTTAGTCTAAGCTGCAGTTTCACTTGCAGGAAACAAGTGTTTTTTTGAGGTCTTTTAAGGTATTATTTCCTGAAAAAGCAGAAGACAATCTGAGCACACAGAGAGTACTGAAAATCTGTTAGCAAAATGTTAGTTTGATAAAGATTGTCAGGATTATTGAGTACAATAAACCTTTCCAAAGCCCATAAACAAAATATATAATCATTTGCATGTGCCAAGATACAATTTTATTGCTTCCCAGATAACACTGCATTTAGGCTTTTATTTAACTTGAGGGTACTGTAAAAGCAAAACCAGTTCACTTTTATGACATTTGCCCTACTGTATGTTAGTGGAAGAGGTAGGGATTTTTCAGATATTGCTGGCAATGTCATAAGAAGTACACCCCAAAAGCTTAGCAGTGTTGCCAGCAAGCACGTGCAATCTCTGTCAGACACAGCAATCTAGATTTAATTATCTTCAAGTGCAACATGTAAAATATTCCACCACAGTTCTTCTGTGACCTTATAAAAATGACACTGTTTACTGAGGTCACAGTTCTGCACTGTCTCCTGATGATTTTCACAAATCTGTTGAACTGCTGAAGTGTCTCACATCCTGGGAGTCTCAAAGCTCCCCTCTGGATGGTTATGGGAACAGATGGTTATGGGTGTGATGTTTTAGACCAAACCTTCCAGGAACCTCCCAGAGAATGCTGCTGTGGAGTTCTGATCTCCCAGTATTAGTGTCCAGAACAAATTCTGGTTTAAGCAATTATATATACTGCACTTCTTTTTGTTTTTCTTTTTTTTTTATTTAATGAGGTGACAAAGAACAGTTGGAGCTGTATGTCCAGATGCTCTTGGAAATGACCACCCCAATGTTTTGGGAATACTAGACACTTGGTTTGTGTTTTCACATCATCTCTCTGGTAATTTGTGTTAGTGTTATTGCACCTTCACAGTATCAAAAGGAAGTATTGGTTTTATTGTGCTTATTTTAAAACCAGTACACTTAAAACCTACCAAACTTAAGATAAGTTGGGTATATAAAAATATAGATGTAACAACTCACATAATACAGTAAAAAAGAAAGCACCTGTGTGGAAAGCTTCCTTCCTTTTTTGGAAGGAGAGCTGTCTTTAGAGTTGCTCCAGTAACATGTACTTATATGCATATAAACACAAACCCAGAACTTCAGCCACAAAAATCTGTCCTCTTATGTGGCAGAGGAGACAGAAGGCCCAGAGGGGTGATATGTCTCATTCTTTCTCCATCACAGAACTGCTGCCATTCACACTGTGTGAACAAGAGCAGGGCTCGGGTGAAGTGTGAAAAGCAGGAGATAAATTAAGCTCCATGAGGCACAATTCCTCCAGGAAGCAGCAAAGCCAAGGGCCCACAAACAGTTGTACCTTTCCCTGTTGTGAGAAGGAGCAGCTGCCACGCTGGACTCTGCATCCCTGGCTGGGAATGCCAGGGTCAGGGACAAGGGCCACCTGTGCATCTTGCACATTAAAGCAGGAGCCAGGGGGCTGCTGGACACTCCTGCAGCATCACTGACCCAACAGGGACACAGAGACTGTGTGGAGACAAAGCTGGGATCAAACTCCTCTCTGGGTAGGAGGCTCAAAGGGTTACCTCTAAACTGTCACATGCTATTAGAAATGACAACTAAATAACTTAAGTCAGTTTAAACATTAGGGTTCTAATCTTAAGTGCATTTCACTATGGTAAAAGTGGGTATTTGAAGAAAATACTTGGCTACCAAAGATCTTAGCAATGTTTTTAGAAGTGCCTTTTCCATGTCAGGCTCTAACCTATTCAGAAAAGTTACCTTCTTATTTTTCAAAAATGAAAACGTAGTAATTATATACTGTATTTAATCATGTGAAAGGAGTAAAAAAGCTATTTCTACATGGTTTCTGAGGTAATAAGCTGGCATGTTAAAAATAATATTAATGCAAGTCATTCAGTTGTGAGTGTCCCTTGCCCATCTTCCCTCTAAGAGGGGAGGGACATGGTGATTTCAGTAAAGTGGAGAAAAGATGTGTGGAGCACTGCTTGGTACTTTGTATCATAGTTCATCGTGGTTTCTCGTGAGGTCCTCCCCATAATTAGTAGCTTGACTTCCAACAAACATATTCCAGTTGTCTAGAACTTCCTCTTTTGTTAGTTTTTGATCCTGGTAGGAGGAAAACAAAACATCTGTAAGAATATTTTCGAAACTAAGTCAAAGATACACCAGCAGAGACTTGCAAGAGCCCTGGGAAGCAGATTCAGCAATCATTTGTGAATCATTTGTGCCACAGTGAGTGAAATTTGGACCTCAGCTGACGACAGAAGTCCCACAGGCTTCAGCTGGGTCAAACTTCTGCTTGAAAATTCTTTGTAATGAGCTCACTGCCAAGCAGTGGGAACAGTAGGTTAACAATGGATTGATTACCTGGTACACAGGTTTTTGCCCTGTGGTTTGGTTCATCTTCCTGACAGTAAAAATGAAAATCCTCTGGGTGCACTTTGTGGAAGATGGGTTGCTTATGTTAGCAATTTACACTTTCTGCATTAAGGGTATTTTGGCTTTCAGGTTCCACCTTTGCTGGCATTACACTTCTGAATAATATACTGTCCCTCATCAGAGCCAGTGTTTAAGTGAAAGATATGTGCTTGAATATAGAACTGAGAGTGGTTTTGCTACCCCTACATTTGAGTACAAGGGGTATCTAAACGTAGCTTTACTTTCCTCTTTTAGTCTATATTAACATACAAAAGTCATGACCGCTCTTAAAGGAAAAAGGGTATTTTTGCTGTGTTAAAATGTCCAGGCTTAAGATGATAGTTTCTCCTCTCACCTAATGAAAGCCAGGGGAACTTCTAGAGCCGATACAAAGTAGTAAAATACAGTTTAATTCTAACATTAATCACTGGTATTGACACATTAACCCACTAGCAATTCTAGCCTCTAAAGAAAGTTACTAGGAATAAATTCTTGCCAGCTGATATTTTAAAAAACCCACACCACCTTATATTAACCTCTTTAAAAATGATACTGGAACACTACGTACCTTGTCTACATCAGATTCGTGGACTAAGTGCCTGGCTTCAGCTAGTGCATGATCATAGTCTTGGGGGAGGATCCAGTGCTGGATCTCATCCTTGTCCATCTTTCCATCCTTGTTGAGATCACGAAAATCCGAGAACTGCTCACGCTCTGTAATCACCCAGTCAGGCTCTGGTCCACCCTCTTCATTTGCAAACATGTCAGCTGGAGAGGAAACAAGGGCCTTACTTGAGCCCTATTTACTTTGCAAATTAAGCACAAACTAAAGATATTTTCATAGTGCTCCTCAGAGGAGACTGAACTTTTCACTCTCTGCACAGTGTCTATGTACAGGAAAGGAAATGTGGGGTGTAAATAGAGTAGCTGTATCTTCTCTCAGGCCTCTTTCTTCACTGCTGGTGATTCTGCCCATTCTCACATACCCTGTATCATACCTGTGCACTGCTGGTGGGGCAAACAGGAGAGGTGAACGTGTTTAAAGACCATCATCTGAATTCCAGAATGAACAAAATCCTCAAAGGATCTTTGGTTGAACAGCAGTCATAAGCTTTAGTGCTAGGCTCAGTCACATGGGGAGAAAAGAACTTAGCCATTTTATCTTGTCCCTGCCAGCAAATGTCTTTGTGGATAAGATCAGACTCCAGCCAGCAGACTGATTACAGGAAAAAAGGCACAGGGGGAATTTAGGCAAACAAAAATTGCTAAATGGAACTTGCATGCATTTGTACTGCTTTTAGAGAAGTCTGTGTAAGAGACATTCAGCTGAGTAGATCAGTTCTCTTTTAACCATGCAGTGCTGCAGCACATTCCAGCAGAAGACACTCTTCCAGAAAGACACAGCTGGAGAAGTCATGGTGCATTCTGTGAGGAACCACAGGCACAGTGCACTTGTCACAGACTGGTCCCTGGGGAGGGAGCACTGTTTGTGACACAGGATGCAGAGATTACACACACGAGCTGCTCTGCACATCACTCCTGTGCTACCCTTTGGAAGCACTGGTAGGAACACCACAGTGCCAGCTGCTTTCTGCATAAACATAGGAGAGTAGCAGTGATTATTAAAACCAACTGACTTCCAAATGTTCTTGACATCACAGGGCTTTCCAAATCATGAGTGGTAGGTCCATGTCATTCTTCTGGTCACTGTGGCCAATCTTTTCCTGCTCATCAGGACTGCTTATTCCTCAAGCCTTCCACTTTTCTGTTTAGAATTAAAGTCTCCTTTGTGATACTACTCCTCTCCTCTCCAGTGCCTTTTGGATGTGGTTTTCAAGGATATGCTAAGGAAAAGTGCACCCACATGGGTGGTGTGAGGGTCAGAGGCTGCCTGGTATCTGTGGAAAACATAAATGCTGAATTCAGAGGCAGGAATAACCCCCCTGACCCTGCAGTGTGTACACTGGGCTGAGGTTCTCCATTGTCACTGTCCCCAGTGTCCCTGAAATACTCTGTTACCTGCCCATGCACAGTGAGAATTTAACATTTTTATAGGTATTTTGCTCTGCTGCTTGCATAAATCTAAACTAAATTTTGTAAAAGACAAAATGGGAGGGAGGAAAAAAGGGAAAGGAGGATGGAATCATTCTATAAGCTTCGGCAAATCTCCCCAGCAAATATTCCAGCTAGAGACTGAAAGTTTTGGACTTCTTTTTGTTGTTCCCTATAAACTAGCAAAGAAGAGAATTAGTTTTTTTATTGGTTTCTTAATCCCAACTTCATCAAAATTTAAAAAAATTACAACTGAAAAAGGAAAGTAGGAGTATTTTAAGCATAGTTTTCTCAATGCGTGAAGAAAACTTCAGACAACACATTCACTTTCTTTTTTCATTTTTTAAAGAGCAAATTATATTGTTTATTTGAAGCAACTGACATGTCCTGTCAATTTGATTTTTATCATCCTTGCCAATGTGGGGTGATCGTGACTAGAACATTCTATGTTCCTATCTATAGAAGACAAGAAAAACCAGCATTCACATGGTAACAAATGTTGACAATTACCTTATAATTATATGTAGGTAATGTCACTGAATGAACTGAAATTACTGTGGAAATTATGCTGCTCTGTTATTTCAGTCATAGATGAATAGCATTCACTTTCTGGGCTAAATATAATTTACAAGGAACAGAACCCCCTGCCATTAATTAGCATGTGTATATTGTTCCTGATTCTATGTGAAGTGATCTTTATAGCACCACTAGAAACAGAAAGGTTCATCCAACTTTGCACTAATGCCTTCTTAGTGCTACTTTCTGGATTTAAAACTCATCAAAATATAATGGTATCATCACTACAGAAGTATGGGCTTTACTTACTAATTAAATTAGGAAAAAAAACCTAGTGGGAACAAGTAGAATTTTCTCTTTTTGCAATGGTTGATTCCCAGGTGTTCTGGATATTTGAGAACCATCCAAACTTGGGAAAAGACAAATTAATTTTCTGATCCTCCTGTATTTCTAAACAATGTCTTCAAACATCAGTTAATGTGGTGTAATATACAAAGAATATCCCTGTCATGAAAAATATTATTCCAGATTCTCTTCTTTTGTTCTCATGAAACTCTCAGCTGAGTTAAATGAGAACAAAAGAGGAGAATTTTGTGCTGTGAAGCATGAGGAACTTTTCCTGGTCATGTTGCTATTCACTTAAAATGAAATTAAACTTGCTGGGCTGGATGGTTGGTGTAAAATAGCTGAACTGGAACACAGAACTGTTCACTCTGGGTTCTTAATGCTGCTGCAAATTTGAGAGAAGATGGAAAAATGGACTGGAGATTATATAAGAAACAAGTAGCAGCACTCACCAATGTACTCGTCTTGATCCACAAAACCATCCTCATTTTTGTCTATGTCTTCTAAGGTTTCCTGGAAAACAATTTTGCAAGAAAGTAATCAAGAAAAAACCAAGAGCTCTGACTACCTGCCTTTGATCATTTAATGTTCTGAGGCCTTGAACTGCCCCTGTATACAAGTCAATGTAGTTCTCACTAAATCCAGTGTGACTGTTGTTTACACAATGAATATACAAGTAACCTTTCATGTTGAAAAAATTCCCTCTATGAATGAACTGCTTATGTTATGGGCAGATACCAGCTTGCATGAAACACTCAGCTGCTGCATGTCAGCACACCCTCCTTTTATTTTGCTTTAAGTCTGTGCCCCAAGACTGTTTCTTGATTCCATTTAGGAGCTATCTAAGGGCACCTAAAAAGTCTTTCTTATATTGAGTCTTCTAAACCAAGTGAATATCACGAAAGGCACCCCTTTCTGTTCCCCATTTAGCTATTACATGTGTGTCTCTTTCTAAACCCTGCCTGGAAAGGTTAGAGAAGCTTTCAAAGTTCATCCATAAAAGTAGAAATAATGGCATTGATTTTGCTTTGCTTACTAAGACAACAATGTTTTTCATGTGCTCAAACTCCTCTGGGTGAAGGAAAGCAGTGAATTCTTCACGAGTGGCAGCCAAGTCTCCGTCCAGATCTGCAGCTTTGAATCGTCTTTCGTCTCTGGGCAGCATTTTCTTAAAACTGTGCTGATCAGTTGCATCTTGGAATTCTTCTGGATTTTCTGCAAATGAGTCAAGATGATCTCAGAAGTGTTTTCCTTTAAAATATACTAGTAAAACAAAGTTGTTTGAGTCTAGAAATAAAAAGGTTTATTGCCAGAATAGCTGTTGTTCTAAATGGAAATTCTCTTCCCCATGAAGTTTTAAATTCAGGGGTCAAGTACTTAGTTTTATTCTTAAAGGTGACAGTAGTAGAAGTAAATTTCTGAGCAAGCCTTCTGTTGCAATCCAGAATAATGGATTTTGCAGTATTGTATATTATCCCTCATAGATTTTTTTTTTAATCTGCCTTTACAAGCACCACTTAAGCAGCATTTGGGTAGACTTCATTCACAGTAGTTTTCTTCTGCTTTAGGAATCAATATGATCCACACAACTTTTCAGTTTCAAGAAAAGCAAACCAAGAAAACACAGTTTCAGAAGGTGGCAGACTGACTGAAATTATCTCAGTGCTACACCTCTGCTACAGGGAACCTAACAATTATTTTCAGTTTAAAACAATGGCATTTTTTCAGAGTGTTCAGTGGCACAAAAGGAATGGTACTTGATATGATTTTTAAAATAGGATCATTAAACTGACTTTAAAAAGGAAAAATACTCATAACAATTTCACAATTCATATGTTGGGAGACAAACACAGGTGAAAAAGACTAGACCAGGAATTACAGATGGGAATTTTAAGTATTCATTAATGCAAGCCCACAATGCTGTGGGCTAATCTTGGGGCTTAGAGGGAGCAAAGACAAAGGGCTGAGAAGGGTTCCAGGGATAATTCTGCAGGCAATGAGTGTCAAATATTTCCTTTCACAAATGTAACAAACTCCACTTTAATCTAAGGTAGACTTTGGAATTATTACTGCTACAGGAGACTTGCTCTAGAAATTGCCTCTGTGGTAGGTAAATATTGTCTTCTCATTTCCAGTAAGTATAAATGGTCAATTAATACTGATTTGTTGCTCTGTCAGTATTGCCCTTTAGCTTAAGTGATCTCTTCTCCTTCCCTTCCTTCATTAACTTATAAAAGCAAAGGGAACATGGAGGGGGGTGGAGGGAATTCAGGTGTACTTTGTAATACATGTTTCTTTTGCCTGATTTGTTAAGGATTTTCATTTGCAGTTGATCACAGTCTGAAGCATGTTATTCTGCAAGAATGATTTTAATCAATAACTTGGCTATAGCTTAGACATAGACTAAATTTTTAACATCTACACTTAAGATTTTAGAGACTAAAATCACAAATACAGTTAATTAGACAATATATTACTTTTTAATTAAAATATCCTTTTTCATGTTAAAAAATAATATATTTCTAACTGGAGGAGACTTTAATTCAGCTGTGTCAGTATATTTAATGATACCTCTACAAAACTTCTGTGTGCTGGTGACCCACGTGCAAAGGGCTGCAATAAATAATTAAAAAGTGCTTTTGACCTCTGAGCCTCTATAAAATTTAATGTGAGCTTCAAGAGTCCTAAATGTGACACCAAACTCCTGGTGACTGCAAGGCAAGAGATCATATTTTATAGTCTCCAAAACTCTTGATCATACAATCTGAAGATGTTCTTACCTAGATAATAACCATATGTGGCTCGTTTGTATTCTTCCCAGGCAATTTTATCATCCTTGTTTAGATCATAATCTTTCCAAACTTTAGCCACATTTTCATAGATGTAGCGTTTCTGCACTCGTTTAATCCAGGCTTTTAATTCCTCTGTTGTGATGTAACCGTCTTTGTTGTCATCTATTCTGTCCACAATCCTCCTGTAAAAAAGAGATCAGCATCTTTAAGAGCTGGCAGAAAACCAAACTGCATGTCAGGCCAATTTTAGTAATCTTTATCTGGCCCTGACTTTCCACAAAAACAGAGTGCCCCAAACTCCTAAAAGCTGTCCTACTGATTAAGGCCTTCCTGCATTTCACACATC
>JANPWX010000057.1:1654504-1749818 GCA_024734555.1 Trochalopteron elliotii
CGGTGAGGTGTCCCCCCGCCCGGGCACACCCCCCTTCTTTTTTTTAGTGCTGGGCTGTGGCCCCGGGCGGGGGGCGGGCCCGGGCGGCGGGGCCGGGCCGCGGGCAGAGCCCTCACGGGGAGCCGCGGAGTGGTCGCTGCACTTGGTCACCGCCGGAGCGCCCCGAGCTCAGCCGGATAAACACCACGGCAGCTCGAAACAGCGGGTCGGGGCTGTCCCGCCGCTGCTGCTCGTTCATGCAGAGCGGCAGGCTGATGATGGTTTCTGCTGTCATCCGAAATGGGTTGGGAAAGGACAAAAGTGTGATTTTAACACAAACAAATAACACCCCCCCCCCCCCCCCCCCCCCCCCGCCTTGAAAAAAAAATGTGGGGAGAAAAGTTTGCCAGCGCTCTCACAAAGGGTGTTTATCGTGGTGGGGTCACTGTCACTGTCACTGCAAGGGAACAGAACTTGGGATTCTGGAAATGTAGGTGTGGGCAAGCCCAAACCATATAGTAAAGAAAAAGGTTTTGGTTTGTTTTGCCTAAAGTGAAATTTATTTTGTTCAGAGTTGTGAAAGTCTCTAGGCAGAGGTAATTGATTCCCAATACGGTTCTTTTTTCTATGTTATATACGGCGTTCACAACTTGAGAAACAGTATAGAGAAGACTGTCATTGTGTGCACTACATTGCAGGGTAATGACCCTGTTGCTGAGGGGTCCTGTGCTCCACCACCAAGGCCAGTCTGTCCATTGTTACTTTGGACCTGAGGGAGTTACTATTCCAAATTGCCACAACTGGTTTGTCAGCCCAGCCCACAGGGTGTATAAACTCTGTCTGATGTGGCCTTTGGGTGTACCACTAACATGGATGTGCAAGATGCTGCACCAGACCACAGCTTCCCCTTGTGCTGTTGTTACACTGGTACAACTCCTTTTGACCTAAACCTCATGCCTAGCTGAGCTGTGCCTGGTAGAGGATTTGGTTGTAATGACCCCAGAAATGTGGTGTTGGAGATTTCTGTGTGTGCTGTCTTCTGCATATTGTGACTCCTGCAAAGAGTAAATGAGAGCCAGGCAGGGCTAGTACTGGTTTGCCTTAGAACCATTGGCAACGACAGCAGATTTCAAACATTGAAACAGTCGAATATGTTGGTTTGTTATTTAATTGGACAGAGAGGAACAGTAATGCACCCCCTGGAGCTCAGTCACGCGAGCTGTGATATGCATGTGGCAGCATGAAAATGGCTCAGCTGATCAGACCAGCTGTGTTTGAATTTCCAAAGCTAGTGAGATGTAATCCTTCTACTGTGTTTGGGTTTGTTTATTTGTTATTAAACGTATACCTTCAAAACTAAGTTTTCATTAACATATTCAGCAATCTCATATTTGTGCAATAATTTAAATATTACTCTTTTTTGTGTCTTGGTCTTCTAGCATTCCTGTCTCTGCTTCCTACATCTATGATATGGTTTTTAACGTTATTCCAGATGTAGGTTTGTGCTGGGGTGCTGAAGTTTTAGCTTGCATATCCACAAGTGCCAGAGTGTGCTGCTAGTTAAGAGACAAGTCATTTGCATGGGTAACAGGTAGACTTTACTGCCCATTCACCCCATCAGTGTTGTAATCAAACATCAGCTTGATGCTTGAACTTAGCAGCAGAGGGGTATGAAGTTATTTGCAGGATGTGGCAAATGAATTTCTATGTTTTGTTGTCAGAACAATTTGGAGGCACTTGTATGAGGGGAGCTACAGTAGGAGCAATGCAGAATGGGCTAAGTGCATACATGGTCGTTCACTGGAAAGCCTCCAGACACTGGGAGGCTTTGCCTCGGGGATGTGGGTTCTGCCCGTCGGAACATTTTAATTTTGCCCTGTGTTTGGGTTCCAGTGAGAACGAGCTCTGAAATGCAGTGGTCTTATGAAAGATGGGAAATTGTGAGTGTTCTGATTCCTCCAGACTTGGTTCGGGACCATTGGTAATAACAACAAAGATTTGATTGATCCAATATGACTTTTTGTGGGAAAGGAATGATATTGCCATTACTTGTCCTTAGAGGGCTGAAGTCTGAGACTGTAATGCTGAGAATAGGCTGCACAATCAGTCAGAAGAGTTGTTGATCTGGTCAGTCTTAGCATTGCCAGATCTTTGTATCACTCAGATTAACATTTACAGATTTTGCTGTTGGGCTGTCGTGACCTTGAACTCTCAATTCTCTGTGAAGGGATGCCTTCTACTCCTTTTACTCAATTCACAAAATGGTAGTTTTCTCTTAAATCCTTTATCCACAATGCCTGTTTCTTAAAACATTTGTATTTTCTGGTTTAGAGATATTACTCTGAACATCTCTGAGGGAAACTTACTGCTCTTGGGTGATTAATTAGTTTTAGAGTTTGTGGGGCTGTTTTCACCATCCACACTTCTTTCAATAATGCATCTGAGTTTTGTACACATAAGGTTTCTTTGAAACATTGCAAAATACCAGATCTGCAACACTGACAATGTTTTTTAGCAATACATTTATGCAGGAGCAGGCATGCTGGGTAGTTCATAAGCTTTTAATGAAATGCTGGCAGATATTAGGGTTTTATGGGCTGGAAAGCAGTGCAAATCAAAGAGCTTTGCTTACTGTTTATAGCATTTTTCCTCTGAATCTAACAATATTTATCTCATTTTTTCCATCTTGCATTTTGCTCTTCACATATTTACTTTCCCTTTCACTGATATATTTAAAGCCAACAAACTATTTTGTATGAAATATATTTAGAGCTACAATACTCCTGTCACCATGGGTGTCCAGTCACTGGGATAAAGCCTGAGATGACTTATTTCACATCTCTGTTTGTCTTCAGTCTGCCTTTATCCTAATGAGGTTACACATATCTTGCATCTTTAGCCAGTGTTTCTGGACATAATTAATTGTGATTTCCCTGAGACATGCAAATGATCCCTAAGGGCTGCTGTGCTTTCTGACTGCCTGCTGGCTCATACCTGCTCTTATCATGCTCCCAGTAGCAAAGCTCTTCTCAGAGCATACCTCTATCAGTATGTTTTTCTAGTTCTATCTGCTAAAATAGTCAAAATACTTGATGGCATTATAGCATCCTGGTACTATTAGGAGGTAAAAATATATGTCTGGGAGAAGCAGGTGATTTCTAAGTAAACAAAAGAACTTGTTTTTAAAAGATGCTACAAATGGAAAAGATAACATTTTTTCTCCTCGATTCTACTATAGTTTGTAAATCTGGTATAATTGCAATATTCCTCTGTACACAGAAAATGTGGTTGGTTTGAATGGATATGAGACTTGTGTGCGCCACCTCAAATTAGATTATAGAAACATATTTTGTGTTTTTCAGAATTATACTTTATGTTCCAGTTAGCCTAATGTGGTTTACTCAGGTCACAGTATCAGCACTGTTTTTTAAAGCTTTGTCTTTTCCTGAGGACACCAAACACCTTCTTCAAACTTGTTGGAAAAATTTCATTGACACCAATAGACTGCAGCTCAAGCTGCTTGTTTACAGTGCAGCTGTATTTTATTGGAAATGTAACAGTATCAGTATTTCAGAATGAGCTTTTAATATCTAATTAACTTTGTATGACCAAGCATTAGATAAGGGTATCTAATTTTGTACTTCCATCCAAATTCTGCTGGGTGTTCATTGCTCTCTTCAGCTTGGGTGTACAGGTGTAGATGGACTGTACCTTTTAGTCTCAGCTCCTGAGGGAAGCCACTCAGCACAATCAGATCCCAGCCTGCAAACAGCAGCAGAAACTTCACAGGAGAGGAAATAGGGGAACTTTCAGAGAACCACTTTGATTAGGCTTAGTTTTGGCTTGTCCTGACTAGCTGCTTCATCACAACATCGTATCTCTTGTCTTTTTCTTAGCATGGGTGTAGTCTATGTCACTCTCTCCTCTTCTATTCATCTTTTTGTGCCTAGTTGACAGAAGAAAGTTTCATGACGTGATCTACCCAAATAACCGTGGCCTGTGCTATCAACGAAGCTGACAATCTCATTTGCTCTGATACACCACTTCGTCTCTGTGCCTTTCTCATCTGCTCATACTGTAAACTCTTTGGTAGGGATTTCTACTGTTCCTGCTGATTGGTTTCTGCTTGCTACTACTGGTGACTGTTTCTACTGATTTTCTACTGAGCCTGTGCAATGTCTCTCTTCACTTGGACATAGTCTGACTTGGTCCTTGAGGTGTCAATAAGCAGTTAGTGACAATTTTGGAGCACTCCTGAAGTTTTTCTCATCTCAGGAAACTTTGTGATTAGTGTTTTTTTGAACATGTACTTTTTCAAGTGTATGAAAAGATCCTTTGCTGCTGACAGTGTGAATCCGTGTGCTGTATGTGCAATTTGCCCTGGTAATTACTTATGTATGGTGATAACCATAGCAACATCCCAGGTAGATAATGTCATGCAAATTACTGCAGCTCCAGGGATGGGAGATGTTAATACAAGTGTGTACTTGCACCCCTGGTCTTCAACATCTTGCAGTGACTTTTCCTTTCCCTTCCACAAAACATGTTGGTTTAAAATTTCCTTTCCTTACTATGATCAGGAAGCAGAAGAAAACCTCTTGCTATGTTTCTCATTGGTATTCACAGAGGGAGGGGGGAGGATGGTCCTTCAATGTTTCTGTCATGAATAATTTTGTATGCACAGTGGAAATTCCACAGTGTATGTAGGGCATAAAAGTCTAGAGACTTGGATACACTGCTGGGCCGTGTTGTGCTTAAACCCAAGTTCCCGTGTTTGCAAACATGGAGTGTGAGCACATGGGGGTGGAATTGCAGCCACAGATGTTTGGACTGAGGTGTAAATGTCCTCAAATCCGTGACAGAAGATGTGGGAGAACAGCTTTGTTGCTCAAAGCAGAGACTGCTGTAGCTGAATACTTATCAGGCCCCGTGCATTGTTACTGAAAAGAGGAAATAGCAGAGAAGGAGCTGGTAACAGTTATCCCTTGTTTGGTCATAAGCAAGAGCGACAAAAAAATCTGTAGGAAACTTGATCTGCATATACACTAGTGCTTGTGTAACCTTAAAACCCTGAGTGTATGAAAGTAATGTACGACTCTAACATGTAACAAGAGTCTTTTGTTAAAGATACAGAAAAAGCAGACAGGGAAATTGGTTAAGTAAAGATTTTGCTTTTTTGGTGAAGAATGAAATTGTTGCTGCATTTGTTTTTCTTTGGAGTTAAATAGTGAAAATGTTGTTTTGGTGCTGCAATCTATGCTGAAGTTGTTGATTACTGAAAGCTGCACTGCCCCAACCTTTAAATGAGGAAATACCTTGATAAAAGAGAGTGGAGATTTGTGGAGAGTGACAGAAAGACTGGTGCAAGCAACCACAGTCACAGCTAAATCACAGTTTATAAGGGACATGATCCCAAAGCAGGCTGTGCTGTTTAGTGGGCCAGCACTGAATAGTCTTCATCATAAAAACATGGTCTGTCTCAAACAGGACCATGGGGGGAGAGTGCAACCAAAATATTGAAGTCACTGAGAAATTTTATTTGTGCTAGAGGTAGCATTAGTTAACTGGAGATTAAATACTGCTAATCTGTACCCCTTGATATCAGCACAGGAGGGTTTGCCACTCTTACAGGTCTGCCAGTAAATCCCAGATTGTAAGGTATAATCTTTTCCTCTCTAATTTCTCTGTGATTTAACAAGTCAGTACTGTGCCCAATGGCAACACTGAGAGCACTGTTCAGCTGTGCCAGCCTCCCAAGCAGTGCAATTTGAAAGGTGCCCGTGTTCAGGTAATCCAGTTTGTTGTCAAACTTTGCCACAGCAGCTGAAGTTATGGACACCCCTGATTTACACTGGAGTATTTCTCTCAAAGGAAACCACCTGTTAGGATGCCTACCTAAGAAAAACAAACTGCATCAGAAAGAAATATAGAAGGTCAGGCTTTTTAATCATCTGACAGAAACTATTGAACCTAATTATCTTCAGATCTTGCCTGTCTGCCTATTTTTCATTTAGTGGATATTTCTTCGTCATTTCTATTTTCAGCATGTGATTGTCTGAGAACAGCTTCTCCTTAAAACCCAAATCACATCAGAGAACAGCAGATGCCTTGAAATTACAGGGATAGCCTGAGGCCCTGGCAAGTTAAATACATACTTCTTCAAAATAAAATTTATAATAACTAGACCTCCTGAAAACCTGTCCATAGACCAGTACCAGAGTCAGAGAAAACACTTGAGTGCAGTTATCCAGTCCTTTGCTTCCCATGGCTAGGATGTCTTCAGAACTGAACTGACCTCCTCCTAAGTCTAAGGGATAGTGGGGATCAAGACTGGCATAATTTTTGTTTCCTGGTGGCTTTGTTGTGAAAGTGCATCTCTCTATGGTTTTGATTTATTGCTGTTGTTCACAGAGCGAGACATGATTAACAATGTTTAAAAGCAAAAAGGCTGCAAGCAACCTAGGAATATCTGAGCAATGGTGTCAGCTGTTAATGAAACTCGTAGCAATTGAACATCTTAAAAGTTCATCTCAGAATCTGCTGACATTGCAAAGCTTCCCTCAGAGCTGCAATACCATTGCAACACAGAGGAGAAAAGTGTGCATGAGAAAAGATCTGTCTAGGTTAATGCCACATGTAGGGCTAGTGTTGGATTCAGTGACTCTGCTTCCCTGGTCTAATGAGGGTGCTGCTTTCCTCCACCCCATTTTTTGGTTTGTTTCTAAGGGAACCTGCCAGCTTGTGAAACCCTGCTGTATTAGTTACCTGGGCAGTTTGTATTAAACAAGTAGGTGTGTGTTATCAACAAGCAAAGGAAATAATAACATCAAATTCATATGTCAAAAAGGTAAGTGTTTAACAAGTATTATTTGATGTACATGATTCTATTTACAGTCTTTTCTCCTCACTTTTTCTGCCTCAGCAGTTGCTCACCTTTGCTGCTTTATGACACAAAGTTCAAGGATACATTGCATTATCACAGACATCAGTGGAGAGAAATTGGCTCATCATTAATAAAAATTGTAAAATCAACCCTACAATAAACCCTACTTTTGTCCATGATCTCTTCCTCCTGGATGCAGCAGTGAAACACAGGCCACAGCTCTTGCTGAACGTTTTTAACCCAGGGTTAAAATCTTCATGTGCAAAGGTCAGGTGTAGAAAGGACTCATCACTGAGAGATGCATAAGTGCTGTAGCTGCAGAGCAGCCTGGAGTGGAGATATCCAGGGGAATGGAGGAACTTGGCTTTCTTTCCTGGCTCTTTTGTAGGGCAAAAGGAGTCTGTTCAATGTCCACCAAAATCAGCTGAAAACATCTTAGTAACTTTGTTTTGCCAACGATGCAAAGCAAGGCCACACAGCTTTTAGGGCATGAAGTGCACTATGCTGGAAGCAATGTGAATTCCTTTTGCTCCTTTTTGCATCACTAATTTTTATTTATCACACAAAATCATAAACTGCACATAAACTTAAATGCAGACATAATGTACATTACTATGATAATAGAGAAGCCATGCTCCTTTAACCAGACAGATGAAATAGAAATAGACATATTGAATGAGTTCTCCTCAGTGGAATGTTCAAATTCCTTATTTTTTCCAAATCTTTCAATTCTAACTTGTCTGTTAAGGATAAAAAAGTATAATTACACTAAAATGTGCTTTCAAAGGACAACACATCAACTAAATTTCTTGAGACGGCAGCATATGAATGTCCAAAGACTTGGTTGAAAGCCTTTCATACAGGACCTTGCACCCAATATCTTTTCCATGTTTTGTTGTAAATTGGCTATTTGGAATTTGCAAACCCTTCAAGCAGAGTACACAACAACTACAGTTTTGAATGTGTATAAATATCACTCCTGTAAGTAAGGTTAGCTGCTAAAAATATTAATTAAGGGAAGTCTACGTTTCCATTTATTGTTTTGCTTTGAACAAGGTCACAGCAACCAGAGCTGAACCAATGATGAGTACAGGCAAAGTAGATAGGCAAAGCAAAAACACCTATGGGAAAACATATTAACTAGTGCCAGAACTGTGAAGTGCAGATTTAAATAAACTGAGTTGTGAACTGAAACTGGCTACAGTAGAGTGGAAACTGTCAGTGAAGCAAACAAGCTCATTCTTTGCCTGTGAAGTAGCATTGGAACGGATTCTATATACAGTCTACATTAAAATGTAAATATGGGATTACCTTTTAGATTGTGAAGCAGAATCATACAGGCAACAAACCTTACATCTTGGGTCTTCTGTGAGTGAAAACTGTTGTGTCAAATATGGTTAGATTAGTAGGGTTGATGGGCTTTATTCAAGGTTCCTGGAATTTATCTGCCAAGCATAAATAATTATTTAACAACTAATAGGGCGAGGCCAGAAATATAATAGCTTTTATGTTGAAATTAACATCAAGTGATCTGTAGACATCTGCTAAGCAAGCCAAATGTGGTCTATGTGCTGTATGTTTTGCCTCACTGCCTCAAAATAACAAGCACTGCTTATATTTGGAGGGGCAGTTTTCCTTGTTGAAGTGGAAAAAAAAATGTTCTGATAGAAAATCACTTGCACTGTTAGGATCAAATGTGTGATGAACATTAAATAGCCCTACAAATTTAAATAATGCTCAATGTTGAGATTTCAGCCTTGCAAATGCTCATTTCCTGATGTGTGCTTACTGTGGTTTGGAGGGAAATGAAAGTTCTCTCTTGTTAGAAAGAAAACAAAGTATCACCCAGTATATTCTAGCTCTTAACTGTTTCAGCTTTCTGGGGCCCAGTAGGTGTGGGAGCTCCAGTGATTTTATTTTTTCCATAATGACCAGAAGGGTGAGGGAATCCTAAGAAAAGCCACAGCATTTAGAGAGCCTGAAAGAGTTCCAACTAGCAAAGACCCTTTCCAAACAGATACTGGCTGTTGCCTTGCAGGGACCTGCATTGTGTGTGTAAGTGTTGGGGTGCTGTGGATGCCAGAACAGAAACTGTGCTTCCTTTCCTTGAGAGCACCACTGTTGGCATGGCCTCTTTGCTTTGCTGCCTGTTGCAGTTTGCCTGCTTTCAGGGCCAACCATTCAATCTTTGGCATCTTCTCTAGAGGTCTTGGCCTTTCCTCTGTTTTAAAAGTATTAGAAGGAGGTTGAATTGCTGAGTGGGGAGTGTAATCTTTGTGAGGCCAAGTCTAAAGATATTTGTAAGCTCAAAGGGCTGCACTGGCAATTTACTGTGTACTATGGAGGAATGAATGAGAGACTCATATTCATTGTGCTTAATGTATGCTCAAGTTCTTTATGTCCATATTTAGATCTATTAACACAATAAGATTAAGCCAACTTGAATTTCTTGACTGAACAAAGCACTAAATGGCAGAGCCTCAACAACAGACCCCATAAATGTGTACTGCCACCAGCAGCATGACTAACACTGGACCCGATCTCCTGTGGGGTTTGGCAGTGACACAGAGGATTCTGTTCTGTACAAGCTGGATTCCCTTTCCTACAGGAGCCTTGGCACCAACCTCCCTGTAAGCTGGCTCAGGCTTTTGTGGGGGCACTGAAGGCTGGGCTCTGTGCTGGACTCAGTGTCTCTGCCCCAGGCTTTCCTGAATATCAGAGTGCAGCCTCAGGCTGCTCTGGTTCCCCCTGCCAGGAGTCCCTGGGAATTTGTCTGCCAGTTGGGTTAGCCAGAACACACAGTGCTCCAGCCAAAGTCAACTTCCCCCTGTGAGGGTGACCTCAGTGAGGAAATGTCAGGTGCTGCCTGGGCTAGTTTTCAAACCACATCTCACCCTTCCCAGCAGGGATTTCCCCAGAAGGTGAGTGGCAGAAATTTCTGTCCTGTGCTGGCAGCTCCAGAGGAGAGAGTTAGAGAAATTGGACATCTGGAGTAAGAGAGGTGTTGCATTGGCAAATCATGAAGCAATAGAAGCATAGAATGGTTTGAGTTGAAGGGGTCCTCTAGAGGATCATTTAGCTCCAAACCCCTGCTATGGGCAGGGACACCTTCACTAGAAGCCAAGTTTAAACTGTGACATTTTTCTTCACCGCTTCAAAGCACAAATGATGAGAAGGAAGAAATTCTGTTTGCAAAGGCCTCATCTTAGCTTTCTGTATTGAAGTAGTGCACAAAAAGTTTGGAGTGTCCTGAGGTGGGAATGCTTGAGGAATTTTTTTCACGGGTGAGGCTCCTTGTCCAGAGCAGGTAGAGCAAGCAATATATCCAGGCTGGATAGAGAGCAGACAGCCAGGTCTGTTGTTTGGATATGGTGGTTCTGACTGCTGCAGGGACTAAGCATGATGTAGTGGTTTGAAAGCAAAACGGGTGAGAGGCTTCAAGTCAGAAATACAATTTAATAGGAAGAAGAGAAAAAAAAAAGAATAAAGTAAAATAAGATAGATGCAATAATACAAAAGACCACTGACAGAGTCAGAATACAACCTGAGTGGGATGACGGAAGCAGTGATCCCATAGAAAGCTCTGGTAGCTCTGATCCTCTGGGAATCCAGTGGGTAAGGTCCCCCATATTGTCCCAAATTCCAGATTATATCCAGGTGAGAATGCTTGGCTCCTCCCCCTGGGTGGAGCATCTCACAATGGGATAATGAGTCATACAGGGGGTCCTTGATGGCCTGTTAAAGAGAGATAACTCCCTCCGGGAGTTACCTATGAGTCATGCAGCCGGCCATTAACAGAAGACCCATTAACAAAAGACCCATTAGCAGAAGACCCATTAGCAGAAGACACCTTAACAGGAGACACCTTAACAGGAGACACCTTAACAGAAGAGGGAGGGGGAAATCTGGAAGAACACTGCTTCAGCAATTGGTTTCAACAGTTCATGAAGATGGTGATAGAATACTTTGTGCATATCTTATACTTGCAGCCCAGGACACATGGACTTCATTCTAGGTGGTATTCATTGGTGGGCTTCATTGCAGGCATTCATCTGATGTGAGTGAGAAAGTTTCTCTGTGCCCTCTGGTCTTGGTTTTCTGAGGGAAATGTGAATTGCCAATTCCAAACAACAACGTGTAAGAGTTTCTGTGATGAGGGTGTATAACAGCCCATTCAGCTTTACTTTGATGATTAGGTTACTGCTTTTAGTGCAAAATACATAGCAAGGCAGTAATTTCTGTGCATGTTCTAGGGTGGTGCATTATTGCATTTTAACACTTGACATGAGCATAATTTACACACAGTCACTGCTTTGTCTCTCATGAAAAACAAACACAGCAGATGCAAGAAATCTACCTAAAGATTTCATGTTATTAATGTTTACAGCATTTGTTGTAGTGCTGCCTGTTAATTACCACATTTAAGAGTGTGCCTTTCTGCTGTGAGGGGTAGGTGTCTATTTGGAACTATGCTTCTGCAAAGAATGTTGACACTAAATTAACATTGCTGCATCTGGAAAGATGCTGCTCTTAAACAAAGTGCAAACTGGGACTAAGCCTGCTGTGAAAAATGACACTAACTTGGTGTAAAAATGGCTGTGAGGGAGAAGACCCCCTGGTTTCAGAGGCTTCTTGCAGTCCCAGTGCAATACAAGTCAGTGAGAAAATAGGCCATGTGTTGGAGGGAGCACATTTGCTAAGGCTGTGAGGCAGACACTGGTCAAAGGAGGGTGTATGCAAATCTGAAACTCTGTCTCTAGTCCTTACCATCCTCCAGACAGCAACTTCTTCCTCCTCTCCCAAAGGAGTGCCTTTACTGTCGCCAGGCATTTTACTGGAAGTGCAAAACTTGCTGGGTAAAGAGCAGTGCTTTCTTCTGTCTCTTTTCCTTCTGAAAGTAACTCTAACTAACCCTTTATTCCTCCTTTTGGCTGTCCTTCATGCTTCCATCTGAGCATTTCTTCCTGTGTGAGTGGAAAACCCTGCTGTGTCTCTAAGTTCAGACACTGTTGTCATCAGGGAGTTGTGTGTGGCCCTGCAAAGGAGCATCACACAGGTGATGGTGTGGTGAGGTGAGGAAAGGTGGCATCATTCTGTGAAAAGAAAAAAAGTCAAGGAGTCCCCAGCTTGGCATCATGCCTTCTTACTGTTCTTGTTTCCTGCATCTCCTTGCTGTCCTGTGGCTGGCAGGCAGGGACCCTGGGCCCAATGAGGTGCTGTGCACTTGTTAAGAAGCAGCTGTAACTACCTCAGTGGTGCCTGAGTCATAGCCAGCCCCCCTCTTGTATACTTTGATTCTGTGTGCTGCTCTTCAAAGAGTGGAATTATTAGGTTCTCTGGAAAAATTACAGTTTGGCCTGTCTTTATGCATCTGTCTCTTGCTGTGATCAGGGACTTTTTTTTTTGTTTGGGGGTCTGTCTTTATCTCCATAGGTCTGCCTGACAGAATGGAGGTGTGATTGTAGCACGTTGGCCTGTCTTAATTTAACCATCAGAGGTAACAGCAGCAGTGAAGAGGCAGCAGCACTGGCCAGCAACCAATTTATAAATTCTCCAGAGACCTGGTGTGAGATATCAACATATCTCAAGGTATGTTGACACTGCAGCAACTGCTGCTGGCAGAGATACCTTGAGATTGCTGTTAATAATTTCACAATGACTCAATGGTTACTTAGCAATGACTGAGTTCAATAATTGTCACAGTTTGTTCTGTGCCTTGGGTGAGTTTTGCAGCTTGTCCTGAGTACCATGCTGCTGTGGATGGGATATGCTAGCAGGAAACAGGGATAGTGTTTTACATGAATAATATGAATGTCCATCCAGACACATCCTCAGCACATATGGAACCAATGCTAAGAGACTAAAGATGTAAAATGAGGCAAACATAGAGAACAAACATAGACTAGCTATATCTAGAGCAATCATGCCAGGGGAGGGATGGGGACAAAGCAGTGTTTCTACTCCAGTGCTGGAAGTATGAGCCCATGCCAGAAAAATGATGACCAGAACTGTTGAAACCCTCCCATGGTGTCCGATTCTGGAAGGTACAAAGTGCTGGCAGAGCCTGTGTCATGCTGCAGAACATGCTGCCAGTGCCTCAGAAGTGGTAGAAATAGAGCATGAAAAGTGGCCCTGCGAGCCCACCTGACGATGCGCGGCTGTTACCTGCCACAGAGCCGTCCCCGGGGCTCTCCTGGTTTACCCTGTGGCGTGGCTTATGTAAGCTGTCAGGGTAATGAGGGCCCACAGAGCTGAACGGAGCTCCTGGGCTCTGCTCTGCCAGCCAGCGCTTCTCCCTGAGCTCTGCCTGCCTGCTCGAGCCTAGAGATTGCTTCTCTCATCCTTGCAGGTGGGTTTGGGTTGCTAAACCAGGCACCCCGTTTCTGTGCCCCTTCTCTCTTCCCATTCAGTCCAGCATAACTGGACCTTTGGACTTGAAAACAACCTGTCTTTCAGCTAACAAGATTTGTCCTCAGGACTTTTTCTTGCATTCTACTTTAAGCATCATTTTTACATGCTCCTATATTTGATAGGGCAATGGAAATGACCTGCACATGGAGATGGTCCTTGTATTAAAAATACAGTCGACAGTGTGTTCTAAATGAGATGCACTGCAGTTTTTCAGGAGTCATTCAAGTGTGCTCCCCATAGTTGTAGGCTGGCTGTGTATCACTAGCCAGTGGAGCTTTGCCACGGGAGATGTGATCCAGATTTGGGACGAGTGTCTGGCCTGGATCTTTCTGAATCAGTGTTTTAGTCACAACCCAGAAAAGCACTCGGGACTTTGGGTAAAGCTGAAATAAATGATGTGAAAGCCGGGCCGTTTGTCCCGCGGTTCCGATTGGAGCCGTGAGTTTCCCGCAGGGGAGTTTGGAGCTGCAGCGATTCCCTCCCTCCCTCCTCTGTCCGTCCCTCCGAGCCCGGCCGCCCGCACTGCAGCAGCCCCACCTGCTGTCGGACGGGCAGGACGTGGCTCCCTCCTTCCCTGCCGCGCCTCTGCCGTGCCAGTCACTCATTCCCATCTCTTATCGCCCTCGCTCACCCTCCTGCCCCCTTTGACATTCCCTTCTTTGCGCTCCTCGTGTTTGTCATCTCTTGTGTTGACTCTAAGGATATCTTATCTCGGCTTGGAAAGCGCTAAGTAAATTTACACACGCTGCGAGTGCTTGATAATAATAACAAGGCTAATCTTTTGCTTTTACCAGCATTTGATTTCAAGAGCTCTCAGTGAAGAAAAAGTTATGAAGGCAAAGATATAACTAAGGTTCTTGAGATGGTTTTTTTCTGAACTGAAGAGGGTGACTTCATGTATTTTGAAGTTTTTTCTCTTGAAAAATGAGAACACCACATACAAATCTTCCCAGAATAAGAAAGAAAATAAATGAGTCTTTTTACTTGACAATACTTATAAAAAGGACAGGGTGATACATGATGCATTAAGGTACTTTTTCTTTATACTGCTGCTTTTATGAGTTTGAGATGAGCACAGTGATCAAGAGTAAGGCTTATTTACACCACAGATTTACTTTGAGATGAGGATGCTTTTGGGAGAGGAAAAGATTTTTATGTCTAACAGCTTTTTAAAATAACTATATATATGTATATATATATTTAAGGACAAATTCTGCAACATACTTCAGCGCATGTATGTTTTCAACAACAGTTTTGTTTTAGTCAATGTGGATGTTGCCAAATCAGGATCTAGACCATCAAGTCTACTTCCCCTAGAAAAAAAACCCTACAGTTCCAATGATCACTATCTCCCCAAGTATCTTATTTTAGAAGAGTTTGTTAGCCTAGAGTGTGACATATTCCTTTTCATTTGAGAGTAGGGCGAGAACTTGCCTCTGGCATGAGATTCCAAACGCTTTGTTTTGAGGATTCTTTAGATTCATGGATTAGAAATGTGGAATTGAGAGTGCATGCATGTATGTGTTGTTATGCCTTCTTGTAGAATATGGTATGCAAAAGTAGAAGTAGAGTGAAAAGGTGTTGTTACTTAGTTTGGGGTAGTGTAAGGATAATTGATATAATTTGTTTCCAAAGCAAGTAGAATTAAATTTCAGGCATTATCTGAGATGGACGAAGCTTCCTCCAAGATTCTATTCTATTCTATTCTGCAAAAACCCAGCAAAGCAGACTCCAGCTGACGTTGGGAAACCCTTCTTTATTTGTGACATAGCATGTGTTTTACACCTGGACTTATAAAATTTTTATTAAAAATCTGTTATTAAGCCATCATATGTCATTTTGATAGGTTGATAGGACAGTTAATAGACAATGTTGAGCCTTTGCTCATTTCCAGCACATTGAGAGTTGGATTCATCAGTCAGGCAAGATTTTAAAATGTTATAAAACAAAAATATGCTTAACTACACGTTCTGAATGCATAACAAAGGTATTTCTTTTATTCATTATGTAAGATACTTCCTCTCAAAAGATAGTTTAGACCTTAATTTTTGAAAAGGATGTTTGGATTTTTTGGGTGAGTAAGTATTTCTGCCCATGTCTCTGCCTGATCTGCTTTGTGCCTGTGTAACCCAGCAGGGAGAGCACAGCACTTTTTGATGTTCTCAGACAGGGAGAATGTACCTTGCTTTGAAGATGAGGGAGACACAGTAGTGGTTAATATTCCATGTGCAGGTTCTCCACAGAGGTTACACTTTACTCCGCAAGAACTTAAAATGTCACAACTGCCACAAAATGCAGTGAGTCCAGAAACTCAGTGCAAGATGTACAAAATAAAGAGAAGAGGGAGCAATCTAGCTGCTGCTTTTATTGATGTCTTTTGAAATATAACCATAGGTTATATCTACACATTAGAAATTCCCTATGATAGACCCACATAGATATATATGATGTTTCACTCAGTACTAAGTTGCTGGAATTTGAATTGGTTTCTGAGTATAAAGCATCTTAGTGGATGCCTCTGTTGCCAGAGTCATTGCAGTGGTGTGTAGCAAGTAAGAATGTACCCTGGCTTTACCTTAGAGGCAGGGCAGTCCTTCTCTTTCTAAGAATATTAGATTCATTTGTCTTGGGGTCCAGCTGCACCCAGGCTGAGACATCTGGTAGCCACAGCTGTGTGGCAACTCAGTGTTCTGGTATCTGTAATATTCCTATATGAGTGCAAAGTAGATTCAGATGTTTAGAATTTGCAAAAGGATTGAAAAAACTTTATTTTTGTGAGGAATTCAGTAGGCAAGCGGGTCATCCTTTACTACAGCTCAGTTTCCAAGTAATGTAGTAAAGGCTGATGAACAGGAATCTGGACCTCTGAAGGATGAAGCTTCATGACAGCCTTTGTGGAAAGTCTTGCTTCTGTTACTAGGCACAGCTCATAACCAAATGGAGCAAAATCTCTTCTTCAAATGCTTGTTAATAGGTTGGAGACCTTTTATAAACGTGGCAGTTAAGCAAATGTATGGTCATGTCTATGCATGGCCTCCTGTCAGTCTGCTCACTCAAGAATGTGGCAAAGAAAGTTTATTCACTAGTATTTCATTGTTTACCCAGGGTTTTAGCTAAACATGTTAGAAAGGTCTGAGTTAGCCAACAAACTGACTATCCCTAGATTACATGGCTGAGGTAAGATTTGCAAGAGGAAGTTTTCAGTTTATTAAATCTACAGCTAGAGTTGGGAAAAAAATACACAGCATTCTGGGCATATGAACCATCCTTTGGGCACTTGAGAGGGATTGATGGCAGCATTTGCTACATTGAAAGCTCAGTGGATGTGAACTTATGTCTGTTTGGCTCAATTACTGTGCTCTGAGCAGTGTAATTTAAATATTGTGTGTTTCCGGAAGGTTAACATTGCTGGTACACTTCATGCTCTTCACTGTAAAAAGCAAGCACTTTAAAAACAAGTGACAATCTCCCATTTGCCACTATGCAATCAGTGAAACTGTTCTGTTAAGATCAAAATTTTCAAGGCTAAAGTCAATTAGAGGGGGGAGGGGGTTTCTTAAATTTGTTAGTCCCCGTGAAACAGACGCAGAAATGATACTGGGAGTCAGGCTGGCAATAAGGCACAGGCAGCACACCAGCCAATCTAGGGGCTAAATTTCTTTATATAAACAATATTTTCAGGGGAAAGGCTGTGCCCTGGGGGCAGAATTGCCCACCCTTGCATGGTTTAGAAACTTGTCAAAGATCTACTGTCACTGAGGCAGACACTTGCTGAGTGGTGTGACACAGACATAAATTCTGCAGCTTCCCTGGGAGCTTAGTGCTGCCACTTTCTTGGTAGCAATATCCCAAATATCCCATGTTCAACCTGGAGCGAGCCATGGTTTTACTGGCAAGGAGTAGCTCGGTGTACATGCCCTGAGGTCAGTGTCTGTCCATGTGATCATGAGGATAATCCCTTCTCCAGGCACCCTTACACAGTGTTGTGCAGCAGGGAAAGGTATGGAGTTAGTACACGTTTTTCTATACATTTATATATATTTAGAGAGCAGTACTAGCACAATTCCAGTGAGAGAGAGCAGAGCACAGACAGGTTGCTGTGCAGCTGGTCATTGCACAGTGAATTCACCTGAGCTATTGCAATAATTTGTTCCTATAGCTGTGTTCTAGGATACAGTCCCAGTCTTAAATGTCATCCATATTTAAAGTGAAGCTCATTTTGTGCTTTTTCATTTTAGCTATTATTACCAGTTTCCTAGCAAGGTTTTGGAAGTCCAGCTGCAAATAGCAGACTTCACAGAGTGGCTGTATATATATATATATATATGTTTAGATTATCTTCTTGACTTCCATTCACTTAAATGAAGTGGCCTATGATTTTTATGTTATAGGACATAGCAAAAGATGCACCTGCCAGTTTTATTTCTGCTTTTATATTGTTGGAAGAGGTTTGGAAGTTTGATCTAAGTATACTCCCAAAAGTTGAGATGCTCCTCTGAATCCTTTCAGTTTGCTGGAGGAATATTGTGATGGGGGATTTTTTGCTGGAGGGCAGCCCAGGGTCTTAAAGGTCCATTTGAGACTTACAACATCTGATTCTTGGAATCGAAATGTAAGCCCAAATTATGAGCACCTATATGGGGGTTTCTGGTGAACTCACTGAAAATCTTGTATGAAATATGTGCTGTCACATGCTCTGTTGTCTTCTGGGCAGATCAAAAATATCAACATTTCTCATGGAGTAACTATTTTTGTCTCAGTAGCAAATGAGCAGGAGCTGGACATGACATAGAATGGAAAAGAAAATGAAATATGAACAAGAAGAAATCTTTCTTTAGCCATTTACAGAGTAGCCATTTGTCAGCAGCTGGTAATACATATCTATTTTAAGGAGTAGAAGAACATTTGAAATGTGCCACTCATATGTGATTTGAGTCCTAAATGTAGCTTGTGGTTATGAGTCTGTCTTTAGCATGTTGCAATGTCCTGCCCCAAAGCCTTTTGGTCACATAAACTTATCTCAGATTTAATTTTGTTTCACTTGTAGTATTAATTCAGGGGTTGTTACAGTTTATTTGCTTTAAAACAATCTGTGTGATTTTTCTTTGCATTTGGCAAACCTCGTCATTTTGGAATCCTAAATGAACTGTTAAAAGAACTGTTTATTATAACCCTATTATATGGATGTATTTTGACAAACAATGTGCATGAACTTGATGGTGCATCAAAGCAAAAAAACCAAAATGGGCTTTGACTTTAAGGAAAAGACTTGAACCACTTGAACTACTGTCAAGATCAAAGTATATTTCATTTACTGGAGTCCTGATTCAGCAAAGCATGTAAGAAAGAATATCAGACACAGTGAGCTTTCGTGGCAGCCAGTGAACATGATTGCATTTACTGCTGGGATTCTTGCTTCTCAAAAATCCCAGCCAAACAAAACAGTTGCCAACAATGAAGCCATCAAAAATATTGTAGTCTTTCTTCATTTTCACTTCCTTGCACAGCGTTCCTTACACAATTTGCATTATTCATAATGAATTGCTTTAATCACAAGGACTTAAAATTTTAAAAGTTCCTGCATTTGCAGATCTGTTTCTCTTGGTAAGTGTGGTTGGGTGACAGGAAATAGCTTGTGTGCTTTTCCATGTCCTAGTAATCTTTTAATCAGATAGTAATGTTTCATGCAGTGGACTTACTGCTCTTCTCCATCACCAAGAGTCTTAGAATATGTGTGCTGACACCAAATAATGAAAGCAGTACTTTTTTTCTTAATGGAAAATGCCTAGTAAGACACTCTGGTTCCCTACATCCCTCTTTGTTTCTCAAGCAGACCAGTGAGGGCTTTCAGCCAGACAAATGTTTTATGGCAATAGCGCTTTATGTTTTCGTAACACCCTTTCTTCTAAGGGTCTAAAATGCTTTACAGCACTAATAAATTAAGGCTTAGCACATCCTATGTGGTAGGTAACTATTATGTCCCTTTTATGAGGGCCAGACTTTGTGGAGTAAGCTGCATTCAACATGCCAGCACACAGAGCAGCCATTTGGGGTTTCATCCCAGAATGATCATGTGAGTGCTGTCTACAATGGAGTCTATAAAAGAGGTATCTATAAGGCAAAGTACTAGGACTTTTAGAAGCAGTGTTTGTCTTTGGACCTTATGCAGAGAGCTTTAAAAAAATTGTGAAGAAATTATTAGACACCAAGAAAAGTCTTGGAAATAAATTCAACATGAAAAAGTCTAATAAATGATGAAATGAAGGTTCTTCAGTCTGGAAAGAATAGTAGTGTGGAAGATGGTATGGGGAATCAAAGGAAAGGTTTTGGAGTGGAGGAACCCTGACTAGATTTTCTTGGCTGCAATTAAAAATGTACAGGAGCATCTGGTCACCCCATAATACTTCAGCTGAGATTAAAAAAAGTCATGACACTGTTAACCATGCTCATTCCCAGCCTGAAACCTAAATAACTCTAGGCAGCTGCACTAACTCAGTTTTTAAATCACCACAACTGGGCTGCAGCTCTGGGTAGTCAAATGAACAGCTAAAAGACTTTCAGCAATGTATTTGTGTCTGAAATCTGACTGGTGAGACCCCACAAGCCCATGCAGGTGTGTTAAACATCTCACCACCTCTTTTGCTCGTGCCCCTTTGGAGTCTCCAGGGACAATAACCACTTAGGGTTGAGGAAACACCAAATCATGGTGGAAACTGTGACACCAAATGTGTAAATCCTCAGGAGCAGAAAAATCTAAATTACTTTCAAAATTAAGCTCAGTCATTGTATGGACAGACACGTGGGCTGTGATGGTTTGGATTAGCTGGGCTCAAGACATTGATCAGGGAGGGACCCCTCCCAAGATAAATTAACACCATGTGATAAACTCAGTGCTTCATGGCATGCTTTTTTGTTAAGTTGTTAAAAAAATCATATCATACAGGGATAACCTCATTATTGTGTTAAGATGAAGTGGAATACAGGCACCAAGGAATATCTTCTGTTCTGAAATATTCATAAGTTTTTTTGTTTTCTTTTTCTACTGACACAAACAGTCAAAAAGCAGCCTGAAGGAAATGTCCTTCGCTTTTGGAAAATGAGTTGGTAATTTATTCACATAAGGCCATGTAGTCATTTTGAATTAGCACATTGTGGAATCTACTAATAAAACGAAGTCAGTTTACATTTTAAACAACCTTTAATATTTGTAAAAGTAAATATCCCTTAATTTCTCAGCAATTTAGATGTAATGGAAATTGTCAGAAATTTTAATTTCTCCCCGTTTAGCTCACTCACAATGGCTGTCAAACAGTCAAGTGATATGACGTAAAGTACTGCTAATCGTTTCAGCACAAGACAGTACTTCAAAGGTAAGGCAAAGGATGTGCAGACACTAATGAAATTTTATTATCAGAACATAGAATTAGAATTGTGACAAGAGACAATGGTTGCAGTGACATGCAGCTAGAATGTTAAGCTTCTGAAATCTCCAGGCTGAGTCTCGCAGACAAAAATAGCTAAAGCTACAGACTTCTTAATAGTCTTAAATGGAAATTGAATGGGCTCAATTAATCAAATGAACAAACCGTAGGAGATTACAAAAAGGGCTCATTCTGTGTATTCTATTCAGGCTATTAACCTGCATGGCCACTGTGTTCTCTTTATAATGATGTGGTTTACAATCCATGTGTTGCTTCTCTGAGAGTGCATGTTTTTGTAATTCATAGGAAATCACAGAAAGCCCGTAAGACAGCAGGGCATGATGATTTTTTTTAAGCATCTCCTTTGGCAGACCCTGCCTAAAGCGAATCTTATTTCACATGATCAAGCCAATTCTGTCTGTGACACAGGACTGCATGTTTCTGGATATGTGAGCACAAAGAGTTTGCTTCAGAGCAGATCACTGGTGCCCCCCAGCTTATCCAAGGTAAAATGATGAATTTAAATGACCACTGGGCATCCCTTACTATTTTGGTGTTCACTAAAAGAGTATCTACTTTACAGAAACCTGTGAGAATCTCTCAGGTGTTAAAGAAGACACAGGTTTGATGCTAGTGGGTTCACTTGAATTGATTCCTGAAGTATTTGTAAAGTAACTGTCATTGTCCTCTCCTCATTCTTCTAATTCTCTGAACTGTGCTATGTGTCCTGTTGCCTTGTCAACTTTGTCATCTGCAAGGGAAAATAAAAAATGCCACATGGAATCTATTAGATTTACTTTCTTCTGAATGTGAATTAAACTTGGGTCAGAGGGATCAAAGCCTGGAAAGTTCTCTCTCCTTTGGAGGGCACATGCACTCTGATATTGGGAACTTGGTCTCTGATTCTCAGATTTGTCCCATTAACAATGCCTTCAGAGATAAAAAAAGTATTTGAGAAGAGTTGGAAACAAAAGATACCCATTCTGAAAGCATGTTTTGGGCCCTTTTAGAGAATTTAGTCCGTTTCCTTGTAGCTCTGTGCAAATATAAGGGTGTTAGGAAAATTCACACCCAGCATGGATGTGATAGTAAGGAGCTCTGCTGCAACTTGCACAGGACACAACCCAGCAGAAAGTCTGCAGTGTCAGGCACTGACTTTCCTTCCTCCACCTGCAGAGTAGCTACTGGCATTGGGGAAGGACACAGAAGTGTTTTGAGTGTGGAGCTGGGACTGGAAAATTGTTAGTAAACTCCACTAGTTGCCCTGGTGTCCTTATAGTACAATTTCTAGCTTCATTTTAGATGGGGGTGGAAGGTGTACTGTTTTATTTAGGAGATAATCCTGCACCCTGACAGATCTCTTGGCAAGAAAGGAGACTTTTGTCTGCAGAAGGAAAAGGTCACAAAAATCATGAAATTTATTAGCCCTACCATAGAATTCCATGGCACTGGCAGTAATAATTGCTTTCTAAATAAACAGGCAGGGTCACAGTATATATCTCTCAGATGTTGGTTTGGCCTGGCAGAAAAGTCCAGATTTTGAGTCCTGATCAAGAACTGCCTGTACCTGGTGCTTTCTGCTCAGAGCTGCTGCATTTTTGTTCCAGGGAATGGGGCTGTATCCCGCTGTGCCTTTCCCTGTTCTCTTCCTACAGTGGCTGCATTTTATTTTTCCCATTTTCTCTTAAAATTTTCCAGTTTCTCTCTCTCTGTCTTGGATTTCCTATCCGTGCAGTTTTTATTCTTGCAAAAGCTGAAAATAGACAATTCCCGTTCCCTTGTGCTATTTCCTGTGCCACACTGCCACTCCCCTGCCAGTGTGGAGTGTAAACATGTAAGGATTCAAGCTATGCTAGTACAGATGCTTGCCAAGGGCAAACTGTAACCCAGAGTGCCTGATCATTAGCTGAAAGCAAACTGCACATCCTACATGCACATATGTTGTCTGTTTACAGTTTTGATTCCATTGCTAAGTTATGCAAGTCTACCAGTCAGGGAACAAAACCAATGCCACATATGTTTGGTGACTAACCAAAAACATGATTTGTCCTCACAATAAAAAAAGTGGGGAGGGAGAAGAGTCAAAAGCTTGTATTCCACTTAGTAATGCAATTTGGAACAGAGGTGACAAGTGGCTTGAAAATATTTTGGTTGTTGCGTCAATAGTAAAAGCAGAGCAAATTCTGAATGGGCAACACTCAGCTGTGTTGCTGCAGGGAGAGCAAACATTGCCACATGGCTTGTGCAATGCAGCCAGCACTGTTCCTACCCTGAATATCTGCACCAAACTGCTCTGCAGAATTTGCCTGCTGAGGAGCAGCTCCCACTAAGTTTCCGAGTCTCACAATTAGTTCATACGCAGCAGAATGCTTTGGAAAATTGGGCAGAAAAGGAATCCTTATGACTTGTTTGTTCCAGAAAGGAGTTCTCTCTTCTCCTGGCCTTAACCTGGAGCTGAAGGTTCTGGACCATGGTGACATGGCCCCTGTCCCTCAGCTCCAGTGTACTGGGGCAGCAGCTCTCTCCTCACTAATGAGGGTGTTGGAGGATTAATGAATTGGAGATTATAATGTGCTTCTGGGGTCACAAAGATGTTTAAAATGGATGGATCTGTAGTGCTGCCTGTCGTATCCACTGCCAGCTCCTCTGATACCTTAAAACCTCCATCAGTGAAGGCAGGGAAACTGTGGGAATGTAGAGTCTCACCACAAGGGGAAAGGAGAGTGTGACTGCCTGGTAGAAAGCTTCTTATCTTGCTGTGGTATTCTTGAACAATAAGCTTCCCTTGATCTACAAAACCTCTTTCATGTAAAATTCACGTATACCTTGGAAGGGCTCTTAATTAGACAAAAATTCTTCAAATGCAAGAAAAATTCAGATTGAAAATACATTCTTACTGGGAATAAGAAATTGTTGTCCTGGCAACAACAAGCATCTGTGTTTCTCTCTCTCTTTTTTTTTTTTTTAATCTTTTTTCCCCTCCTTTTTTTTCCCTTCTCCCCCTTTTTGTCTCTTTTTCTCTTTTTCCCCCTTCCTTTTTCTTTTTTTTTTTCCCCTCTTTTTCTTCCCTCCCTTTTTTCTGTCTTTTTTCTTTTCTCAGGAGGGACCTTGTCTTGTATTTGCAGTACCCTGAAGAGGACTTCTAGGTTTTAGCTGTTCCTGTGAGTTATAATGGTCAGGGTTAGTCCTTCAAGCAGAATTTCATGCAGCACTCTGCAGGGGAGGTCTTGATGCTGATTTTTTTCCCTCATGGGACTCAGGTTGGTATAAAAGTGCAGAATCAAGTTTATTCTAGGATGAGAAGGTCTGTCTTAGACAATGAGCCGCTACTCAAATTTTAGTTAAAATGCACTTACACACTTCATGGAAACAACAGTTCTTGGAAATGAAAAGCTTTATATGCAGAGGGAAATCATATGGAACATGTTTATGTTCAAATTGAGGAGGCCCTTGGCAGGTGAATAGAAAGCTGCAGGGCTAACAGGTTTATCTTAGTGGACTGGTACTAGTATTGTGTATTGGATTGGGATAAACTATTAATTATAAATCCAAACCTCTCCTAACAGAGTTGAAAAGGCACAGACAATATTTTGGTAAGGGGAAAAACCTTGAAATTGTCATAAACCTCCTCTCTTCACCTCTAATACAACCCCTTGGTTTTTAATTGCTCCTGTAAAGTGGAGCAATCACAGGATCCTCCTGTGACATTTTCAAGTTTTCTGTCTGCTCCACTTACGAGAAACAAATGGGTCTGCTCAGCTCCATCTAGATTGAGTTTTTCATGAAGTCATTACTTCTGTCACAGGGACTATTTTCAAATTGAAAAATCTGAAACAATAAATGATGGTGAAGCAGTTAATAACTGTTAAGAAATCACATTTGGAAAATTGCATTTAAGCAATAACCTTTCTCCCTGTAATTAAATGACAGAAAGGTCCTGGTTTTAATTAAGTCAGCAATTTATAGTTATGAAGCTATACTTCACTATGCAGATTAGAAGATGATAGGTCACAGAACACCCTGAGTGCATTTTTAGCAGAGCTGATCTGGTAATTACTCCACTGTTCAGTGGTGACCACAGTGAACCGTATCTCTAGATTAAACAATTTTCTTTTCCCTGCTCCATGATGTATAACCAGGATGAGTAAATGTACCACTAGGACTGCATCGAACATCTTTAAATTAAAATGGATTTTAAATGAGGGGGCATGAGTGAAGAAAGTAATGTTTGAAGAACAGCGGTAAAAATGAATGGGCCACTAGGCAAGTCTTGCAAGCAGAGAATATATCATTGTTTTACAGGGCTTTCTATCTTGTGCCTGAATGTTTGGTGCAGATTTATGAGGAAGTAAAATGCTAATGTTAGTGTATTTATAAACATATGATGGGGGTTTCATCTATAATTTATTCCCAAGCCCTGCATTATGCAGCCTATGAAAGAAAATGAAATGCTGTGTTGGACAGCGAAAGGGTTCATTAATACAGCTTTCACATTTTATTTAACTAACCCCTAGCTCATATTACACATTGATTATTACATTGTGAGATGGTTTTGAACGCTTATTGTGTTCTGCTCCTCAGGCCTTTTGCTAGCAACTTCAGTAAGATTTCAGCAGCATTCTGCTGTCTTATTTCAAGTAGCACTAAGTATATTCACTTGGCCTTCAGGCATATCAACAATGTATGCATATTTATGGATTCTTTTTTTCCTTAAAGATTTTGGGGGAAAGAGGTAGAGTACATTGTTACAGCTTATTAGTAAAATGTGTTATTTTAGTTAGATACTCACAAATAACCTGTACTCAAGTTGTACCACAGAATCAGTTCCAATCAAATGTAACCAGGGTAAGCTTTGCTGAAGCAGAGTTTGTAAATAAGGAATGTTCAAATAGCACTTTAGTTCACAGTTACTACTTCCTTTTACTTGTAAACAAACTAATTCATTGACCAGAATAACTTCTTTAATGGTCAAATTAGCTATCCGTGTAAATTGCCAGCGCTGTGTGGAAATCTCTTAAGATTTGCCAATGCAGTCTGAAATTTACTTACCAAGCTCAATTTTCCCATGTATTACAACTGAGTGCTTGTTGTGGGGGAGGGGTGGCACGTGTGGAAAGGGATGAAAAGCCAGTTACAAGATGATATTTATGAAAGTGGACATCAGTAACTGTTGACATTAAGTGAAGACAGCAGATGATGGTTTTCAAGTTTACTGATACAAATACTTGCTTGCAATTCCTTTTTACCCTGATTGCTGGGTGATTGTTTTATTTTTATTCCCAGGGTTTTTTTAAAACCTTATTTTGATTCTCTCTGACTTTAACAAAAGGGGCTTCAGCCAGCAGTAGGCAGTGGCAGGATTATATCAAGGTTGAATTTGTCTAAAGAGGGCAAGGAAAAGAAAGGCGAAAGTAGCATCTCTCAAGCACAGTTACTTTCTTCCAGGCTTTGAGAGGGATTTTTTTGGGGGTGGTGGGGGAGTGGTGAGGCTTTTTCCATACAGTCATAACTTTATATTTGTGAGAACTTCCTTGAGAACATCAAGGAATAGTATACAGCACTGAATGTCAGGTTTCTAAAATATGCAGTTGTTTAAATAAATGAGAAATTGTTTGAATAATGATAAGCCTGAAATCGTCTCGTAGAATCAGACGTCTTAGGAAGTTTCTTCTTTTAAAAGAGGGTAAATCTCCACTATGGAAATTCTGGAATGCTGGGAGAATATGAAAAAGAATGGAAACATTTTTATTTCTTTTTCCTTCTCCTTTCCATTTTTTTTTCTGTTGATGGGAATGACATTTAATTTAATTGATGACAGAGCTTTCCCCACCATCACACACACATGCACATACACCCCTCCGCCATGTTTAACCTGTATGGAAAGAAACAAGCTTAGCACCTCCTTTGTACATCTACCTGTATATAACTTAATTCTGAAGAACAGTTTAGAGATGATGGCTGCTGGTTTGGTTTAAATGTGGGAGCAGAGCAAGGGAGCAGCTCTGTGGCTGCTCAACGATGGGAACAATTGGCCCACTGGTCATCCAGTGCACAGAATGTATTTTGTACACTCCACACAGTCCTGGGGAAGCTGGGCAAACAAAGTAAACAAGACTTATTTAGCAGAGGCATGACTTGGGTTCAATGACCTTGGCATATTTTTACACCACTCAGTTGTGAACTGTTATCAGAAGCCCCCAGTTTATCAGGGTAAGAACACCTTTCCTCATTGCAGTTGGTTTGTCTTACTTCCCTTTACATCCTTCTCTCTTTCTTTTTTGTTCAGTAATTTTTTGGTAATTTTTTTTTTCCCCTTTTCTCTATTGCTGTTTACAATCTTCAGTGGGTATCACAACCTGTCAGGGTGAAGATACTTCAGAAAGCTGCCATCTAGAAGCAATCCTGTGCTTCAGACTGAATTTTAGATATTTTTAAAGATTTCATTTAGCAATGGGTGACATTTGGAGTTAAAAGGGTAGAGATGCAGAGCTGCAGAGCTCTAATCCCTTAAGATGTAGCACTAATAATGCTTTCTGTGTAACACTGGGGACAGGGTCATAATAACCAAAAATCCACACACATCCAAACTCCAGGGTCTACAGTCTGTTAGAACTCTATGAAACTTGAAGCACAGAGATGAACTCCTACTCTTTTCTGGCAATTACTGTCTGTCACACCAACTTCTTGTTATCAGCAGAGCTTCTTATCAGCTTACTGGAAGTTGTTAAAGCTAAATGGAAATATGTGAGATTTTAACTGACTTTCACAGAAATGTGAAGTTGCTCTCAACTCCTGTGTTAAGACAATTATCTAAATCAGGATTTGTTTTATTGCTTCTGAAGAGCACGAATTTACCATTTTGCTTTCTCCTGAAACAGCTGGAATTACTTACTCTTGGAGGTATAGATTTCCTGTCACTCCTTGCAGAGTCTACGAAAGTTCATGGCAATATTCCCTGTAGACAAGGCCTTTAAAATGGCTGTCATGAGGCATGGAGATGTAAAGTAAGTTGATGCAGAAGAATTATGTGTGGGACTTAGCCTTCTGTGACCATGTACACCTGCCTTATAAGGACATCCAGGGCAACTCTCCCTTTGAGACAGCCCATTCTTCCTATGTTACATCCAGAAAAGAGACACACAATTAAGGTGGGCAGGAAAGCATTTGAATTATGGAGAGGTACGTACTTCATGATGTGTTTGACAGCAGAATTCAGATAAGGAAAGCTGATGAATTCTTATACTTCTCAGGGGAAAAAGTGAATTTGAATCAATGTGACAAAAAATTGCCAAGTGGTGCTAGCATGCTTTGGAAAAAAGCAGTAAAATCCCCTTCACTTTTACTATGGAGTTCTTGAAGAACACCTTTTTGAGCTCACTTTAGGCATGGTAGCTTTGCAGAGAAGCTTACTGGAAAATGCTGGAGTACTTTTACCCTGCCATGAATCAGAATATTATCTTCTCTCTTTACCAACAGGCAAAGATGGTGAGACTTACACTGACTTTCCAGGAATCTCTGCAGCTGCTCAGCTTCTGATCTGAAATTCTGCATCTAATGTTGAAACAATTACACTGATCAGTTTTAATTATTCCATTGGCTCACTGTGGTGTTAAGAAGCAGAGTGCACAGATCAGCATGATGGGTATTAGGATTTACTCATGACCAGGCTCCTTTGGTCAGACTCTCTTTAATGACATGGAGGTTACATATTTACTATTTCAGTAAGGAAAGCCCTTGTGGGAGGTGCTGTACAAGCAGAACAAACAGCTGCCCCTGCTGTCACTGTCCCAAAGTGTAGGAATATTTAACATGGAGGTTGCAGTGACCACAGTGGTTCATAAGGAGTAGAATCCCCTGCTGGGATGGGGAATGAAAGCTGTTATTAGCTAAAAACATTTCCCTGTGTGTGTCGTGGGCTCATACATACTTGTCTCCATATTTAAAGGCTGCTTAAAGGCTGCTCTGAAGCCTTACAGCATTTTATTTCCAGGACTGCAATGTCATCACCATGGATATTTTGTTACTGTCAGTGTTAACAAATTTTGGGATTTGAAAGTAAAACGAGAAACATTTAGAGTCTACATAAACTAGATTATGCATTGTGGCGAGATTCTGCCTAAAACATGAAGCTCAACTTTGAAAAGCAGCTGTTCAATCAACTGTCTTCAGGAGGTCAGTCAGGACACAAACATGAAGAACTCTATAGCAATCTGAGCCTTGGTTCCTGCAGTCTGTTTGGCTCAGTGTGTTTTGGGGAGTAAATTAGAATAACTTTGCAGAAACTTCAACAGATGTTGAGGATCAAAATGGAAAGCCACAAACATCAGAGCCCTGTGCACTCCATTCTGTCCTCTAGTGCACCTAGTCAGCCTGGACTGCTAAGTTTGTATAGCAAAGTATTGGATTTCTTCCCCTTAATTTTATTGGGAAAAACATGAGGTTTGTTAAGATGAAACCTCCCAAAAATTTTTTTTTTTTTTTTTAAAGAGGATTAGTTTTCCTTGTGACTACAAAGGTGTTCAGCCTTTTGTTCTCAGACTCACATTTTTTGGTCTCTGCTTATAAGCTGGAGAGCCAACAGTCAGTTTTAAAATATTGTGCATTTTGCTGAGCAGCCTGACAGTGCTACCAATAGATCCCTCAAATTGTCTCAGATTTTTGAAATCTCGTTTGGAGTATTTTACTGAATTTTAGTGAATCTTCTGCTATTGCACTTGAAGAAAAAGTGATCCAAGAAGCCATGACACAATACACTTTTCCTATGTACTGTTGAAAATTGCCAAAGCAGGTCACTTATACATCAAAATCCATCTATTATTCTATTCTTAACTGCATTAGTTTGAATAAACAGCAGATAGTAGTATCATACTTGTATTATAATAAGATAGTATATAAAATATTAGAAACAGTCCATTAATGAGAAATTGTTGCTCCCTGTTCATCCAGAGGGGTCTCTGCCAACCTTGCTCCAAGGGCAGTCAGTAGTGTCATGTTGTGTAAGTGGTCTCTGTTACATTGTGCTCCCTGTATGAGCTGCAGACTTCACAGCAGGATACTTTATCTTTGATTGCATCACTCGTGTCTGGCAAGAACAGGACATCTCAAATGCTGTTTTTACACTTTGCAACGCCCAAATGGGAACTGCAGATTATGTTTGCTATGTCTCACTTCAGGTGTGGTACTTGAGTGCAGTTGTCTTGGTGCAGAGTCCCATCCTTAGCAGTTTTGCCTGGCTTAGGGTGGACATTATGTGGCCCTTTTTATCTGGCCACAAATCTCATCTAAATTGACAGCATGTATTCTTAACTAAGATTTTTAAATTTCAAATTTTCCGTCTGTACTGTGAATGTATAAAAAACTTATTTAAAGCATTTCTTCCGCGAAATGCCTGATGTGGGCAAAGACTGAGTGTTAAATACATTATATAAGGGATGGTATTCACCTTTGTTTGTCCCAGTACCTTGCTGTGTCTCCCCATCAACTCACTGGGACCTGGTGAAGGTCACAATCTGTGCCTGAGTCACCTATTCAAGAGAGAGAACAGCAGCTGGGGGCATAGCAAAGCTGGTTGACATTGGGGTGTTAAAGGGGTTTTAAATGTTAAGGGAAGGGATGCCATGGCAGTAGCTAAGGAAGTGCTCTGGGGGCAGTATTTTTGTGTGGTATCTTCAGGAATGGGTTACCTGAAGTCTACAGGGTGAAAAATGCTCTCTGCAACATTGCTGGCAGCAATTTGCAGTCATTTCTGGTACAAATGGACACAGCTCTGTTCTATTTATGGAAGGTTCCTGTAATGTGCTCAGGCCTCCCACTGACTTCAGTGAAGCTGTTCCCACTTACAAGGCTGGTGAACCTGGCCCATGAACTCTGCCAGTCACTCATCAGGTCTGAGATACAAAGCCAGCCTGAGAGCTGACAATATTTCTGTAATTCTGCCTGAAGATTGCTGTCTTGGGGTGAATCCAACAAGGAAGAGAAATTTTGCGTGCTCAGACCGAAAATCAAGTGCTGAATTTTTTTTGTGGAAGATTTGTCCATTAACTTTAATGAAGCTTTTTTTTCTAGGCTTACAAGTCTGAAGAGAGCTATTAAACAAAAGAGAGAGAGTTTGCTTGCCAGGCATTTTCTCTGCTCCCTCGGTTCTGTTTCTTTATAGCCACAGAAACACTTTCAGCCATATATCTTTAGAGCAATGCTAACACTTAGTGACCAGTTTAAGTAAATCCCACTTGTTAAATTCTTGTGGCTGCATTATGCTGGGAGCCTTACTCTAAGGGCCCTGTTCTGTCACTGCTTGTTTTTTCCACTTTAAATGAAGTGACTTGGATGGGATACACAGATTGGTGATGCAGGAGAAATCTTCTTCTGCGACTGAAAGGTGGAATGGTGTGGCACTAGAGCTGTTATTTGCCTCTTCTGTGAAAGGTAAGCAAAGAAATGCTTGATTTCCTGGACCTCAGGCTAACAGGGCAAAGCCTGGATGCAAGCCAGGCTGTAGATGGGCTTCTTTACTTCTGGCTCTTACTCCTGAATTAGGAGTCAAAGGTTTTGTGTGGGATTTGCTATCTTAGGTCTCTTCAGTGCATCCTTGGACAAGTGGAATTAGAAAACTAAATGGCAGTGAGTCACTTCAGAAGCAGTGCCTCACCTCTGTGACACCTGCAGTGCCCCCTTCCCTTCACAGTGGTGGACATAAATGCCCTGAAAAATCTTACATATTCAGGTTTAGAATTCCAGAGCTTCTCTGGGACAAAACCTGTGCCTGCCCCTGTCTTTCTCCCAGACCAAAGAGACAAATGATGCCTCCGACCATTTGCCTGCCTTCTCCACAGGGAGTGTGTCCCTCCTGTAGCTCTTGCACTTACCAGCCCCTGACTGCCTTCACAAGCACCCAGGTACCACATTTATCTTTCCCTCTTCCATGGGATTGAGGCCTGTGGATTCTGGATGTGCTGGAGTTTAAGGTGAGCACCTTATCCACACAGGCATCAGTACTGTTGTAATCTTGCAATAAAAATATCCTTAGTTTATTGGTGCACCAGATCTCTTATTTCAATTACAAAACACTGTTTAGAAGTCGTAGCTCAGGAGTTCTGGCCTAATTTCTCTTACAAATGGCTTATATGGATTTCTCTTGCTAGAAAATTAATTGACCATACAATAAACTATTTTCCCTTGAGCAGGGACTATTCTGTTTCCTATGACGTTACAGCAAGCTGTCTTTGGGCCAAATATTTAAAGGTATTTAGGTGCTTAAAGATGCAGGTAATGTGAATTTTCCAAAATACCTAGCTGCCTAATACACAGTGATTTCAGTGGGAGTTGCCATCAAAGAGCTTCTAAAAATCCCACTGTGCATCCATCTGCTCCTTCAAGCACCTGAATTCCTTTAAAAAACAGGTCCTTCCCTCCATCAGTGGAGACAAGTTTTATTTTTCCTAATGTACACATAGTTTTTTAATACATTTTCTTAGATATTGACTTCCACCTTTAGCTTATTTTCATTGTTTTGATTATGATGTCAAATCTAGTTGATGATCATGTTTATGCAGTTCCAAGCAGAGCGTGGGCACACAGCATCTATCCTTTATGACACGAACTTGGCACAGGAGCTTGTGTTAATAAATCATGGCTAAGAGGTTTGTAGGCAAGCAAACTGTCAGGAAGTCACTGCAACTTTTGCAGTGTATTAAATGATCTGTGTTTTGTTCTAACTTTTCAAACCCTCTTTGAAAACTGGTGTTCTGTTTCTCATTAGTGTGTCTTTGATCCAGTGAAAATATCAGTCCCTTGAGTTAATATTTCACCTGACTATAGGGCCATGTAATTTGCTACGACACTAAGTCAATAGGTCTCTGCTGCCTTACCCCAGCAGGACTTGTATGTGTAGGCAAAAAATTCTCTGCAAAACATGAATAACATGGGTCTAATCAAGAATTTATATCTCTGGTTAACCAAAGGAAAAAAGTGGAGTGTGAACATCCGTCCATCTAGGCACAAAAGAGGCTTGAGGGAAAGAAAACATTTCACTTTGTATCAATTCACATTCTCAATTTAATACATCAACAGGAGTGTCAGGACATGTACATCTTGCAAAGCCACTGAAATAGCAGTAGATTGATCTATCATTATTTACTGCCTTGGCCATCCTTTTTGTGTGTTTTCTATTATAATGTACTTGGAAACCTCAGATGGTCCTTCTGCATTAACCTCCACCTTCTGTCCTCATCTCTCCCTCTGGCCACCCTGTGCTACATTCTGAAATTTTAATTTCATTGCACAAGGTGCTATAAAATGAAAATAAACATTTGTCTGTGGAGAGTTTGCTGAGTCTGGAATATTCAGTGTGGCTTAAGCTAATTTAAAAACAAGTGACTAAAACTGTGCTTTTACTTTTTAAGGCTTTTCCAGCAATATTTCATTCTGTGGTTTCCAAAGGAGTGAAGCATTTAGGAATATGCATTAATCCTCACTGGGAATTGATCCAGAGCTTGTTTTAAGCATATGCTTAAGTGGTTTGTTGAACTGGGGCCATGGCTGCCCAGACCCATCTCTGGATGAGATTTAATTGAGCAATGAGAACATTTGAATCCATTTACTTGTACTTGTGGGGTTTGAGATAGATAGATAGATAGATAGATAGATAGATAGATAGATAGATAGATAGATAGATAGATTAGATTGATTGATTGATTTTTAAAGTTATTTATGAGATTTATAAGGATTTGTGCACATGTGATATTTGGATTCACTGTGAGAGAAAGGATCTGATCCTCTTGCTATGACTCTGCAGAAAAAAAAAATCTCTTTAGTGCAATACATGCCTGATACTGTGTCTAAAGAACAAGCAAATATTTTGTTATATTTTCACGATGCTGAAAAGAGATCTTTGTTGTGTGGGTTTTGATCCTTGCTTGGTTTTGGCTTTAAAATAGAACAATTTTTTTTAAAAATTTGTTTTACTGTATGGTTTCCGTTTCTGTCCTGGGTGTGTGAGGAGGAAGGGCCCTGTTGCAGAGGAGCCTCGTGCTCTGGTGGATGTGTTAGCTTTCACTGACCCACTGCAGCTCATTCATGAGTTCTCAGCTCTGACAGGTTGAATGCCTAGAGTGGTCAGTGATTAGACTGCCACTCCTAATATTCTCATCCCTGCAGTCATCAAGCAGGAAAACAGTGACAAGCAAATCTAGGCATCGTGGGAAATGCAGAGTCTGAGGAGCCACGGACTTTGGCATCTTAGGGCATTTACTGAGCCTGCAGTGGCATTCAGTGTGATAACACAGTAGTCTGGAGCAGAAAAGGAACCCAGAACTTGGCAAATACAAAGCAAATCTCACATGATACTTGCGACTTGTGCATTGCTGCCTGATGCCTTAGGGGTGGGAGAAGAATTTCAGAGGCCCCGGTGACTCCTTTGAGCTTGGTTGTTGTGTGCTCAGTTCTGGTGCTAAAGAGGTCTGACCCTGACATTTCAGGCCATCTTCTGAACTCCAAAATCTGTATTCATCAAGGCAAAATTCTCAATAAAATCAATAAAATCACTGGGAGTTTTCCTTAGACTTGGGGAACTTAATCAGAACTTAATGGTGCTTTTTTTTTTTTTTTTTCCCTCAAGAGGATGGTTTAAATCTTGTTTATCACTATAAATGGGGACTTCAGACCTCATGGAAGACATTCTATTTTACTAGGTTTTATAGTACAGGAACACAGCTTTTTACTGTTTTAGAGCTTTTTCTGACTGATGTGGTAAAATGAAATTTCTTTCATTTCATTTTGGCAAATTTCATTTTGCACCTGTTTTTCTTTCCCATTATTTGTGCAGATTTGAATCCTATTCCTGCCATTGTCCTGACTTCTGGATGAGTTTCCAAGGAACATTTTTAATGTCTTGGGCTGAATTCCCCGGGCCAATACCAAAGGCTGAGATGTATGCACTTGGTCATGACATTCACCTGGGATTTGCGGAGGCCAAAATTAAATCAGAGAAATCTCCAGGCTGAATCTGGGTCTCCTGTGTCTCTGGTGAATACAGTAATATCTTTATTCTCTATAGCTTTTTTTCTTAAAAAAAGTTGGAGTTCTGAAAAATATTTCTCTGACCTTCTTCCTACCAAAAAAAATAAAGAATAGGATGGACAGGATTCCATGAATCAGTATTTTCCAAGGAATTTTTATTTTTCAGAATTCTCCTGATTGATTATAGTTGTTTTCTTAAGAGCACCTTTTCTTAGGCTCGTGTCTAAATATACAAATTCTCCTTAGACTATGGGAAGTGCCATGTACCCTGAACAAACAAAGGACACGCCTGTGAAGTTACACACATCTGAAACAAGGTGATCCAATAAATGTGTTATGGAGCAGAATTAGGGAAATAATCACAGCAGAACCCCGATGGATAAATGTAAGTTCCCTGACTATGGTGAGCACTTCTCTGTGGCTCTTTGCTGTCTTTTTCTCCTCCTCAATGCAGTGTTTTTAAGCTCTCTGGCACGGGGAGTTAGAGAGTTATGCTGGACCATGCTAATGGCAGCCAGAGAGCAATTCTCTGTTTTACCACACCCAGGGCAGCTCCCTATTCCTTTGAGAGCAGCAATACCTTGAACTCCAGACAGAGTTGGTCAAATCTGTGAATATCTATTTTCATGGAAGTTGAGGACCAGTGTCCAGGCATCCATATTTGATTCCATATACAGATAAACAGCTGGATGTGTGGCTCTTGCATGTGTGCATGTGAACCCCATCTATTGCACCAGCTAGAATCAAGGCTTGATGGAAGAAGAAAACCAAATAAAAAGCTAACAATTGGTCTTAAGACATTCTGATTTGAATTAAACCATTAACAACAACTTTCCCCTGTTACAACCAGAGATATTCACTGTGTTTGGGGCAGGATGTTAAAGCATTAGAAAATTCCCCATGCTTAGCATTTGAACTAACCCCATGGTCCTCATTATAAAATCAGTTTGCAAAATCCTTACAGCTTTATGCCCAGGTTGTGTGATGTGCTCTGTAGCCCATCCTGCCCCTTTTGCTCCCTACAGCTCTCATCCCTACTATCCCCCTAGGTAAGGGATGGTAATGATCAGGGTGGAAATCCTCAACATGAATAGTAAAAAAAGAAATAAGGGTAATCAATAAAGTGTAGCAGGTCACACATGTAGTGCTTGTAATAACCATTTTAAAATTACTCAGCTGTGTAGAGAGACATGGGGATAAAATAAGTATGGCTTTTGTTGATTTTGTGACCATATATAAAGTGTTATGCCATCCTTAGAATGGAGACTGCACATAAAGGTTTGGAGGGGGGGCACTGTGGTTAGTGCAAGAATCAAATTAGAAGTGGGGAAAATAATGGTGCAGAATGTGATGGTGGTTTGTCTTCTCTCATCTGTTACACTGAGCAGGGAGGGAGTCCCCATCTGCACATGCCTCTTGCCTGGAATGTCAGGGACTTTGGACCCAGATGGCTGAATTCTCCCACAAAAGCTCTGCTGTGCAGGAGGAACATTTCAGGATACTGTTGCAAGCGTGAGTGCATCCATAATTCTGTTTTTAAAGACAAATCATTTCAAGTAGAGTGCATAGAGCTCATGACACAAACACATCTGGATTTCAGTTGTTGATCTGAAATATTCACAGTCCAATATGGTAAGAGCAGATGTTGGATTGACACTCATTGTAAATGTGAATGATCACATCACAAATCCCATATGTAGCTTAGTTGAGAGCAGCAAAGCCTACCTGCCCACCTTGGTTTTGCTCTGGGGTTAAAATTATTTCCTTACACACTTAATGTTAGTCACTGTTCTCTTTTTAGGTGCAGGGGATTATTATAAACCTCAAAAAGGTTTAGATGCAAACTGTGGTAGGAATTGAACTGACTGCCTTAATCAAAAGTACTTGGTTTGAAATGAAACATTAAAAAACCTCTTTAAAATGTTTAATATTATCATATTTTGTGCTTAGTAAGCACTGCTGTAGAGGTCAGTAGTATCAAACTTAATAGGTTGATCATTAAAAGACATCAAGTATCTGTGCCTTCTGCTGAGGTATGTAGAGACTGAAGAGCTTCTGGTGCCTTTGAGGAAAAGTAGCTGAGGCAAGAAAAGTGTAGCTAAAGAGGTGAGTCAAGGGTCCATAGAAAGGTCACCTGGTTTTTCAGAAGCTTTTCATTTTCACAGCATTTTGAATGAGTTCTATTGGTGTGAATACTGCATGCCTGGCCTTCTTTTTGTATTTACTTGTGAGTGTATCCACGAACTGGAGGACGTTGAAAATTATTTTGGATTCTTAAAATGTTACCATCTTCCAGAGAAAAATGCTCCCAGACACAACAGCTGGGGCCAAAACTTTTGCAGAAGAAAAGCTCAGGTCATGTCCCCTTTCCCTGCCTCTCAAAGCCTTGTTGAACAAGGCTGAACATTCAACAGAACATTCAGATCTAGAGAACCATGTTCTGTTCTTGGTGCCAGTCCTTGGTGTAAGTTACAATTCTCCAGGACAATGGGGGCTCCAAACCAGGGTACACGCACTGTGGGATTTCAGTGTGTGTGACCAAGGATGAGGGAAAGGTGTCAGATAAGAGATTACACAACCAAGGAAATAATTAGGCACAAGTTGAAGGTAGAACCTTTATCCCAAGGTGTGGGAGAAAGAATCCCAGAGATTCAAGAGGGAGTCAAAGACAGGGTTAAGTCAATGAAAATCATGTTGGCCAGTGTTTTAAATAAAGAAAAGGGAAGTCAGGGCACAAATGAGAAAGTTTGGAGGAAGAGCTGGAGTGAGGGGTAGGAACAATCTGAGTGCATTAGGCAAAATGCACTGGGGAACACGGGTAGCAGGGAATGTGTATGTTTTTATGTTACAAAGAGCACATCCTAAACTGAGCCATCTCAGAGTATAAAATGATTCAGACTTCAGCTTAACTTCCTTTCCTAAGAGAGGATTTTATTTCTGAATAGGAAAACATTTAAAATTGTAAAGAAGAAAAAGCAAGTACTTTCCTTGGAAGGATGGATGAAACATAAATCTTAAGCAGAACTATAAACTGTTGAGACAAGGCATTTTTGTTGGATTATGTAGCTCATATCAGATAGCAATAAATCAATCCTTCAAAGACAAAAGACTATAGAAAGAAGAATAAACCAAAGACTCTCCAAATAACAAAGGCCAGATACACAAAAGTAACTAAGGAGCTGAGGAGGCAAATAGATGCCTGGCAGGATTTTAAATGGGATCATTCAACACAGACAATCATCACCTGCTAGTAATTATTGGTGTCTTTAGGCTCCTTCAGGCCTAGACACTTCCTTGACTGAGGTTAAAATTCCCATCAGCATCAGGAAAACTTAACTCATAGCCTTAAAATCTGCAAGGCTGGTGCATCATCCCTAAGGTAAATGAAAAATTTGCCTAGTGGATGGGTTTGACCTATTGTGAGCTTTGACAGCACACATGTCTTAACACAGTTCTGTCTTTACTCACTTGGGTCATGCCACCGAGATGGGAAGTTCTGCATGTATTTATTTACCTTGCTTCCTAATCCAGGACTACATAGAGTAACAGATTTTTGAGCAAAACTCAAAATCTGATTGGGTGTGATGACAAATTCTAGTAGTGCAAGTCACTAATGCTTGTTAATGCTCACTAGCTCTGACATTTTGGAAATTAATTTTCTGTACTCTGAATTCCTATATTGTGGGAAAAAAAGGGCTCCATTCCAGTGCTGGAAATGTCAAAATCCATGTCACACTCTCTGCCTGTACCCTGCAGTCCCAGTGCCTTATTGTTCAGATCATCCAGACCTTTAACAGCATGCTCTGGCATGTTCCTAACCTGCACACACCTTGGCCTTCTCCCTGGGAATATCAAAGAATAAAAGGAGATTAAGGCTTGGGACTCATCCTGACTCCCAGGCAGAACAGTCATAGGAGCTGGGAAGTATTTCCAGGTCCCCTGGCTGGAAGTACTGGGGACTGTCCTTTTAGGTGAGCTCTGCTATGCTGGTAGCTACATTTTCATCCAGTATCAAATTTGGCTGATTTGTTTGTTGATATTAAATAAGAGAATGACTCAAGTCTTAAACTGTTGGAGGTATGTGCAGGAAAGGGATTCCTGTCCTTCCTAAATCAGAAGAAGTAAATGTAGTACAAATAATAAGGGGGGGGGGGGGGAAAGAAGAAAACTTGCTGTACATTTATTTTAAAAAGCCAGGCAAACAAATATTGAGGGCACGAGATCTTAGCATGACAGAAAATTGCTAGAACATGCCAGACATGGTGAATAAAAGGCAAGCAGGCAATGTTACTGCTGCAACAAGCAGAGATGTGAAAAATGTAGGAAAATTTGCAAGTCTTTATTTGCCACTAGTCTGACAACAGATGATGATGACATATCTGTGAACATATGTTATGGAAAAAAGGCTACTATCACAAGCTATGCAGTGATTGGGTCATTGAGTATTTTTAGCTCCAGTTCTGGTTCTGGTTGGTCTCTATATCATGAGTTTGAAAATGCAGATTAGTTCAGTCTCCCCATGGAATACTGTTCTACCGAATACTTTAAGTGCATTTATTGAGAAAGGAGCCCTGGCATTTGAATGCAATATAATTATGATTGTGATCCAAGCCTATACAATTTTAGGTTTGCTTCAACAAAGATTAATATTCTGTTTCTTGGACTTTGCACACTTACAGAGTTCAGCTGGAAAAAATGTCAGAGTGCAGGTCTTACAAGTGAAATTATACTTTTGTGTTCTTTAAGTCCCTCTCCCCTTTGGCACCAGAAAAGTGCTTTTTCCATTCCACATCTTATGACATGCAGTACTTAAAACAGAGCAGTGTGGAACACCATGACAATAAGTCTTCCTGCCTTAGTTCAAAATACACTTACCTGTTTAAAGCAGAAAAATATGCTTTTCCAGAAGCTTGTCTATACATTAATCCTACCCAAGGGCACTTTTGGGATGCGCTTTCACTACTTACCTGGCTTTTATGCACAACTGCTTGCTTTGGTATCGCCTAAAAAGTGAAATTTTTTTTACTAATTAGGCAAAGACTGGACAGTACAGCTGGAGATTGTCCACCTAGTATTCCTGATAATTTTTTCTTAAAGGAAACACCTCACTGATGCATTGCCTTCCACACATCTCCCCCAGCATGGTGATGTATTTTTGGTCTCACTGCTTACTCTTTGCTCCTACTGCTGTTATGATCCCATTTTTTCCTCTCTTCTTTAATTAGACCCCTTCAGTAGAGGGAGAGGGGGAAAAAAAGGTAGTGTTTGCAAATGGCAAATCAGTCCATGGGGGCTGCTCAGAGTTTAAGGGCAGCTGCTGTTCAAAGTATCTGGTGTGTCACTTTCTGTTTTGTGCTACTGTTTTATTGCTGCTGTGGGAACGGAGCAAAAATAGCGGCTACTGCAGTTGTGTTGAATAACCATCAACGTGATCCTAGCTGATGTGTCAGTCCCTCACTGGGCACAAAAATGTCCATATTTGATATCCACTACCCACCCTGACCTGTAAATGAAAACAGCAACGTGCTAAATATCTACAGAAAAGCATCATTAGCTAGAGGACTCAGCTGATACACATGGATGTGTTCGTGCTGCTGTGCATGTGTGGGTGTGAGAATATCCCTACATCTCCAGAAAGGCTGGTGTAAGTAAATAATTCATAAGGTGCATGCAGTGTATTTAAATGTTAAATACATTGGTTTTCAGATTCAGTGCAACTATTGAAACCTGCGTTTGGCTACAACACTTCGGCTGCTGCATATTTAAAAGTGAAATCGCAGGCAGTGTGGAAATGCTGGGTAAGAACCACCCAAGTCCCAATTCTTGACAGACTACCTCAGCTTGCCAGCTTAGCCCTTTGTGTACCTCACATCCTCTTCTTCCCATGCAGGACTGCTGCGTGTTTCCATTTGAGCGCAAAGTCTCGACATCAGGAGTGCTGACTCACGGGACGGCGAGGAAGGAACATTTCTGTGGCTGCTGGAGTGGCCAAAAGTGGCGCGGATTTGCCCCGCCGTGACCTCCCCTGCCCTGCCCTGCCCTGCCCGCCCCATCGCCCTGTGCCCCCCGTCCCGTCCCCGCGCAGCTGAGCCTGCCGCTGAGAAGGAGCACGGAGGTGTCAAACACATCTCAGAGCCGCTGCTTGGCGCAGTCCGGTGTCGAACCCACTCGGATTGTTTCACCTCTCCTTCCTGTTGGTCAGCAAAAGTTTATCCCGCCCCAAGCCGGGCTTGTCCCCGAGCCCGGCCGGGCTTTTGTTCTCGCCAAGGCGCAGCAGCGCGGAGCCCGCGCCGTCCCTGAACCGGCCGCGTTTCCCCGACAGATGGCACTGCCTTTCTCTCTTACTTCTCCCAAAGTTTAAAAACATTTCGGTAAAAATAGCTGCCCCACATTCTTAATTGGCAATCCTTTTTCTATTTATTGTTAGGCACAAATCAAATGCTGTTTAGCTCTTGGGCGAGCTCAATGCACAATACATAAAACCATTATGTGAAACACACAGATTTTCTTATTCTCTTCTGTATCTGCTTGTTATAGCAGAAAATACTGAACAATTTGTGGTTTGTCACTAACATTTTCAGAAACTTAGTTATGACAAAATGTTATTTTTTCCATTGTGAAGATAGAACCATTTTGTTTAGTCTTAAAACTTGCTGTGTTGCCTGCACAACGCCCCTGTTTTCACATAAATGAAGCCAATGTTATTCCAGCATCTCTGGGCTTCAGCTACAGTAATGGAGTGCTGTATTTGGAGTGCCAAAGTAAGGCATTTGGCCCATACCCTGAAACAGGCTTCAAGCTCTCATGTTTGGAGCTCTGGTCTCTCTCACATGAGGGGATGGAAACCCCACAGTGGGGTGCTGGGGTCGTGAGGGCTGGCAGTCTCCCTGGGCCAAGCCCTCTCCACAGGGGCCTGGAGCACTGCAGGAAAACGTGACTTCAGCACGCTTCTTCTCCTTGTCCGACCCTCCCCTGGTCCCTGGGGTGATTCCCCAGGGTGATTTCCCACAGCTCCTTACCAGAGCCTCCTGATCCCAGCTCGGCTTCTGCAGGGAGCGGATGGATGCGTCACTGGAGGTGAGCCTCCCTCTGCTCTCTCCTCAGCGAGCTAATCATTTCTGTGGCCTCTTCTGGGACCCATTTCATCTCTGCAATTCCTTGGGCTATGCTGAGCAGAAAGGCCAAATCACTCCTTTACAAAATGAATTTGTAATGGCCTCGCTATTTCCTACTTTGGTCTGCACCTCGTCTTTTCTTTTCGTGGTCGAGTTGTTTATGGCAAAGCAGAAGGAACATGTTTTGTTTTGCTTTATTTCTTTGCCTGCTCTTGCACATGCACAGATTGTGGGCCAGCTGCCCACAGTTTTAGTCCCTTCCACCTCCCCCCACAACGGCCACAAATTCAGTGGAGGTCCTGATCCACACAAGCTCTCTGTTCCTTGCCAGAGCTCTCCCAGCACTGTCAGTGGCACTACCCCCAAACATGGTTTTGTGTGTGCTCGAAGGAGGTGGCAGTGCTGCCCTTTTAGCACAGATGCATGGGAGAAATTCCTTCTAATATGCATTCACATGTCTCTCTCGCCAGTGACCTTTATTTGCCATCTCCTTGCCTATTTAGTTAGTTTATTAGACACTTCTGAAGTGCTTCATAATATTCTCATAATATTGGACAAGTCTCAATAATTGTATCAAATTCCAGTGGTTTTGGCTGAATTTTTAAGCCCCTTCTCCTGTTTGCTAACATATTAAACAGTGCTGTACCTAACACAGTTCTTTGAGTCACCTCATTGTCAAAGCAGTTGAAAGCCTTTTCTTCTTCTTCTTCTTCTTTGGTGATTTTTACTTCCCAAGTTGGTTTTGTTCCCTTTGTCACTTTTTGTGATGAAGGCTATCAGCTGTTTTCAGAAAGAGCAGTAGATTAATCAGACATGCTTGTACTTGAGGCAGTTTTCATTCTGAGCCTTATTTTCTTTTAAAAAACTCTACACTATTCTCTCCCTTTTATATAATGATGGTCTGGTTCTTTTCATACTTAATTTTTGTTTTAAGAGTTTTGTTTGTCTGGTGGTTAAGTTTAGTAAGCTGCAAATTTCAAGGCTGGCTCAACATGTTTTTTAAAGCTAATACTCACATTGCAGTTTCCAGCAGCTGATGGTAATGAGCACGGATGTAGGAGTTTTTAATTAGTTACTCTGACACTTCCTTGAAAATATTTGCATGCACACAAGCCAGTTCTGGAGATCTGTTGCTCCTAAATGCAAATGTTGCAGCACTTGCTTCTTTGATAACAGTTTTTAATATCGATTTTTATTTTTTTACGTGGGAGAATAGATGTGCTGAAATGGTAGCTTAAAATACTCTTTCGAATACAGGTGTAAATAAAATACTTGGGATCTTTTAACAAATCATCTTAAAATACTCTTTTGTCTCTCCTTCAGTCCTCCTGCTTCTTGGCTCTGTGTCTGTCCATGTGCATGTGAAAAAGTGTTGCTCCTTTTCACAAGCAAGAAGTCAAAAAATATTTTTTTTCATAGACCTAATTTCTATCCTGCATTTTTTAAGACAGCAGCATGTGTGGTTTTGTTTCAGTTTCACCTGCTGGGGGTTCTTCTGCTTTGAAGATAACTGGTAAACAGCTGACCATGTAAACTCAAACATTTATTTTCCCTTGATTTCTGTTTCCTCTTTGTGTCAAAATATTCATAGTCTAGTGAATGTATTATGATTTTGAGGCTTTATGGTTATTAAGAACCTCTGGTGTTATTTCTTGCATCATTCCAGACATGTGATTTCAGCCTCAGGTCCCAGACAAGCTGCAGTGTATCTTTTGTAAAGGCACTCAATTCTCACTGGAAAGGCATCAGCTTATTACATTGTTGCTCTCAAGCACTTAATTTTAACCTAATACTTACTTTACTTTTTTAAAAGACCAGCCTTTTTTTTTCCCCAACCTGCATTTGCCTACCTTCTTTTCCTTAATTACTTACTGTTGCAGCTTTTCTCACTAATTACAAATTCCCCTGGTGTCAGGACTTTCCCTTCCAGCACTCCACTGACACTGTGGTGAGTTATCCGTGCCCTTTTCTTGGGGGTGGCTGGTGCAGAGTTTTATGTACAGGTGAGGATCCCACAATTTCCAGTAATTTAGTGACTTATTTTTGATTCCTTTGCAATATCCTGGAATCATCATTATTTGAAAATTGGGTACCAGAAATGGACACAGCAGTGCTGGTCCCATTAGTGATGCACACCTGTAATATCATGGCCTCCTGCATAATCATGCAAGTATTGCATTAACCTTAGCCCATAGATTGCATAGGGAATTCATGGTAAATTGATTTTCTGAAGTCCTTTTCAGTGTCACTGCATTTCAGGATATGGTATTCTCTGTTGTTAGTGTGACCTACATTCTCTCTTCTGACATATCTGACTTGGTGTCAGCCTGTATTAAAACCTTTTTAAAAATATTACTTCATTTTACAAGTTGATTCAAATAGCACATTATAACTGACCAATCCCAATCTCTCCAATTGTTATTTGACCTTTTTTTTTAATATACCTTTTAAGTAGCCAGTTTAAAATATCTGAAGTATTTTCTTTCCTCAATATTTTCATAAATTCCTGTTCTGAATGTAGTCAAAAGGCATTTTTTAAAAAAGTCATAGAAACACTGGAAATGCTACTAGATGCACCCATATTTGGATATGATGGCAAATAAAAAATGCTTTTTCAGATTTTAATGTTTTACTTTGTACATTTTTAGCAGTGTTGTTCTTTAACAGAATGCAATGCAAAAACTTTCAAAAAATATTAATTCAAAATGCAAATGCAATTATTTTTGCGGCCAAATCTTTTGAGAAATGAAAAAATTACATCACCCTTGTTAAATATATATATATATATATATATGCTTCCCATATACTGAATAGGCATTATGATCTCATTTTCCAATTTATTGGTTTTTTACCCCAACCTGTGGTAACTTTTCCAAAGGGTCATCTTAGCCACAGTTCCTGATCCCAGTGGTTCTGTGAATTTCTCTCTGTCTGCAGCTCCTTTGTTTTATCTGGGTGAAAAGCTAATTTCTAATTTGGCCACCTTTTTACACCACCTACTCTGGAGGTTGTATTTAAGCCCTTTCCCTGACCTCCTAAATTCAAATGGCTACCAAATTCTTTTTATCCTCCTTTCCTACACCACTGTAAGTCCCATACCATGAGCTAGCATCAAGACCGGTTTACACAGGATTTTTTTTTTCCTTCTCCCATGACCACACTCAGTGAAAGAATTCCATAAAAATCTCTTTAAAATTCCCACCAGAGAAGAGACTTTATCATCCATCCTGCAGAGGGGTGTGTGTTCACTGGGGTTCGGCACAGCTCCTTTATTGCCTCAGAAGGAATTTGAAACACTGATTCAGTAAATAATACATGAAAGGACACTCCACTTTTCCACCTCTGTTTGGAAGCACAGGGAAGGACATTATTTTCACACACATATTCATGGTTTTTGTGATAGCTGCCTGTCAATTGACAGATGGACTTTTAGATTAGTAAAGCCCTCAGAACAAGAGGCACCTGCTTAACCTGTTCATTGTTTTCTTAATGATAACAGAAGAGCCTTGGCATATTAGTGTTTCCTCGAAGAATATCCAAGTATCCACTGACTCAAAAGATCAAAGAAAAGAGCAGTTTTTTCAGTTATGCTGTGCAGGTTATGTGGGATCTGTTCTTGCATATTATTGGCAGCTTGTCTGCATCTGTGTCACCTGCACAGGCTCTGTGCACCAGACAGTGACCTGGTTGCTTAATTCTGTAGGTCATTGAGGGGTACTAATTCTTGCTTGGAAGGCAATTCCAGATCCCAATGAAGTTGCCCCAGTTACTGGCTGCTAAACTCATTACTGGCTGCTGTATAAAAGCCCTTTTTTTTTTTTTGAGAAAGTTTTGTTTTGCCAGGGAAAAAGCAAGAAAAACCATCTGAGAACAAGGCAGTTGGCAATGATCACAGAGACTGTGTGAGTGTCAGGCTGGGCAGGGACTGAAGTGGCCACAGACTGTGGCATCCTTGCTAGGATTTTGCCTCCTGACAGCTAGCTGGGGCTGCACACATGCTTTGTCTGAGTGAAGAGGTGCCTCAAACCACTGTGGGTTGAGGAGGAGCAGCAGAGTTTGCCAGGACAAAGCAAAGGCTGAGGAGCCCAACTCCCAAATCAGGTGCTTTGAAACTTGTCCAGAGGTGCAGCTGCCTCAAGAAGTGTTTTATGAAAATATTGGGCTGTTCAGCCTAAATCTATCTTTAAAAATTTTCTTTCAGAAGGGAAAAAGTGTTGTGCTGACCATGCAGAAGAAAGCCAATCTTAATGCTAAGAGATGCATGATAATGTATGAGGTGGTATTTGTTCAGCTGAGTCACTTGCAGCCAGAGATAAGTGACAGTTCTGGGGAGTAATAAGCTGTCATGTAGTGCTTCTTAAATGCATGGATTTTCTGAAACCCTGTTCAAGGGGTCAATAGCAGAGCAGATGCAATTGTCTGCTGTATCACAGAGACCTCAAGAGTCAACTCTACATTTCCCTTTATTTTCATCCCCCTGAAGTGGTAAACTTCGAGAATTTCCTCCCAGAGCAAAGGAGCTTTCACTAGATGTTGGGAATAAGAATTGCCTGTCTAGTTTTGGAAATTATCTCGGCATTATGCTTTATTCCACCTGCTTATTTTATTGTTTTGTTACACATTATCCCTTGAGAAACCAATCTGTTTATTATTACTACTACCATTTGTTAGCCAATGGTATTTTAATTTTTATTTGGATTTTTGTCTTAGTAGTGTGCTTGCTAAGTACAGTTTATTCACAATCAAGGCTGATCAAATCAAACTGTCAAAATCTGTGCTAGGCACAATTGTAATGTGCCCTCATCTTGCATCTTGTATTTGGTTGATTTTTGTGTTTCAAAGGGATCAAACTAGGAAGGTATAAGGAAATATAACAGAGAGAGAGTAAATAATCTAGACCCTTCAGAGGATCCACTAAAGGAAAAAAGACAGAGATGTGCACAATAATGAATGTCATGGAGAAAGTGATTAGGGAGTGACTAATGCATTGTTTCTGACAATACAGGACCTAAGGGGTTCCAGTGTTATAATCACACAGGGAATTTAAAGCAAACTTTTGTCATGCAGGGCATAATTATTTTGTGGAACTCGTTCCACAGGATGTTACAAGTTCAAAAAAATAAGATATATTACTGACGATAGGTCCATGGGGGACTATTAACATGATGGCACAGTGGCAAGCTCCAGCTCAAAGTCCCCTAAGCAGCTGATTGCTGGAAGCTGAGAGAGTGTACACAGGGATTTCTGATTTGTCCTGTTTCTTATTCTTGTCCTCTAAGAATCTCCTACTAAGAGCTCAAAGACAGGATGCAGGGCAAGGATGGATTTGAGTCTGACCTACAGGGGTATGTTCATGTACACAGCTAGCTGTCCAAAAGAGATCACAGGCAGCAGAGGAGACACAGGAATTCAGGATAAGCTTGCTGAATGAATGACATGGCCTGGTGGGGGTTTTTTAATAGCTAGATAAATGCCAAATCCACTACAACTTCCTGCAGCACCTCAGCAAAGCCAGTATGCACCAGCAACAAGGTACTTGCTGGTGCCCTGTTGGGAAGTGTTTTCCACGGTGTACCTGTAATCGTGCTCTCCTGGCCATCCAGGCTGTAGGACTTCACAGAATCTGTGGAAGCATCCTCTCTACTCACAGAGGCAGTTTTTCCACTAAAGGAAATCAGGCTGTACAAAGGAGCAGCATCCAACTGCACAGCTCAGCTGTGCCAGGAGCACTCAGAGGAGGATGAGGACATACTGTGAAGCATAAATGTATGTTTGGCAGGACAGATCCTGTTTTGAGGTGCTGAAGTAAAACAGCAATACGTTAGCAAGATACTGCAAGACCTCCTGGAGTAGGTGAGTGTTTGTGTGTGCTCTTATCCACTGGTAAATATGAACTATCTCCCCCTGAGTCATGGACAGGAATTCAGGAAGGATTGTGCATGGAGAAGGGATCAGCATGGAAAGAAAGAAATCTAATGGGAGAAATGCCTAAAACTGGTTTAAAGTTTCAGTAGCTTTGTAACATTGAGAAGTATTAAGAAATAGAGGATGCTTTCAATACAAGACGTGGCATGATAATAACAGGGCAAAAATATAGAGCAATTCTATGTGATGTGGTGAAATAAAGAAAGGAAGTTAGAAAAGGGCAGTGGAGGGATTCAGGAGGGATTATGTTCACATCAGGCACAACTGTCTGTCTGTTTATAGACTGGCCCAGGGAATAGGAGTGAGAAGTTGCTGGAACACAGGGAGTGATGAAGGCAGCCTATATATTCCTGTCCGGGACTAAAAGGCAAGGGGAAAAGCTTGGAGTATCAAAGATGATGTCAAATGGCAAAGCAAAGCTTCATAAAACTTCAAGAATACTTTCAATTCCTTCCCTGGTGGTAAACGGGTGTCTGGGCAACACTGCTTGGGAAGAGGAACACATGGACCTTTCTGTGTGTTCTGAGGTGAGGGGAATTGTGTTTTCCTTTGGGAAGGCTGCTTTGTGAGGTCAAGAGTGAATAGTAAACTCAGAAATGCCCCAGAAGTGCTAGAGTTCTGAAAGATTTTCTACAGTGTCAGTCAGAAGAGAGCAGTGTTTCTCATCTGTTCCTCAGTAAGGAGGGAACACAGCTGTCTGCCCTGGCTCTGTCTAGAGACACAGACTTTCCTCAGAAAAGAAGCAGAAATGTTTTCTGCTGAGTTACTCAGTACTTAACAGCATGGCATAAACTCATCTCTCACTCACAAATTAAATTCAGCAGGCACACATAACAGGTCCCAAGTGGGCAAGGATCAGGTGTAGGAAAGACTTTTGAAATTCTTTTGCTTTGGAAAGAATTGATGGATGAAAATTTTTTGTCTTTTTTCTTTTGTGTTTGTTATATAGAATCACATACTCATAGAAGTGCTTGGGTTTGAAGGGTCCTTAAGGATTATCTAGTTCCTCCTGTCAGGGACAACTCCCAGTATCCATCTCAAGTTGCTCAAACCTGCATCCAGCCTGACCTTGAACACTTCCAGGGATGGGGCAGCCACAGCCTCTCTGGGCAACACACTTAATTGTCTCACTGCCCTCATAGTGAAGAAACAGTTTTTGCCAAATTTATTTGCCTTACAAAATACAAAAGCAAATATTAAATTGGTACATTTATTCAAAAATTGCTTATAAACAGCTCAGATTAATATATCTGTACATTTTATTTCTGTATTAATGGTCACATATTTCTATTTTGTAAATCACATTACTCTAAGTATAGTATAAAATTATTGAGCTACACAAAATTCTGAGACTGGGTTTGAGTACTTTTAAAAAACTGTGGAATACCCTCCTTCAACCATGGTTCTACCAGAAGTGTCAGACAGAATGTGGCTGAAACAATTTCACTTTAAAATCTTCTAAATGCATATGAAAATCAAGACAATAACATCTGCAATATATTCCATTTTGTGCAGAAACAAATACCTACATGCACTTAAATTGTAGAAAAGAGGCTGACTTTAATATTAGATTTCTGTAATTGCAATTGTAAGAGCCCTTTTGTACATCAACATAATAATAATAATGTCTGAGATTCCTCCACAGAAAGCACAGCTCCTCTCAAATCTTCTGTTCATTCCTGTAAAAGCAGCGTCAATATGCAATAGCTGTCTGTATATGCATCTCTCAGCTTAAATTAGCACTTTGTATTACTGGATTTCGTTTTAAAAAGGACTTTCCAACAACCTATCAGGTATTTAAAGAATGTGCAGTACAGTTGTAATGATACAGGTTGCTTATTTATTTAACTGTTGAAAGCTTGAAAGCCTCTCTCAGCTCCCTGTATCTATTTCTATATGTACAAATTATGAGACCTTGAATAATGAACGTGTTATTTAAATTGTGCTGTGACACCACATAATGCTGAGAATTCATTTTACACAGTTCACTGTTCTCATAGTCAATGGTGCTTGACTTGATTACCAGTGCCTCATAGCTAGAGCAGATATGGGCAATGTTTTAAATTTGTTAAAAATCTGTTAGACAAAATTGTCTTGACTGAAATACAGTACGCTGGAGAGTTTATTCTTTTCTGATAGTCTCATAAATGAGTGTTAATTGTCATGCTTAAAATATCCATGATGAAGTACATTTTTTTGTTTTTAAGGAAAAAAAAAAAAGAAATAAAAGCAAACAGCTGAATGTTCTACCTGGTCTCTGCAAAACAACAGTGAAACAGACAAACCCAGCCTGACATCCTGCCTTAGGTTCCTAAACCACAATTCAAGACAACCATGGTTAAGGAAATACTGTGCTCACAATTTTTCTTTTATGAATAAGGAAAAGATGAGCAGAGTTAAATTCTTCCAGTGCATCTCCACTGTGCTGGGATCCAGCAAGTGCCCTGGTACAGCTGCAATTTACCTGCCCAAACTGGTTTTACCCTCCAATATTGATTTGTTCAGCAATGCTAGCAATCACCATGTGCATTCTCATGATACACCCAAGTAAGAAGGGTTTTGCTGGGATAGCACATCACACATCACATATCCTGTGTGATAAAGCACTAAGAGGTTAACTTCCAGCCTCTGGGAGCCCAGGAAGGGCAGATTTTAACAGATGGGGGAAAAAGTCTTTCTGTGAGCAGCAGAACCATGAAGGTTGGCTTGCCAGAGGTGGTATGTTCCTTGTCACCTGTGAGTAGGCATGGCATATGCTTAGCTTGCACTCTGCTCCCCAGCAACACCTCAGTTGTCTGCTTTTCCCCCGTGGAGGTCACTAAATTGGGTTACTCTCCTCTGCTCAAACCTGGAGGAATTAGTAGAGGAGGAAAACTCTACTAAGTTCCTACCTCTAGACTATAAGATGTTCTTCAAAGGCAGTTCTGAAACACAGCCTTGCTTCAGATCAAGACAGGACATGCAGAAATGTCACTGAAATGAGTTTGTCTTTGGATTTTGCCTGAATTTTCTGGGATGCAATAAAAATTTCTCCTGGGAGCATTTTGACCCAGTGTCCATGTGAGTTACCAGGTTTCACATCTATATCTCAGGGCTCAATGCTGTGCTGTGACTCAGGGCTGGCTGTAGCCATGTCCCCACTCTTTTGTTTGCACTTACATGTCTCCTTTCTCAGGCACATGGAAGAGGCATTGCTTGTAGAGCAACTGGTTTTGATACCCTCCTCTTTGCCACACATACACAGGGTCTATCTATTCTCTTTTTTACGTGAACCATGGATAATCCATGTGGTTTTGTCCCCACATCTTTTTGATCAATTTAACTATCTAATAAGGTCTTAACAAAATGAAAGAAAGGAATCTTTTTTCAAGATACTAGAGTTCTTGTGACATGGATTTGAAGCAGTTTATGATCAAATAGTGTTTTTTAATTTGTCCTGATTCATGTGAAAGTAATTTGAATCCACATTAGTATTCTATGAACTGATCATTAACACTTTTCAACTGATTTAGTAAACATATATTGCTTCCAAAATAAATAGAAACAGGAAAGGAGTACAGTTAGTGTAGCTGAAGCATGAAAACATACACATTAACATGCAAGGCAAAACTCCAGTGTTGAAATGGGGCAGCACATTAAGGTTATTTTTCTGGCCATGTTTCCACATCTCCAGAGGATTCTTAAAAACAATGGAATGAACATCATAAAGTACATCTTTTAATAATTCTGGTTCGTACTTCACTGCAAAATGGTGAACTGACTGTAATGAATGAGTTGTCACAGCTCCCCTGAAAATACTGGGTAGTCAGGAGAAGATGCCATGGTGAAGATAAAGAACACATCCTCCAAGGGGTTGGCTCTGAGATAATATTTGCCCATCAATATTTGCACAGCCCTTTGGGCATATAAGGCTTCTCCTGGGGGCAGAGTCTCTCTGTGTCCCAGATGAAACCCAGGCCAGCTCTGACCCACAAGTCATGAAGTAACACACACCTATGTCCAAACCCATCAGTCTTCCTCAAGGCTTGAGCCTGTCAGTACTGGGCTGGTGCAGCTCTGCCATGTTCAGATCTGTGCTGGCCCATGTCCTCAGGCTGTGGCAAGCAGGTGGAGGGGTTTTGGCTGAGAAACACACAGCCCTCCCCTGAAAATTATCCCTCTCCTGTCACTCGTTGCTGTATTTCACTTTAAATAGAAGTGAGGATCCTTGGAAATGGGCTCTTCCCTCAGAAGCTGGATGTGTTACCTCAAAGCCATTGAGTATAAGGATGAGGAAACCCTCCACTTCTTCCTTAAAAAAAGGCAAGGGTCCATTTTGAAAATTTGTCCAGTGAGCTCACCTAACTAACTGCTTTACCTATGAACTACCTACAAGACTATTGAACTTTACAACCCTCTTAGGGCTGAGGCATTAGGAAAATGCTGAGTTGCCCAGCCCTGCTAACAGCATGAGGCTTCTGAGTGTTTCCAAAACCAGAAACAAATAGAAAACTAACAGACTATAAGTGCCTCTTGCTTTGCTGACTTGACCTCTGTTTCTTGCAAGTTTTGTCTAGGTTTTTTGTGTAGAGCTAGGTGCAACTGATTTGCTGAAAGGTGTCTGAACTGAGACTTTGGATAAAGCTGGGAACGGAGCACCTATCCCCACAGCTCTAGAAAATTCAGCCTTGGGCAATTTGGTGAGTGAGGAGTGTTTATTGCTGGGAAAGAGTGTGTTAAGCCTCAGCTTGTTCTACTTGGGCATTATCTCTCTCTGAAAGCTTCATAATAATTCTTCTGTGAAAGAGGGAGAGGTGTTTGGTGCCATGCAGCTCTCTGACAACTCACTTTGTGTGAACAGCCATGCAGAAGGGAGAAGGACATCATACTTGTATTTCTAAGGCTTCTGGAGTGGTGGTCCCCATGCTGCTAAATTTGACACTGTTTCAGGATGGTTGCTGACAGCAGCCAATGAACATTTGGCACAGCCCGAGAACAGAAGTGCAAAGGTGACAATCTCCTTCCCCACCTGGCTGGGGCCAGTCCAGGTGCAGCACCTGGCAGCAGCCCCAGTGCTCCAGGACAGGCAGCCCCTCCTTGGTTTTGGATTCATCTGGACTTGAAAGGTACTGAGAAGATTTGAATTCGACCTCATGCCTCATGCTGGGAGCAGGATTCAGCCTAGATCTGCTTCCACTTAGATCATTTTGCTGTAATAGCTTATAAAAGATCTTGTAGGAATGTGCTAAGTATCTGCAGTGCCACACATGGGTCTGTTTTCTCTATCAAATCTCTCAGGGTCAGCCTTGTCACAGTAAGGTGTATTCCATATTTTTCCTTTCTGCTCTGGTGCATCACTGCTAATGGAGTATTCCCTTGCCAGAGAAACCAAGCACCTTATTTTGAAATCTTAAATTCTGGTTCCAGGTTAAAGCAAAGATTTTTGCAAGTACTGCAAACACTATTGCTGACTGGCAGCTATGTCTCAGCTGCACATATGGGAAGATGGAAATTTTTAGTGAAGAGGCATAAAGTGCTTCTTGAAGCAGAGATGTGAGTTCACATCAAATGAAATGTATGCAGGGGGTAATTTTTTTTTGCACTGCATTATAGAAAAAAGTTCATTATAGATTATAATGAATACTAATGATATGGACCACCCTCTTGTGAATTCAGTTCTAACTGGAAATGCACTGAGCCACCCAAAATAATGCACCCCAGCCAGCTTCCTTGAGACTGTGGTTATCTTCTACATATATGCATCTTTAACCAACAGCATATAAAAAGAGCAATGATGACATCCAGAGGACAGATAGTTTAATCATAGGTACTGTAGGTATCCTCAGCAAATTTCCTGGGGATATTTCCCTCACCTATTTTTTCTATTTAAAGTCTCTTCCTATTAAATCAGTTATTGACAGCCTGCTGAGTTCCTTTAAATCATAGTTTTTATGAAAGTGACCTTGTAAAGTAGAGTGTTTCACCCCCAGTGCAAAAACTGCATGTATATGATAAACTTTTATTAGTTTCATCATTTTTGTGTGCATTATCATTCTATGTTATCACTGAATCCAACTGAAATGTGAAGCACTGCTTTAAGCTACTGCTTTAAACTTCAGGTTAATAGCTGTCTGGCTTACTTCACCTGTGAGGGCTCCCACTGTGGAACCTCTCCCTATATGTAGGTTTTTATCTAATCTGTCTTAGTAACCTTCCATGCTCTGGCTTGGCAGGTTTTTTGGTTTTTTTTGTTTGTTTCAATTTTGTTTGCAACTGCAAGAATATTGGCCAGGTGCACCATATGTAGAAGCCACTACACAGAAAAGCCTCCGAATTCCACAGAAATATCTAGGGATGGGTGTCTATTTTACTGGCAAATTTGAAGGAGATACATTACCAATGATAGTCTAAGCACAGCTCCACAATCAGAATTTAATTGAAGCATGTTACCTATAATAGGTTCAGATATTTGTGTTCTTCAGCATTTTATAAATTCAGAAACAGATGGGCTATGACCAGGAAGCAGTGGAGAACAGACTGGCGTAAAGCAGGTTGGCTCTCTGACAAGTGCAGGTACAGCTGTGGTATGTATTTTATTCAGCATGCCCACCTACTGTATCAGCAGCCTGCCCTACCAGCAATTCAACTACAACTGACTTAATGAAGAGTAGAAGTAAGCATGAATCCAGACTTTCCATGGATCATAATATCTGAGAACCCAGAAGAATCAACATGACGGAAATCATGCCAAGTAATTTTTTCCCCCCTTGCATCTTTTACATGCAAGAGATAACAAAAGCATTGGGATTTTGAACAGGAAAGAAAAACCCCATAAAATGTAATCGGTTAACAGTATATTCAAATGTTCCCCTTTTGGTCTTTTCTTTTTTTTTTAACTAAAGGAAGAAAATTTTAGGAAGTCGTGTGCCAAGGAACATGATGAAGTGCTGGCTAAGAAGACTTCTGTTAGTAAAAGATAATTTATATGGGTGACATAAGGGTCAGTTCCTGAAGATTTCATGCAAGAAGTGTACAAAGGGTATTTTTGCTCCCATTTGTGCCAATCCTTGCAAGCCCCATAGGGACAAAAACTTCTGTGGCTGAAGAGGTTGTGGAAAAAGATCCTTGATCTGAACATTCCTTAATTGGTAATGTGATATTTGCTATTTTATGCATTTAAAAGAGGTGCCTCTCCTTTTTTTTTTTACATTCCTCATACATGTGGGTGAATAATCTCATATTTAGGTTTATTGTACCTCTTTATCTCTGTTTCTATACCTATCTAATGTCATATATTCTAACCTGCAGTCACCTACAGTAACCCACAAAGGGAATTTGGAAAAACAACAACCCATAATTATTTTATATGGTGATTGTCTGACTTGAAATATTGAGGTAATTATCAGGTTAAATTCCTATGATCCCTGCAATTTCTATGAAACCTGGAGATGTCAGTACTTGAGTTCTGGCATATCTCTTAAAGTAAAATTATACCACCTCAACCTAAGGTCGTAATTAAAGATGTAACAGATCTAAGTGAAAAAGGGCTATAGGATTTGAATTAAAAGCAGAGCAATCTCCATGATTGTACAGGGTGGAAAGTTAAATGAACTGGCCATAAACTCCACCCTTCAGGGGCCACACACAGTCTGTAGGTGGGCAAGACTCTGTTTGATGCAACTGGACAAAGGCAAAGGGGAAGCCAGGTCCAGGAAAGAACTTGTAGGAGCACTTGTTTTGGAATGGGAATGGCTTCTTCCAGAATCCTTGGGAAAAGCCTAAATGAGAGGCGGTTTTATAAATATAGCTCCACTGTGACTTTTATTTGGGAGACTGGGAAGTACCACTTCGGTCTCCAAAATGTGGTTGTGGAAAATGTTGGTATCAATTACCTTTATTTGTATCTGGATTTCTAAGAAAAAACTTTAAAATGCAGCCAAAAAGGATTTTTAAGAATTCTGATGAGCAGGAGAAAATTCAGCCTCATCTATATGTGTATATGTATGTCTATGTGTATGCATATATGTGGACTGAGGCTTACTCTGAAAATGAAATCCTGGAAGACTGGTGTGATTTTAATGAACACTCCACAGCCTTATTTTAAGGGCTCTTCCTTTGTTGTAGTACAGGTGCTGTAACAGTGGAAGCCACCAGGGTTCAAATCACAAAGACATGACTGGGAGTGCCACTTCAAGACAGCCAAACAAAGAGCTGCTGTTTGGGAATTCAGTTTCCAGTGCACTTGTGTTGGCTAAGCTGTACATGCCACATATCTTGCTTACATCTTGGACTCTCAGAGGTTTTCTTTTCTCTCATTCTCTTGTCCAAGCTTCACATTTAACCTTTGAGGCAGTTTTGAATATATCCCTTCATAAATCGTAGTCCAGTAGCACTAACCTCAGGCAGCTCTTTAGTGTTTTTGACTCCCTTCTCACACTGTTCCTCCTCAGGCTTCTGCTGGTCATTCTCATTTCTCTCCTGATGATTTTGTCACTTCTCTTCAATGTAAAACTCAGGGGATCTATGAGACTGCACACTGCAACTGTGTTTGTGATGTTGGGGCTTCTGCCTGATGCTACACTTCGCTTCATTTACCTTTCTCATTTCATTGCTTTCCCCATGTTCCAGCAGCACTGCCTGCCCCCTGTTACTACTATAGGGCTGACATACTGTCCATCAGATCCTGTCCCCTCCAGCCTCCACCAAAATATGTTACCTTTCATGTTGGTGACTCCCTCAAATACACTAAATCCTCCGTGTCCTCTAGAATTTTTTCCGTTTGGCTTTAAATGTCCGCCAGCGGTTCTGAGGCTGAAAAAACACCTCTGGACCTACCGATCCTTCACAAGCTCTTTAAAACCCTTCTCTGGTATTTCTTCTGTCAGCATTTTTACAGCATTTCAAGACTAGTTGGTGTCACAAAAGTGAAGAATATTTCACAGTGAGGATAAAATACTACAGTCAGTTCCATACAGGCTTAGTTCTGAAAAGTCACTTAAGCGAAGTGTGATGTTGAAGGAAGGGATAAGTGATAGCTCATGGAGATTTGTCCAGAAACAAAAATGTACCTAAGATGGACTTCAATTTTCTTTTTTTTCAGATGACTGGGAAAAAATAAGCTTTATGTAAATGAACAAACAAACAGAAAAAAAAAAGAAGAAAAAGTCCTGTCAGCTCCTGAGGTACAAAAATGGTCCCATCCAAAACCTGCCAGAAGGGACCCTTGTCTCTTTTCTGAAGCTGTTTCCTTCTGCCAGCCAATGCCACAGCCCATCACACCGAATATCTGCTGTGTTAAAACTATTGTTTCTGAAGAGATGTCAATAAAATGGCTCAGGAAAGCTGTTTTATTAAACGGGTCCAGGAAAAAGAATAGCATTATTTGAGTCCTGCATTATTGTCATAACTACAACAGGCACAGTTCTGCCTTCAGAGGTGTTTGCAGGGAAAGCAGGTGGTAAGATAGGAAATTTGGCTGGGGAAAGCACTCAGGTACTCTATTGAAGAGAACAAAATAAAATCTTTAATTAAGAGATGATTCTGTTCAGTGTAAGTGTAGAGCAGACCAGGAGCATTTGTTAGGATCAGCATTGCCCTCTCTGGTTCTGGATGCAATACCCTCTCATCACAGGAGAAGGCTGTAGGGTGTGTACTCTCCCTCCCACACCCTCAGGTGGCTGCTCTTAATCCTAGCTGTCCAGAAACCTTAGTGAGAGCTGGGAAAACTCAGGGAGCAAGTGCTGCATCTGAAGTCAGTCTCCTCCACCTCCCCACCCAAGTAAAAAGCTCCATGGTTACTTTGAAGAGCGTTGAAGGGAGATAAAAAACTGAAGCTTTAAAGTAAGGTTCAGTGGGTTACACAATGAATTGTTTCATCAGCTGTCAGGCAGTTGTGGTTCTGAGTATGTTCCTCCTGTACAGGAACATTCCTCTTTCTGTTGGAAAAGAGGCTGGAGTGCAGGGCTTTGCCCTGGTGGAGCTGAGGCAGGGAGCAGACATGTTATATATGATGGAAATTCATGTTCCAGAGTACCTGGTGTCCTATGCTGAGCTCAGCAGCTGGGCTGCAGAGTGACACTGCAGGTTATTTCAGTTCCCTGTGTGAGTAGTAAGTGGGAATATTTAGGGTGGCCTGTTAAGGACAGTCTCAAGTTCAGAGCAGAGCAAAGATGCCTGCTGATCTTTAGGAAGATTTTGGTGCATGTAAGCAGAAGGCACAGGGGCAGAGAAGATAGAAGTGAAGCCACAGTGGGAGACAATGGGTTTTGTATGAACAGAGTAAAAGAGATGAGTTCAGATTAAGGAGGGATGGGTTTTCATGAGGCAGTGTGGTTGTAGTGGGGAAGATAATATTTTAGGTGCTGTCATGGAGTGAGCTGAAGAAGGATGTGAGTAAACAGATAATAAAGAAACTGGAACAGCAGTACTATTTCCTTATCCTCCTTTTGGCTTTGAGCTTTTGAATGAACGGGTTGAAAGCAAGAGTGAGAGAAAATTCTGTAACACTTAAAGTGCTCTGAAACCTCCCTGCTAGATAGTGCATACTCCTGCTGGAAAGGATGCTGGAGAAATAGCATCCTTTTTGATAGTGACTCAGACCTGAACTTGAGAGTAATAGCTCTGACTCAATCACAGGCTGTTGTGGAGGGAGATTAATGCCAGGATTCATGGCCAATTCTCATTTTTTTGTGTCAATCTACTCTCAAAATAAAGCATTTGCCAGTTATTTCTCTTGGAAGGAAAAGAGAGAGAGCTGATATGAAACAGAGATAAAATCTGGGCCATAATTAAACAGGCATTTTTCATATCTTTATCATTGTCTTCTTTCTCTTCCCTCTCATGCTTCTGTGTCTTGTTCTCTCTAAAGCTATTGCAAGAGGGATGGATGCTGAAGGAAAAGCAGATGGTTTTGATGCCAAATAGGTACTCCATGTTTTATCTAATACATGCAAAGATGCATTCAGACATTTTTGTTGTGCATCTGATTATGTAAGGGATTTTGTGACTAGTCCATCATAAAAAGACATTGTGTTACAGTAATTGTCACATCTTCACATCAATTTTCAATTCAGCTTCCGCATTTTCCTCACGCTTCCAACAATAAATACTTAAAATAATTACGAGTAACAAAGCTGAGACACCAGTGGCTTTGACTTGATGGCTTTGACTCAGCTTTGAACAAGGCTTTGAGAGTGATAAGCCTCCCTGCATACCCTTTGAGCTCCTGTAAAAGAGCACGTATGCAGTGTGTTAGTATACAGGACTAACTTTGGGAATATAAGGAGTTACACAAACAACTTCCAAATCTATCATTGCACGAGGCAATGGCAGCTTTACAGACCCCATCTGATGCAGAATCTGTTTGTCTTGACGTAGGTACTCACCTGACTGTCCCTCCTGACTCTTTGTTTTGCTGTGTGGCATAAATTCAGTCCCATCCCAGCCCCCACGCCTTCTGAAAGGTTATACTCACTCCCCTGCCCCTGCAGCAGCAACAGAAACATCATCACTGGCAACGACTGGAGTGAGTGACTGGAGCATGGAGTGTAAAACAGAGCCACCAGTCTGCCCTGATGGAGAGCTTGCTTCTGGAGAGCAGCATATTGATTTGTTTAAATGCTTGTGCTCTGGGTTCCTGTGCTTCCTTTGCCTTTGTGCTTGGGTTTGCCTTTCACCTTCACAGTGCTGTGCAATGAGTCCCATGGGGCTCTTTCCAGACTGTCACAGCCTTGGTGTCTGCTCTTGTCACAGAGACACAGAACAGGAAATGTTTTCTGCTCTCTTTCAGGTGGCCTTAGCAGTTACAGGGCTCCCTGCATGAGGCAGGGCAGGCCAGGGCATGAGGGGCTGGGCTTGTTCCTTGCTGTAGCTCCTCCAGGGATTTTGGCACCCATCCTGCAGCTGATAACATTTGTCATGTACTGCACAAGAGCTCAGCACAAAGGTTGCAGATGTAGTCTAGATGCTGTAGATGTGCAGGTCATATGACTCCTCTGCTAAAGAGTCTTGTACTTTGGAGGGTATTTCTCTGGGCTACTGTGGTTCCCAGCCCTCTCCAGTAATATCAGAGATGTGGTGAAGGTGAAGAAAGCACCAAAAGGAAGCAGACACTGAATTCTGTCATCTGCTATGATCCAAGAAAAGGGACCACAGGATCAGAGATGCAAGTAAAGCTGGAAGGAGCTTCAACAGTGAGATATATTTGGGGAAGAGGAGCAGCAGAAGGCTTGGGAGACAGAGGCAGCGAGAAGGAAGTGTGGGAGAGCAGAATGGTGTGGTGGAGCAAGCTCCTGAAAATCTGTCTCCAGATAAATACAAAAACCTGGGGAAAAGTTAGCTTGGTTATCAAAACAGCAAGGCTGCAGCTATGTAGGCAAATAAACACACACCTGATGTGATGGATGATCTTTGTGGAAAATATCATGAGGCAGGATCTGGTTGACTACTAGTAGGGGCAGCCTTCCAAACTGCAGGTACATGGTACATCAGGAGCCAACTGCATGTGCCCCTAATTTTTTGAAAAGCCAGGCTCCCCCCATGGAAACGTGCTGTTAAAAGTTAGTTAGTCTTTCCAAGGCTCAAAGGAAAGCTTATAAGTAACAAGCTGTGATTAATTTTCTGTTTGTTTTGTACACACACAAGAAAATGCTGGGATGTGTTGTTTGGTGGTGAATCATCCTGTGTGTGAGCAGTTGTCTCTCAAGTGCCTGAAATAGGCATTTTGTATTTTGGGATCCACTTCCTCATTAGCAGAACAAATATATTAGGTCTTACAAGCCTTCTCAGAAACTGGGTAAGCTTCATCTAAAAAAAGTAGAATTTTTGGCCTCCAGAATTCCTAATACTGGGCAGCCATTCCAGAGCTGTTATCCATCTTATGACAGCCAAACCCATTTTAATTCCAACCTTAGATTATTTCTTGCCAATTTGTGTCATGTGAAGAAATGAATGAATTATCAAATACACCAGATTGCAGAATAAACAAAAGTGGTGTCACTAAACACCATATCCAGGATTTAGGAAGCAGACCTAAAGTAGATTCAGAAAGGAAAAAAAATCAATGCAGAAGGCCATATAGATAATTACCAAGTACAATAAATGACTACCATGAAAAATAGGCCATGTCGAGAATAATCTCTGTCAAATGTAGCTAAAGACTGTCCTCCTTAATCCGTTTAAGAATTGAGAGGGTATTAAAACCTGGAGCATGTAAATCAGTTGTGAAAGTTTCCAATTCACTGCACCTCACGTATCTCCAGGTTGATATGCGTGGAGGGAATTCCAGCATGTCACTTTAGGAAAACTTAAGATAGCCAAGACTAGCTGAGGTGGAAGAAAACCTCTACCAGCAAGTCTCAGGTTGGCTGGCAAACTGGTGTTAAAAAGGGTGCTGTGTTTCACAAAAAAGCATTCTGGTGATGGGGGTGCCGTGACATGATCTCTCCAAAAGGTGCAGGAGGTGAGATGAGCATCTGTCTCCATCCTTTACCCAACCCTTGGGTTTGACAGTAGTGAAACATATGCTGCCTGGCAGGTGAGCCCACATTTAATCTACGTAGCACTTTCTTTTAATGCCTACGGTCCTGGCAAGGGCTGCACGGCAGTAGGGTGGCTTTTACTGAGGATAACAGGATTTTTGTGCCCAGACACATGATTTTGCTACAGAACAACTAATGGTTTAGTATTCCAGAGATTCTGAGAGCTGCTGAAAGTCTAAAGGTCTAGGTATTGAAACAATTTGAAATAGTCGTGGTCTAGTGTGATGGGCTGCAAATGCTCTTATCCATGGTGGTCTTGTTTCACAGTAACCAGAGTTATTACAGAGGAGGTGGCTGAGGATCCAGGAGTGTGAGCAAAATCTGAATTTTTATTGTTTCCTCACTGGACTCAGTGACCACCACAGAAAACCCTTCTGACAGCACCATACCTGCACAGTTATTTGTTAATAATAAACAGATTTGCATGATCATATTCTTGAGCAGAGGAGCATGTTAACAGACTCCTACATCCACCCCAAAAAAGACACCAAGTCTTCAGAAACACGGAAAACTTTTAAATCAATGAATGAAGCAGAGTAAAGAATCATTTATATGGCATGGTCAGATTCATAGATTACTTAATTCCTCTGATACTGTGCTGACTTATCAGTTGTAAGGCAAAACCCCCAGTTTCTCATCTAGTATCATGAAGGTATTTATTATAACTTACTTTTGTAACTACTTTTTCATATGTTTATCTCTTACTGGTGACACCATGCAAAGAGCTGACTATACTCCACCCTTTCTTCAAGATGAAGCTTTTCTTAGCATTGTGTTATTTTAGACTCCTTCAAGTTCTTAATATATTTCAGCTACATCAGCTTTTCAAGCCATCAGGAATTTTAGCACAATTATATCCAGTGTACATTAGATCATTGGGAAACAAGGTTAGTAATTAGTATATCTAGTCTGGGAAGCAATGCAAAAAATGAGTGTTTGTTGCTAGAATAACTCAGCTCTTTGTATGTTTAACTGGCTGCAAATAGACATATTCCTTTCATAGAATTCACAGCATAGATATAAAATTCCACTTGCACAGATGATACAGGAAGATCTGGCACATAAACAGAAGAACTGTGTACAAAATCAAATGAACTCAGCACATTGCAAATACAAAGATATTAATAACTGCTGGCCTGTCATAGTGCAAGTTTGGCTCAGTCTATAAAAAAATCTATTCTGTTATATTGTTTATCTGAATCCTAGTAAGTATAAAAGATATTATCACAAATAGGTGTGTGACCTATCTCAATGGCTCTCATTAATTTGGATGCCCTTAAAATGTGTATATTAGGAAATGATGCAGAGATTTAGTCATCAAAATATTACTTCATTCTAATACATGCACAGCTCAGCTGGGTCACAATTAATAGCTAAGAAGGTAATGCCAAACTGGACTTTAGACAGAGTCCTGGGCTACGAGTAACTATAATAAGGTTACACAATAAATTACATTAGAGATCAAAACTCATAAACCAGAACTAATAATTGCCAGTCACAAGACAAAAATTTGTTGTTTCAGATGAGCCAACTTTGAAGGGATTTGAAGGGAACACAGAACAATGAGTTCATGTGCAGTTCTAGCAGATATCACTGATCACACAGTAACAAGACAGTGGACAGTCCAGATTGCAACTGTGAAATACAGACAAAGCACACTTGCAAATAGAAGGAAATGGGATCATATGGAACTATGCCAAACAAAACTAAGGAAGAAGAAAATAGACATCTAATCTGGTAAAATGTAGAGCACAAACTACAGAATAAACTAGAAACACTCCTAAATTAATAAAAGAGAAGTAGAGTCCAGCAGTAAATTGAAATGCAGTTGGTTGAAAAGCACATATTAGTGCTCTCCTTCCCTCTGATGCTGCTTTCTCTGCCTGGAGTAGCACTCCTCAGAGATTTTGTTTCTCACTGCCATGATTGCTCATTTTTTCAGCAAAGATAATGAGATCGAGGCAGGGATAGCCTTCTTTCATTCTCTTATTCCATTTCATTTCTCTCCTTCAATTTACACCACAATGGTAGTGAAAACATCAAGGAGAAGAGTTGTGAATGGTCAGCAGTGAAGAGATGCTCTGCAGAGGGTTCTAGATGGAAATTCAGCTGGGGCTGGGGGTACATTTCTGTCCTGTCCTGTCCTCCCCACTGAGCCGGGTGTCTCCATCTTCTGTGTGGTTCTGCCTGGGACCCAAGAGAAACTGAGTCAGGAGAAGAACAAGAAGACGGCCCTGAGACTTCTTGGATGCTTGTCTGTGTTTGTTCATCCACCAGTGCACCACCCAGAAGCAGAGCTGCAAGGAAGGCTTTATTAGTAATAACCACCCCAAAATCTCTGTGGGATTGTTTTCATGATGGAGTGCTAGGACTCATTCTGGTGCTCACAGTCAGCACTCAAAATGGAGACACTGCTCCTTTGCTGTTTCACAGGTATCGCCTGGAAGGCACAGAACAGGAGGAAATAGTAAGGAAGGTGTGTGCCCTGCAGTGCACTTGTGCAAACAGAAGCCAAAATTAGCAGGGGGACCATCTAATTGTATTTGTTCTGCTTGCAAATAGATACCTCCCCTGCTAATTTCAGCTTCTGCTTACAAAAGTGCTCTGCAGTGTTCACTCCCCTGCCCTTCCTCCTGTTCTCCCCGAGATTTTTTTTTCCTTCACTCAGATGTGATTTCTTTACATTTCCAGCTCTATTTTCTCAGTCTTTTCATCAATATTTCATATGTGAGTGGAACAGTGGGCAGTTGCCTTCTTTTTCTTTTCCCTTTTTTTCCCTCTAAAAGTGCTGGTGCTCAACTCTGGCTGCAGGAGCACTTGGCTCCTGGGAGCACTCACTCTCTGTGAGTACTGACTGCATTAAGGAGCCAAAGTCTAACCTGAGGCTGCCAGAGGGGGTTTAAAAAAGGCAATAATGACTAATTGACCTCTTTAATGAGCTTAGGAGTTATAAAGTAGATAATTGCAGTGCATATGACATATTTTATCTAGGTTTTCAGAAAATCGCTGATAAGGATCTACATGACAGGCTGCTTCTGAAGACAAACCTAACAGGGGCTGAGAAGGACACGACACAGAAATACAAGAAAGAAAATGAATTTTCTGTGCTGAGGGTTCCCCCCAAAAGGGAAGAGTTAAGTGTGATTAATACCTGGTTTCATAGTTTGATTTTAAATAAATTACCTAGCTAGAACGGCCCACCATAATGTGCTGTATGTGCTGATGATACTAAATTGTGATGCATAGTGAGCACAAAGTGAGTGGCAAGAAACATTCATTGTGCCTTAGAACAGCTCAGTAATTGAGCTGACACATGGCAAATTAAATTTATTACTGAGAAATGGGAAATAATGCACATTGCTCTTGATATAAGGATGACAAACAAAGACCCTCTAGAATATTTTGACAAAATAGTCTTTACTGTAAGATGGCTGTCCTAGGCAATGTACACAGGGAGAGAAACACTGGAAAAGCCAAAACCAGAAGAGACTGGCTTTGACATTTAATTTTCTCTCTACTACAGTGTATTTCTCCTGCCCGTTCTTTTACTTGTTTTTCCAGCTCGACCCAAAGCTCCTCAGTTTCTCAAGTTTTCTGAAATCTCCTTTCCATACCTCATGGGTTTGTTAGGATGAAAACCAAAGAAGTGAGCTGGATGCATGAAGAAAAGTCTCTCCATCTTGGAGCTTAAAAAGTGCAGCAACTGAATTTTAAAATGTACTGGAACAGCCACCCTGGTGACACCATCTATTTTATCCTTTTATTGGTGCAGTAAAGAGAAATGAAAATAGATGTTTCATAGGACAGTGTAGCAAGACTCAAGTGAAATGGGTGATGTGGGTTTGGTTGCATATCTGGCTTTTTGCAGTGTACACACTCTGTGTTTTTAAAACTGTGTTTTTAAAACAGTTTATGGCTGAGATTTGAGGCACACAACTGGATCTGGGGAGATCTGATGAGCTAATTACTTAATCCAGAGGTAATAGCCCAGGGCCGTGTCATGTGAGTTGTTTTGGTCCTCCAGAGTTAACACCAGCACTTCTCATTAGTCTCCTGCGTGGTTGCTGTGACTCCCAACTCATTATTTTCACCTCCTTACAGTCATGTATCTTGGAATTCACTGGCTTAAGTCAAGATGGAGTCTACTTCTTTATTTTAGCTTCTCAGTTGCCAGCTCATTTTGCCAGGTGTGGGGGGCAGTTTCTTGCTGAGAATTAGAAGCTGGTCCTTGGGAGAAGGCCATGGGAACCTGTGATGGGAGGAAGAGAAGGGGTAAGGGCATTCAGGCACAAACAGTCACCAGAAAAACACACAGACATTTGTAGGAGAGGTTACCAAGGAGATAATCAGGGCTGCCAAGTGACAGAGGAGAAACAATAAAAACAAGATTTTTTGGTTTGGGGTTTTTTTAAGGAAGGGCTAAGTAGTGACATTTGGGTAGAAGTCTGGGGTGCTCAAGTTCATAATAGCTGAGGGAGTGACACAGCCACAGGGGCAAGTCACAAGAGAGAAATTCCACTGAATGGTCCTGCTGATCACAGGGTACCTGTAGAGCTTTGCTGACACCTTATTACACTTATAACACACTTAACTACACAACTCATTACAATTAACATCATATTAAATTAGTCATTTTAGTTGTTGCTGGTGGGTACAGGCCTATTTCTGTGGTGTGTGCTCCTCCTGTTTTTTAGCCATCAGGGTGGTTTGAGTTGCAGCTCCCAGTGTTATGCTGATGACACATCTATGTGGTTTTTTTCCTTGACTACTCAAAGCCATTTAATCTCTTTGAATTTACTTTGGATGTCAACATTTTGAAATGTCTCTACGAAAATCTGTCACTATCCTCCTAATGTTTTACTTCATTTCTTTTGCCATCTGAGCTGTGCTTCTTGAAGACAAGGAATTGCCCCTTTTTCAGGATCATGTTACACACTCTGTTTACCAAGTCATCTTTTTATTACTTGGAAACATCTCACAAACCAAATACACAAAGAGAAAGAAATTTCAAAGCTTGCCTTTGTAGCAGGTTTTACTTTCCTCTGGATTTACCCCTGACAGAATTCAATTGCAAACAAAACTGCCTTTGATTCAACTCTTAAAATATATCTTATGAATAATGGGTGTCTAGCTCAACAGCTTAGGCCACATCCATTCCTTCTTTTGCAATTGTCAAAGCAATTTGCTTATGATTTAATTTCAAATTGGACCTCTCCTGAACTTAGCAGGCTGATTTAAACTAAAAGCCTATTTTTCTGAACATATGAACACTCTTGGTGTCTCAGTATTTGAGCAGTCTCCTTGAGATTCTTCAATAATTTGGCTTCCACAGTTTAAGTCATAAATTTTTGGTCATAAAATTTTAATTGGAAGTTATCATTGGTCTCAAAAAGATTGATAGCCCTTTTTTTGTGAAGAAGAAGAATCTTGTCTACTGCTTTGTTAAAAATTCATTGACTAAAAGATTTTTTTTTTAAGTGTAAGGAAATTAAAAAGGAGAGTGCATAGATTATTACTGGAAAAAATATCCTAAAGTAATGAGATATAGCATTTTTTAAGATAGATAATATATGAACTAGATGTTGGGTATTTATGAATTTATCTCTCACATCCAGCTCTACAAAGACTCTGTCACAAGTCCATTGGAGTAACTGTTGTCCTGTATTAGGCATAGGAATTTTTTGGAGGAAGAAGTCTTTAAATGAAGTTTTAGATATTGTTACCTGCTGATACTTGCCTAGATCTGTTGTGGTAAACCACCCTCAAAATTTTGCTCAAGGTACCACCTACTGCCTTATTTCCGTTTTCTAAGAACTCTAATAAACCAGAAATCAGACTTTTTATCCTGTACCACTATACTGAATTGGTGTGTTTGACCTATTGTAGGTCATGATGTGGAAAGTGCCTTGTTATTTGGTAGATGAGATGTCCCCAGCATTTGAAAAGGAAAGAATGTTTGTATGCAATGCCCTGTGCTTCCCCATGCCATTTGATAATATTGATCACGGAAGCTTCTCTCTTGCCTCCAGGAAGCTTGAGGGGTAAACAGAAACACCCTTAAATGACTTAGACCCTTCATCTCAGATTAAAGCCAAAAATTTGACTGGGGCAAATGGCTTTCCATGTCAGCAGCCATCCCTTGAGAGCCTCTTCAAGGGTTATTCCTCTTCTCCCCTTATAAAGCATCTATTCAATTCAACTGAAAATTGGTGCATATATATCCTGATGATTTTAAAGGAAACCATTTATAGGCAACAACTTTTTCTCATGGGTTCAGCATTTAAAATCCTGTCCTATTTTTTGGGTTAATGAGGAAATAAGCTTTCCATATCCATTCCTGCTGCCATCATGCAGAAAAAAATACTTCAGACAAAATCTCCAGAAAGGCCCACTCTGTAATCACCTGTCCTCCTGGGTTATATTCCTCCTTTGGATCTCCTCTGTGCTACACAAGCTCCAGCCACCAGTGGTTATGTCATGGCAGCTGGTTTGTTATGTCCACCAGTGATTAGGGGTTATGAGATCCTGGTTGTCTTCTCTTACCACATCTGTGCCTTTGCTCTCATCCCATGAAATGCTTCCTCTGAACTGGCAAACTGCAAAGCTACTACGTTTTTTTCATATAAACCACCATTTTATTTTTACCCCTTTTTCTTTGTTTTATTTTTCTGTTTCTTTTTTTCCTGCAATGCCCCCAAGGAATCTCATTAAGTACTGGAACTATCTTTCATAAAGCAAAGATTGCCATCACTTTCACCACAGGTTGGACTGGGCTGTAAACCTGCTCACTCATTATCAATGTGAATTTCAAAAATATGTCTAATTGATTAAAAGTCAATGGGACCTGCTTTTCCAAGTCACCCCAGGGCTTTTGAAAATTCCTCTTCGTGAGGGATGAAATGAGAATTCAAATCTGCCTTCGACAAGTAACCATGTCTCTCCTTGCTATGTCCTCTTTCATAACTTATTGGATTGATACTGAGTCACAACTTACATTAACTCCTAAGGTCTGCAGGACACACACTGAAATTTACCCACAATCTCTGATGGGTCTTTTGCTCATCCTCTTCCTCCTCCTCTTCCCCCATGCCATTCAGAGGACAGCAGTTGTCTTGCAGTCCTCCAGATTTTTTTGCTTTTGTAGAGTAAAAAATGACCCTCTCCCTCTGCCTCCTGTGGACTGTTTTTTTGCATCAAGGCAAACATTTAAATGTCACCTAAACATAAAAATAGGTAGGAGGCACATTAAAGAAACTTCATCTCCGCTTCACATCAACACTACTAAACACATTGTTACAAGAGTGACTAAAACTGTCTAATAATATCATCAGTGGCAACTGGTCAGTTAAAATGTTTTTTAATTGTGACTTGAATGTGTTTATCAACCTCTTTTTGTGACATTAAAAAGACAGCAAGAGAAACACATGGAGACATTGTCCTCGAGGGAAAGGATTAATCATCAGTGAGTGAGCAGGCCTAAGCAGATGGTCAGCTATGCTTTCCTGAAGTCATTTCTTCTATCCACCATTCAGTGTCACTGCCAGAAATGAGAAGAAGTGTTATCTTGACATTGAACATCTTTATAATAAAATCACTAATTGGCATCTAATACCAAAGGCTTTATAGCTGTAAAATTGCAGCAGAGGTAGCTAAGTGGTTGACTGGGTTTCATTTTAATAAATGCTATTTTCCAAATCCTTCCTTAGAGCTGTCCACACTGTGCTGTCACTGGGAGACTTCTCTGCAGTAAAGGTGTGTCTGTGTTAGCTCAGCTCCAAACACAGCAACCAGGAGGGTTTTACCAGCACAGCAGATAAACGTGACACTGCCACTGTGCTGCTATTTTTCATGTATTTCATGTAGGGCTAATATTTTGCAGGAGATCTTCTTTAGAATTTAGTTCTCAGATTTTTCCTGTCTTTTTGGCAGACAGAAAGAGTCTGTCATAATAAATTATCGCTTCTGGTCTTGGAAATATATTTTTATGAAAGCTGAAAATGTTTCAGCATTGGACATCCGTGAAATTCTCATGGTTTTTTGAGGATTTCCTTTTCTTTTATCCTTCTTGTTTTAGCCAGGAGCAGTTAGAGAAAAAAATTTCTTTCCTTAATAACCATCCACTTTTTATTTAAGGTACAATCAATTCTGGGATGGAAAGAGTTACATATTACAGCAGTTATGTGAATATAGTTGATGTTTTTAATACGATTTGAATGTGTGGTTCTTTTTTCCTTCACCCATTTTTTTTTTTCTATTTAGCAAAGCTTTCATCACATGAACACTGAGAGTCAGATTCTGGCTTCTGCTCACCAAAATGAGTCTGGAGTAATTCAGACACTCTGGGCTGTGCTTTGGTGTGGTTGAGGCCATGCTGTGGCTCAGCAGTCACTCTCTTGAGAGCACCTTTAGTGGTGCTTGACCCCAAGGCATCCAGTGTGATGCTGCTGTGCTGCAAACTGGGCCTGATCCCAGGTTCATTTAAAGCAACAGAAAGAATCTTGTAGGCAGTAATAGGCTCTCAAAGCTGGTTTTCGGTTCTTCCACAGGGAAATTTGAAATTTGCAGAGAGGGTTAATTATACAAAAAATTATATGAATATGTTATGTCATAATATTATACGTCCCAAAATATTGGTAAAGGGTGTTTTTCCCAGAGATTAGAGCATTAGTGAAAAAATAATGATTAACCTTTAAAATCAGATTGGCATTTCTTTTTTCTCCAAATGTAGAATTAATACGCATTTTTTAATCATTAGTGTAATTTTCAGGATGATACTTTTGTTCTTTTGGCTGTTGAACTGTTACGGCTGCTAGTAACCCTTCAAATTGTTTGCTTCATTCAAGCATTCTTTTTTGAATAATTCATTAGGCACTATTATCCAAGCGTGGAACACCTCATTTAGCACTGGTGATCTTTTCCTTATGTGTAGCTGACAGGCAATCAAAGTTTTTATCAGTGCAGAAAATTTGCAATTCAGAAATGTAGTTGCAGCAATTAGTAGCTATCAGGTAGCATAGGAAGGACAGCTTCATAAAAAGAGAGAGCTGAATGAGCTCAACTGATGTTAGCACAAAAGTAATGGATAAAACTAACCAGCTGTTTCCAAATTTACCAAATGGAACATTTCTTTTTCTCAGAATACGGGATTTAATTAACTTTGTGTTATGTGTGGCTTCAGAAAAGGAGAAGGGAATAGGTGACAGAATTCTGTGCCCTTCACCTAATTTTGTGACTGTATTGAGGCATCCTGTCGATTTTCAACTCCCTCCCTCTCCCACTGCAGGACAAACCTCCAGGTTTCTCACTGCTCACCTTAGCCCTACTGGAGAGCAATAATTTCTTTAATGTATGGCAGATTTCTCTCTCTCTCTCTGTCTCTCTGTCTCTCTCTTTCTCTCACTCTCTCACTGGCACACAAGTATTGATGTTTTTATACTGCTGCAAGAGGCTTGCTGAAGTTTGGGTAACAGAGGTGTTTTGTCGAGCACTCCCAGTGAACTCCCAGTGCAGCTCCTGCAGTGATCCTCACTGACAGAACACAAATAAGTAGTTCTAGGAAACAAGGTGGGATGAGAGGAGGGGGAAGCAGGAGGAAGGAATGAACTCATAATTTTGTATTTTACCAGTTATTCTGGTTCATTCCCATCTTGGAAATGAGGTGATGTTTATGCTGGATTTTGCCCGAAAATTCATATTCTGGAGAGCTGAAAGAGAAGAAGAAAGCCTTTGTGGCACTTACCATCTGCAGTACTCACTGGGGTCCTGGAGGAGACCTGGGCATTGGTCTTCTTCCTGGGGTGATTTACCTGCTTTGTGATAGATTTTTTCAGGATTTAACTTCAAAGACATTGGGTCTGCTAAGGGGATCCCAGGCCCTCACATTCTGTAGAGTGTTCCAATTGGCTTGAGAGTGAATAACTGGCACAGCTCCATCACCACCTCCCATCATTTTTGGAGGTAAGATTTCTCCCTGACCTCCCTTATGGCTCTTATTTGAAGAAGTTTCCTGGCACTGGATCCCCTCAAACAGCTCAGCTGCCCAGCCAGAGTACCAGGTGGGAGAGGAAAACCCTTTCCCTGGGCTCTGCCTCCACACATGGCCACAGGGAAGGGAGCAGGGAAGGCTGGATCCCCTTCTGAGGTTCCCCACTCTCACCAAGCACTGGAGAGGTTGCTGAGGGCATTTGCTGGAGCCAGATCTCCTGAAAGCAGCCATGGCAAACCTTGTGGCTCCACTCCTGTCCTCTCTCATGGCCTTTCACAGGTGAAGTTCCAACAATGCTCTTTTGCTCTTTAACACACATTTTTTTGCGTCCAAGTGGAAGGAGAATGCCCAAAGTGCAGAACAGCCCAGCTGATTCAGGAACAAGGAGTTATGTGGAGCAAGGCACTACATCAACTACTTAAGAGTCACAGTGATGGAGACTGCAAAAGCTGGTAGCAAACACAGGGAAATCGTTGCAGGTTAATTTAGAAGCATTTAGCAACTCTTCTCTGTGTGCTTATTGTGGGTCCACAGTATTTGAATAATGCTTTTAGGCACCAGTATTGAACCACACACAGGGACTGGAGCATTATTTTATACATTGTGTTATCTGCTTCCTTTCAGTGAGATGAAACGATGCCATGTTTCACACACTGTTCCTTCCTCTGACAGCAGCCACAGGGCTCAGGAAACTGCTTGGAGCAGCGTGGGCCATCTCCAGCAAACGCTCCCATCTGGGGAGGCACTTGGGAAGCTGCAGAGGAGGCAGGTGTGCAGCTGCCAGCCCCCATTCCCCACAGGGAAAACTCCACATTCCCAGCAAAAGGAACCTCCTGGCGCGCTCTCCCGTCTCCGGGGTCTGCCTGGCCTTTTGCTGACAGCATAATTTCCTCAGGAGCTCCAGAGTCTGACATCTCTGTTCATGACCCCTTTTTTCTGAGCAACATTAATATCTGCTGCAGGTCTGGCAGGTGCAACGGCCGCTAATTGTGTCTGCATCACCAGCCCTGACTCAAGCACTCCTCCCACATCTGAATTTCTACCTGGGCAATGCACAGACCCCCTTTTCTCCTGGAAAGAGTGCACAGACACCCTTTTCTCCTGGAAAGAGTGCACTGCCCACCTCATGAACTCTTGGCCAATGATGTCCCAGCAAGAAGAAAAGTATAGTTGGGAAATCTGCCTGAGCCATCCTTGTGAGAGCTCATCAGCATGCCTGATGGAGCTGAATAGCATTTGCCAGTCTGAATTATGGCTGGTGTCACAGGCACAACTAAAGCTCTTTTGTAAGATGAGCAAGGAGACACCTACCTCAAAAAGCCAAAAAATAGTTGATATAAGCTTGATATAAGCTTGAAGTGGCCAACTGACGTGGTGAAAAGCAGCACAGTGGGAATCCACAGTGACCAGACACTGTGCCAGGCAGAGGGTAAGTCTGGGCTGATGAGCTGCTATGGCAGGGAGCTTCCCATCCCTTGCAGGCCAGTGAAGCATGCCTAACCTGGCACAGATTACTCATCCCTGACACTCGTTCCTCTGCCCCAATTCATTTCTCAGAATTAAGTAAGATTTTGAGAACATGCTTTATTCATAATAAAGAAATAAGCATATGATCTCCCTGCAATCTCTACCCTAACTAGCCACTCAATTAAGTTGAAATTTTAAATAGTATATTAAAATAACAGTTAATCAGCACTACATTTGTGTCCCAGCTGGTCCTCTCTACCAGCAAATGCTGAGAGGCTTCTGAAATCCCAGATTTTACTTGGTGTCACAAATACATGTGTATTGATTTTAATGTTGGGAGAAGCTAAAGAATTTTAGGAAAGATAAACAGAGAAAGCTCAGAATTGAAAATCCTGCAATTTTTTTCCCCCCCAAGACTTAAAATTCTCATAATTTCTGATTAAACAAGCCAGTATAGCTCATTTGTATTGTGAACTAACAGGTACTTCTCAGACTGAAAGGAATCGCCTTCTACACACCCTGGCTTTGCTGGAGAGTGGAATTAGATCCAAAGTATAGTTCCTAATGTTTCTTCATTTTTTGTGGATTTGTTGTTTTTGAAAGGGGGATTGTTTTTAATAGAACCAGCTTGATGTTGTAGCCAAATTAGGCTTCAATAGTGAAATACAAGAGTGAATGAGAACTTTTATCTGTAGAGCCCTACCACTCTTCCCTTTCAAATCTGTTTCAGTTGTTATTTGAGTTCCCAGATTAGGCACAAATACTTCAATGATATTTTTCAGAGTCATGTAGGGCTGGTTCAAATTTTATATGGCTGATGCACCAATATGTTGGACCGAGTCATTCCTTACGTTTAAGCTCAGGTTAAGCAGCCCTTTGGACAGTGGCAGTCACACAGCTCAACAGCCTTATGCCCTCACTACTGCTGCCCCAAATCCTACAGGAAAGGTTACAAGGGTTTTGAGGTCTGTTGCAAGGTGTATAGTCCTAAATCTATAGCATTGAAGTGTGAAGCCCCTAATGCAAGGTGCTAATGGATGGCATTGGGCTGCTTTTTTTTTCTGAAAATCTCCCCTTTGCTTCCTCCTTCATCAGCAGAGGAAGTGGCCGAGCATAAGCACTTATTCAACACATCTCACCTTGTTGCTGTTATTATTTTGGCAGAGGTTGGTCTGTATTCACTCCCACCTGGGTGTGGAGATGCCAGCATGATGATTTGTCCTCTGAAACTGAACCAAACCCTCTGATAAACACTCAAGTTATGGGGAAGGACTTCTCTGGCCAGCCAAAACTTTTAGAGGAGCTTAACTCAGACGAACCTATTGGCCAAGAAGGGCAAATTTCCCTAACAGATTCCTCTCCTAAAGTTACTGATAATTTAGAAGAGACACTGGTCACTGAGGTTATGACTGAGCAAGCAGAGCAGAAGAGCAAAATCCCCCAGTGACTGTTTCCAAAAAACTACTGTGTAACCATTCCCACGCCCAAGACATACCGTTCCATCTGGTCTCATGGTTGTTCCTAAGGGCGGTTTCTTTCTTCTCTAATTATTTTTTCACAAATCAAATGAAGTCATTACACAGTCATAGAGCATTAATCACCTTATGTAACTTCATAGTAGTGACACACAAAAAATATAAGTAATAAAGATAATAAGGAATGATGATGCACATGTGGAAGGAACTGCAAGGCAAAGAAATTGCTCAGGATATGTCACCACTTTCTCAGGTGTACCACGGAAGTAGAAGGAAAGTCATCTCACCCTGAGGTTGTCTAAAACACCTAAGATGTAATCTATCTAAAATCCAGAAGAAAAGCCATTTGTGTATTGTTAAGAATTAATTACTTTGTAGCTATAGATTTCAGAGAAAACTGAAGCAACTAAAGACTAGGAAATATATTTTAAAAAGAGATGGACAGCTGAGCACAGGTTTCATACCAACATGAAGCCAACGTGAAGACAACATGGCTTATCCTGCCAACAGGACTTTTCCTGGGACTGCAGTGGAATATAAGAACAACCATAAGGGCTCAGAGGAAGGCACATCCCAGCACCTTGTCTACAGCAGTGGCCACAGCCAGTGCCTGGGGTAGAGTGGGAACAAGGAATGCATCTATGATATTTACATACTCTCCTAGGCACAGACTGGGACTGATTCAAGAGCCTGCCTGAGTCTAATGCAATTTGTCTGTTTTAGTGCCCTCAGTAAATCTCTTTCAAGTGCTTGTCCAGTCTCCCCTTTCCAAATCCACATCATCTCCTGGCAAGGAGATCATAGGTTGAGGAGCAGATTACAAGATTCTGCATCTTGCTTCCTTTCAGAAAAAAATAAAAACACTTCTAGAGAGCCACTATGGTTAGCTGTCTGGAGACTTTCTTTGGTGATTTCTGAATGGAAAACTCTCTTGAGATGCTTTGATAAAATGCTTCTTAGATGATAGGAGATATTTCAAAAAAATCACGTAAGATTTCCATTGCTCGTTTCACTTCAGCAATGACCTATCACCAAATATGTATCTTTAGGTTTTACCCTTGTCTCGCAGAAGAAATGTCAGTGGACACCAGGCATGGCAGTAGCTCAAAAAATGTTGATAGCACTATGATAAAATTCAGATTACCATGTGGTCTATGTGTTTTAAATTACTTCCATCCTATCCCATTTGGAATTGCCTGGCATTTGTATACACAGAGAGCACATTTTCACAACTATGCCAAGAAGAAATAAAACCAAAACACTGTTTCCGTTCTGTAGTCTGAATTCCTTGGCAGTTTTTAGTGTAGCCTGACAGTGTTATGTGTTGTCCCTGTAGAGAGGGACTCAGCACAAGGTTCAGGTTTGGAGCCAAACTTCCACCTGTCTGTGATTGTTATGGTCCATACTTTCTGTCCATTCTTTTTGTCCATTCTTTCCCCAGAGATAGACAAGATTTCAACAGGCCACTCTTAACATGGTTAAGGATGCATAACTGAGCAGCCCTGTGACTCCCAAGCCCTTTAAACCAAAAGCTCCTCTAGCTCCACAGCCAAAGTCTGCTAGGAGATGCAGACAATTGTGTTGGTGCCTCAGAGTAATGACAGAAAATAAGATTATTGAGTTGGTAGTCTGTGAAAAAGGAACAAAGTACAATTCGCTCCAGAAGCTAGAAAAACACATACATAAAACATTTTAGGTGCTGCTAGAAAATATAGCTATCTCTGTATCTATTTTTATATATGTGAAATGAACCATAGACCTTTTTTATGTGGTTGTACTTACCTGTGTTCCTTTCTATTTGAGGGGAATTCCACAGTGACAAAGGAGCACAATCATGGTTTATTGAGACAAAAACAAGTGCCTTGTCAATTAACAACCTCATTCTTGTCTTGAGATTCAGAAAAATGTCTGAGTGTCCAAAAAATCCCACATGTTAATTAATAATCCCACAAATTAATACTGGGTTATAAAACTTTCTGCTGTGGCTGTAACATTCCCCTCTGAGTGCTACCAACAGCCCTTCCCTTGCTGTGTTATTCAGTGCCTTGATTAGAGCAGAGCACATGCTCTGGGGAGTTTCCTGTTTCTCTGCTCCTGTTGGGGTTCCTGTGGGATGGCTCCTAATCCTAAAAAGAGAGCATAACTCTGAACCACAGGCATGCAGGAACAGCAAAAGGTGTTGCCAGCTATGGGAAAGAAAAAAAGAAAGACAGCCTGTTTTCAAATCCCTGTGAATGGGTTAATGCTGTTGCTAGGAAAAGATTTGCCCTTTTACAGATCTGAAGGGAGGTAATGTTGACAGTAAGGAGTAGAGGCCCAGCAAGGTTTTAAGTTTTTGTGTGACTTTTATTGCAGGGAAAGAAAGGGCACTGACAACAACAGCTGCCTGTAGCACAGCTTCCCCTCCTTTTTTTTTTTTTTTTTTTTTTTTTTACACTTGACTTCTAATATGGATTCCAGGCATGATTCAGCAAACAGAAGGAAGAAGATTTTTACAGACATAGACTGGCAGTATTAGAAAAAAAAAACATTAAAAAATCCAACCCTGGAATAACATAATGGGCTTTCTTTGATGCACCTAAAATTCTGATGTTAACAATTTCACATAAGCTTTAATTCGTAGGAATTTTGTGGGTCTCTTGGTTTAACTGCAGAGTCATTTGCTGGAAATGCAGGCTTGGTCTAATGGAGCTCATTGCTCTGGTTCAGAGAAGGTCCCAGCTCACCTCGAGCCTCAAAATGAAAAAGATAAAACCACTAAATTGCATTATCTGGAGATTCATTTTGTTCTTATTTAAGGACATGGCAAGTAGACAGAGAATGATTTTGTGATCCAGAAATACCTGAAATGGTGCTGACAGCTGCGGTACTTCATTCCTCCTTCTTAAGTAAGTGCTCCCCTTCCAAATCTGGGACAACATTTTTAAGCTTGAGGAACAGATTTTTAAAGACAACAGTAAACCTCAGGAGCCCTTCCAGCCCATCCTCATGCCCCAAGAGAAGAGCAACTGTTTCTAAACCATATCTACTGGACTGAAACAGGTATATACACAAGCTGGTCACCTTAAGTAGGCAACAATGAGGAATAAGGGTTGGCTGCATATTAAGTTGAAATCACACTGGGCACACATAAGTACAGGAAAAGAAGAGAAAAAAGACTTCTGAGACAGGCAGTGACTTGATCAGTGTGGGAGTGATTGATTTTTTCTGATGGTTGTGAAGGTTGGTAGTTATTGTATTTTAGCATGTGATTAGAACAGCTAACGTTTGGGTATTGTTGAAATCTAATGGACAGTGGATAATCTTCAGCAATTTAAGTGTGAATTAAAATGATGAATGTCTCCTTTTGTTGAAATGGTGGCACAGTCAGGTGAGGTCCCTGGTGGCTGAAAAAGAGAAACTTTGTACCCATTTTTTAAAAAGGAGGACCCTGGGAGCCACTGACCTGTCAGCCTCACCTCTGTGTCTGGGCTGTTCATGGAACAGATCCTCCCAGAAGCTCTGCTGAGGCACATGGACAACAGAGAAGTGATTCAGGACAGCCAGCATGGCAGGTCCTGCATAACCAACCTGGTGGCTTTCCATGATGGAGTCACTACATTTGTGACCACGGAAGAGGCTACAAATGTCACCTATCTTAACTTCTCTGAGGCCTTTGGCATGGTGCCCCAAAATCCTTCATGCTCATTTGGGGAGAGATGGATTTGGAGAAGAGAAGGCTCTGGGAACACCTTATTGTGGCCCTTCAAGGCTTATAAGAAAGAAAGAAAAAAAGTTTTAAGACAGGACTGATGGGTTAGGACAAGGGATAATTCTTTAGACCAAAAAAGGATAGATATAGCTAGCTAGCATGAAGATATTTTATACAGTGAGGGTGGTGAAACACCGGTACAGATTACCCAGAGGGGTGATAGTTTCCCCATACCTGGGAACATTCAAGGCCAGGTTGGATGGGGCTCTGGGCAGCCTGATGTAGTTGAAGGTGTTCCTGCCCATGGCAGGTGGGTTGGACTAGATGACCTTAAATGTCCCCTCCCACCCAAACAGTTCTCTGATTCTATATCACTGGTAGAAATAATTTATGCAACTGAAAAGGGCAATATTGTATTGACAGCAATGTTAGAAGGAAGTCTGTAAATTATGGATGGCACCACAGTATGTCATAAGGCACTTTGCAACTTTAAATCCCCAGAAGCTTGTACTGATTGTGTCCATATCTCCTTCTCTTCAGTAACTGAACACTACTCTATTGGAAAAAAAATTCTATTTAAACTGGCAAGGTCAGTCCCAATATTTTTCATTACCATGTGTGTCCTGTCTTTGGGAAATCTCCAATCCACAGACTTTGTTGGTTCTGGGACTGGCAAAGGAACAATAGAGGAGTGACTGGTGGAGACTGCAGAGTGCTGGTGTGTGCACAGGACTGTGAATGTAGCTACTATTTCCACACTAAAGTTTTAATAATGCTTTCATTTTCTCTTAAGATTTTCAGAAATTGAGACTCATCCCTTGTGATCCCCATGTTAATTGTGGCTGTTTATGATAATAACTTCCTTGATTATTTTGGATGATTTGAGTTCTGAGACTTTTCTCATATATATGAGTGCATCTGCATGTTTTAAGATATGAAAATTGCTCTGGTGTATTCCTGTTAAATTGCATGGTAATAACTATAACAATATCCCCCATAAATTATGACTGTGGAGACTTACCTACTTGTCCTTGCCTCAGCTAATTATATTTCACCCTCATCCACTTTTTTCATGCTGTCACTTCAAATGTACATTTTTTGGTTCTCCAGCTCTGCAGTACTTCTGGTGCACTCCCTGACAGCAGGGTGGGTTACAGTTACAGTGGGGACACTTGCTGGACTAAATGAAGTGAAATGAAAGATATTTTAGTCTCTTGACATACTATCATGCAGTAAAGGTATGGAAAGAGCTCATATTTTTCATGAGCGAATATTTCTGACACAGGATTCAAATGCCCAAAATTAGGCACATCTGGGGACAGATTCAGTGCAGAGACAGTCCAGACAGGATTTCACTACCTTTTTTTTAGGGCTGGGCTATTGGTGTGAGGCCCAGCACAGGCACCAGGCTCTCTGGGTTATGTGTAGGGAGGAGTGGGTTGCCCAGAAGGGAAATCCCTAACATCTTGCCCCTCCTGAGGCATTAAACAACTGGGAACCTGAAGGGTGGGGTTGTGCTTCAACCTCTGCCCGTTGTTCTCCAGAGCTCAGCAGTCCAGACCTGTACTTCCAACATGCATTGGCTTATGCTTTGTGTTAAAAACCCTCAACGTGAGGGCACCTGCCCCGGAATAGTCTGACACATGTTCAAGTCCTTCCCCAGCCTAAAGAGATCCAAATTGTTATCCCCCAGCAGAACAACTGAACCCAGGGAGCACCCAAACTGCAGCCGCCCTTCCAGTTAAATTCCTATTTATTTTTAAAAGCTATTTATCCTGGAAAAGACTGTTCTTCTAGAAAGCATTTGGCTCCTGGATTTGTTTGGAGTGGGTGGATGTGTTCAGAGAGAAGCCTTGCCTGGTAGTGATGCCTAAAGAGGCTGCCTGGAACAGGGGCTAGCCAATGTTAAAGGAATAAAGCAGGTATCTATTGAAAAGGCCGTCAAAGGGTACACCTTGGGCAGTGCAAGAGTCTGGCCATGGCTCCACTCAAGATGTACCACAAGTCGTGAGTTTTCACACTTTTGTAAATTTAGGTCCATTTACAAATTGGGGTTAATGGTCCAATTACAGCTTCAGGTTATGAAGTCCCATCCTCCCAGTTTGCTCTCCTCAGTTCACTATTGTTTGCACTTTTTGGGCCTGAAGATCCAACAGTGTCCTTGGTTCTGGGGCCGGAAAGGATTGTTTTGTCTGTCTAAAGTGTGAGGAGAACTTGCTTTTACTTTATATGAAGTTCAGAGTTATATACCAATGCAGTACAGAATCTGGAAAATATGAAAGTTAAACTTAAGGTATCAGTAGAACAGCATTTTGCTGAAAGGGCAGATCTGGCTGTGTGTCTTCTGGGGCTCCAGAGGAGCTCAGGACACAGTCTCCCCCATCCCCCTGCCCTCTGCTGCACTGTGCCAGGGGAGCAGGGCTGTGATTCAGGGACCCCTTGATTTCAGAGGGATGTTATCAATGAGGGTTTTAACACTCGAGTAAGTGCCAGAGTACCAATGTGACATGAGTTACGTAGCAAGGGAGGGAAGATGTGTTCTCCCACCATGAATGCCTCAGCTCACCACCTACACTGCTGCCACTTACACTTTTTCCTTTCTAAGGCATTTATAACTCTCTGAAACACTCCATTTTCCCTTCCATGTCCTTCTTGCAGAAAAAAAAAACAGTAAAAAAATTAAAACATTTCAAGGGGAGGATGATTTTTTTTTTTGTCGAAACACTTCTCTGCTTGATAAACAATGAGACGTTTGAGTCAGATTTAAACACACAATTTCCAAAAAATTTACAGGTTATTCTGGTGACATTGTTACTGTGTTAGCCTTTCTGTTCTCTCTCTGGCTTCTTATACTGTCAGATACTATCAGAGTACCTAAGCATCTCACGCATAAAATCAATAGCAAAAGTAAAATCTCTACAGGGGTTCATTCTCTCTGGCAATGCTCTCTTCTCACTGGTAAAAAAATTTTCTTGAGTCAGGGCTTTTCTGTCGATTTTGAAGAGTGAAGAGGAAAATGTTGAACAGTATTTGTGATATTTGTATCTCGTGAGCTGCAAAAAAAAGGGGACCTGAGAGGTACCAGCAGCACCTCCTGCCCAGTGAGGTGGGCATCTCAGCCCCACTGCCTGAAGTGACAGGGGCTGGGGACAAGGACAAGGCTGACCACAGGCTCAGCCCCATCACAGGTGGGATCACTGCTTGCAGCCAGGGTGGGTGATCTTTGCACCACAAGGTCCCTGGCAGCCCCCGGGCTGCTGTCCCCAAAGGGGTCAGCATAACCCCATCTGACATCCAGACCTTCCCTGAAAAGTCACATTTCTGTTAAATTCAGCACTTTTTGTTTCTTAAGCCCTCACTCTCGTGTATCTGTCGAAAGTACTTCACACGTTGATTTGCCTCCTCCACACCTTTTTGCCATGTTTCTCTCCCTCAGGAGTCTCTTTTTCAGGATAAATAGATGGTATTTTGTTTCTCCTCATATGGAAGCTATTCCATACTTTGTTACATTCTCATGTCTCTTGTATAAAACTTATCACTCACAGTGAGAGATCGGGAGGGCAAAGAATTATTCCAGGTATGGATGCACCAAGGGTTGGAGCAATGGCATAACGATATCTGCTGTTTCTGCTATCTTTGTTTTCAACTTTCTGTCCATAGAGACACTGATTAAACCCCTCACAATAATGCCACCAATGTCATTGTAGAGTTTTCTTTTATATTGTCACTTGTGTTGCATTTTAGAAAGGAAGAAGTATTTTTAGTAACACATGAAGCATAAAAGCAGGTGCTGCATCTTTCAGTTTCACAATTTAACCCAAATGGCTTTCTGTGTCATTAGCTTCAGGCAGCCCTGCTGAAAAGAACTATAAACTACAATCTAGGCTAGTTTTTTTTCCATATAAAATTTCCAACAGCAGCATATGTGCTTGTTGTGTAGCTGGGACTGGTCCAAGGCATGCAGAAGTGCATTGGATGGGATCGTGCCCAAGTTTCCCCACAGTGATCATGAGAGTTGCCTGAGGGCTCCCAGGATTTTTTTCAGCAAATCAAACATTGCTGAGCAGACCCACAAGTTCAGTGGGTCCAGGATAAGGGAATTTGGTGCCAGAGTAATTTAGCTCCCACCACCAACCACCTCCCACCCATGATGGATTTTTCCTGAGAGGCCTGTGTGGAGCTCATACTCAGGTTGTTCATGGTGATGGCCTCTGCAAAGATGTGAGCTGACACCAGCACCCATTTCACAGGCAGCTCCTCTTAACTCAGCCCCACTTTGTGCCACCTACCCTGTGCCAGCCCACATAAAATAAAACTGTAGATGCAGTTTCCAGTAGTGACACTGATATGGGTTAACCCAAATTTGGAGAATCCAAGCTAAAAGACAACTGATCCTTCAAAAACTGCAGGCTGTCCAGCCCTGGGAAACAAGTGTTACCATGGATTTCCCTCAGTTATGCTGGGGGCAACAACCTCCTTGGCTAGGGAGGCAGCTACTGGTTATTTTATTGCTGGTCCTGGAGCAAGCCTATTTCAGCCAGATTAGAAAATGTGAGACATCAATTTGTCCTGCTGATTGGCAACTTTTGCTTCTGCAGTAGGGGCAGGATGCTTTGCAAGCAGTCACCTCCAAGTGCTCAGCAGAACAGAGCACAGTCTCACATGTGACCCTTTCTCAGCTTGCTGTAAGCCTGAGAAACTGTTCTCACTACAGTCCACAAAATTCATGTGCTATCCCAACCCACAGCCCATGTGCCAGTTTATTCTGTGCTGCAGGACCAGTAGCCTGGACTATGTTGTATTCCAGGAAAGGTGTGAGCAAGACTGAGGCTTTAGGAGTTGCTCTTTGTCTTTGCCACAGCCATGGTGAAACGTGGTGAATCAATTCAGTGATCTATTTCCTTGCTTTTCCACCAGCTCCCACCAGAAAAGTGGAGCCTGTTGTGATGCTACAAGGTTTGAACTTGGGATCATTTACGATAGCAATGTTCATTCACTATTATTCTGTTGAAGCAATGTAAAAAGACAAGGCCTAATTTGTGAAATGGACCATCTGTTCCCATACAAACTGCATAATAGAATGCACAACTATTTCAATTAATACAGTAAACCATCTTTAAGCAATGCAGATGATTTTGTATAAATTTTTGACTGCAGAAGATACCATCATCCTTTGCTCTAATTGTTCTTGATTTTACCTTCTTATCTTTTTATTTAAAGGAAAGGAATGACAGCCTGTCTCACTGGGAGAGAAGTTTGCTCATGGATGGATCAGGATTAGACTGAGTGGTACTGCAAACTCCAGCAGACAAGGTATCTCCATTACAGAGAGCAATGTTGTCATTTCTTTGACCATCCTCCCATCAATCCATCCATCAACAAATTAAATCTGGCTAAAGAGCCACTTATCTTGAGTGCTTTTTATCCTGATTTCTGTCAATCTAGGAAAATAAACATTTTCCCTAGGCAGAGTTTACATATTTAACCATGTTTCAGGAGACAGTCCCCTTGCTACTCACACATCCAGCAAACCACACATGTTTATTGCTGTATTTCCTGACTCACCTCATCCATGTATTGCAACTTCATTGAAAAAACCCTGCTCCCTCTGCCTCCCTTTGGTTTGTCTTTGAAGATGGAATGACTAGGAAAAATGTTGCAGTAAAACTCACAGACTTAGAAATGTCTGGAAATTAATTTTATTCCCTTTTGTATCCTTGGAAAAGTCTGGTATCCTGTGCAGGTTGCACACCAATAATGGAAAAAGGGTATGGAAGAAAAATTAAAAAGCAGAGCTTTATCAGTCAGGCTGCTTTGAGGAATGTGACAACGCCACTGCATCTGTCTTCCATCATTTAAACCATGACACCACAGATTACTTTAGGACTTCATGATGCACATAAACATGATATAAGCAGCATTTTATTTGCTATCTAATAAATATGTATGTGCCAGTGAATGCACCGTTGAAGATATTACTTTCCTCCTATTATTTATTCTTCACTTAATTGATACACAGTGTGGTTCACACTCTGCCTGCTGCCTATCAGGCAGGGGCAAAGGAACAGTGGTCTCAGTGACTTGTGTTAATGTGTGCCTGGTGCAGTGGCAGTGGCAACATGCACGTTGGATAATGCTGCAGTGATACTGATGCCCAAAAAGGCATCAATATCAGTGGAAAGCAGTGGTTTAAGAAAGATAAGGATGGCTCTTCTGACAAGTTAGAGTCACAAACAAGCACTATGGCACTGCCACTGATCCCCTCCCAAAGCCAATGCAAACAGCATCTCCAGTCTTTTTCCTCCTGTGTAGTTGGCTTTGAACACCTCACTGGCCACAGACTTCTCTCTTTGATACAGTTAAAGCAGAAGCAAAAGGAGGTTTGACTGTCCACTGGACAGTCCACAGTTCCACTGGGAACACCCAGCATGTTCCAAGTACAGAAACATCTCCTGAGATGACGACTCTGGAACAGCCATGGAACAGTCTGGTGCACCCCTGCTGCCTGATTGCTCCCCATGCCCCACGTGTGCCCTCTCATTGTGGAGAGGCTGTACACCCCCTGATGGTCTGTCAAAGGCAGGAGATGGCACAGCAGTGCTCTGAAAGTCATCACGGCTGATGTCCTGGGAGGAGAACTCAGTGAGAACATCTTCCCCATGGACTGCAACAGAGCAGACATGGTAAGTAAGTGGCATAACCTTTCCTTACACCCATTTGGCTCCCTACTGCCTGTTCTCAGGAGCTCAAGGCAAGAGCTTGCTGTAACATGGTGAGAAAAGATGTGGCTTCTTCACCCTTTAAATAGGCATTAAGCAATAGGTGCCTTCCTTTCCTCTGCCAAAAACAACTCAATTCTTCTGTCTAGACAAACAAGGGCAAGCAGGTGATGGATTTATATTCGTAATAATTTAATCAAACTGTACCTCAGATTTTGTTCCTCATAAAACTGGTGTGAATCTGTTCCTGCTGAGCTCTGCACTTCAACTTCAAGGTTCCCTACCACCCCAGGAGCATCCATGCCTGCCCTGCCCTATGCCTCCACCTGTGACAGGTCCTTGCACCGTGTCCTAAGAGGCTGTGCACCTGTGATATGGCATTTTTACCATAAATATGTCCATAGGCACAGGAGTGGGGGGTCAGATGTGCAGAAGCAAAGCAGTGGTTTACAGATTTGGGAGTGGGTCGGTCTGCACAGAGCTGAAGAAGTTTTGTTTCCCCCTCTCAACACTCACAAGGGACAGTGACAAATGTTCTCACTGTAGCCAGCCATCCTGGGGATGGTCTCTGGCATCTGCTGCCCTCATCCTGGAGCGGAGTCAGTGCCTCACTTTGCCCAGAGGAAAACAATTCCCATCCTGAGGATCTTGGCAAGATACTTGAGGTGCCACATCGCATTCTCTGCCTTTCACTCACGGTGAGGTGCCATGGTGCTCACACTGCCTGCCTGCTCATTAAATCTCTGCCACATCTTCAGCACTGATATTCTGATCAAGCTCTTCCAATTCCAGCATGGATGGTTCCTTGCCTGCTGCCAAAGGTGGGTAAGATGGCTGATCCGATGAGGCAGGAGTGGCCTCCATCTCTTAGCGCTTGATTTCCTCATCTTAACTCTGCATAAACACCACTTCTTTGCATTTATTTATACTCAAGTTTAAGTGCCTGTGCAAATTATAGCACAGACAGCCAGAACAGAAATGAGGCATTTAAATGGTAAATAAACACTGCCTGTGCATGGTGGTGCTTTTATAAATAATATCCCCTTTTAAGCTTTATTCTCTTCCATAGAGGAACATCACTTTTCAGAACATCTGAACCCGTAAACATCACACATCAATCTCTTTATATGCTTATTTAAAGAGCATATCAAACTATTTCTGCAAGCAAAAGGACTAAATTATCCATGAATTCCAGATAACCATCCTTAACCCAGAAAATGTCAACAGTTTTCTGTAATAATAGTCCCAAACATGGCAGCTGTCGTGGCTGGAATGCTCCCCTCTAGAAGTGAGAAAACCATACATTTCTGGGAACAGGCTCACTGCTGAACACATTCTGATTTATTAGCACTATATATTCTGTTTATAAATTTGGTCCTGTAGCAATTCCTGGATAACTTTAGCTGTTGCCCACAAAAATGCAAAGTACTAGAAAACCTCACAGCTTGCTTTATTCTTTGACTCCTGGCCATCTTTGAATGATCTCTGGATTGAAAGCCACCTTCCTCATGGTTTCTATTGCAATGTTTACAATGCAATCCTATGAGCATCTACTAAACAGGCTTCTACTTTTTAGGCTTGTAATGATTACTGCCCAAAACTACCTAATAAGCAGACATCCAGATTTGTACCTGAAACATTTTAATGAGGAGGCAGGTGGTTCATGTACACAGTCTTGAGCTGGGTGCTGTTTCAAACAACGAACATCCACGGTTAAATTCTGAATGATAGGAAGCATTGACCATGGAGAAATGTGTTTCTGAGCCCCAGATTTTGGGAATGCTAAGAACACCATGCCATCTGTAGAGCTACATTTGCTCTGAACTATCTGCAGCTCCTTCGCTGCAAGTAGCAGGGGAGGGGGTGTGTTTATGCTACATATGCAAGTGGGAATCAAAAAATAGTCAAAATTTTCTAACTGCTGTCCAGAGGCTACCAGCTGCTGACCAGTCATGTAGCACAGTCATTCCCAGCCTTTGCTTTCAAGGAGTGAGTGGAACGTGGGCATAGAATGTAGGAAACAGAACTGATGTTTCCTTAGCTCCCAAAGTGCACAGCCTGACAAGAACCAACTCAGCCCAGCTTTGATTCCCTGGCCACCCCATACTCCACATTTAGTAAAAATATGTGGGGTGACTTCCCCATGGGAAGATGATGCAGGTGTTGTAATAGTATGAAATAAGTAGTCAGAAATGAATTTGTCCAAATTGCTCACAAAGTTAATAAGACACTGGGGAGCAACTTTGCTTTCCAGCCAGCAGGTCCCTGTGGTTAGGGCAGTGATGCTGAGTGTGTCTGTGTTGTGACAGAGCAGTTTCTGGCTCCAGGGCACATCCAGCCACCCATGGCATGTCCCACAAAGGTGTCCACCCTTCTGGGCAGCCCAGGCACAGATGGGAATGGATGTAGGGACAAACACCCACTGGCCCTGCTGAGCAATGTGCCCAAGCTGTCCCCAGATGTGTTTGCAAGGTGCCGTGCAGAACTGGTGTTGCTCAGTCCTGTGGCTGCACAGCAGGTGTCATTGGCCCAAACTGTCACCCTGCCAACTGCTGCCTTTCTCTTCAGTTTTAATAAACATGATAAAAATGCCAATTGCAAGTTCATTCCAGCATGACTGTGTTTGGTCTTTTTTTGGTCCCATAATCAGAATATGGTGGTGGAATTTATTGTAGGTGCAGTTTTGCCATTGTGCTAGAAGATGCAGAAGTGAGAAAAAATTGAATACTGTGAGAAAAAGTCTGAGGCAAAACACATGACTGTTATACAGGCTCCTCCTAATGTGGTCTCTCAGAGTGGATAATAATATAAACATTCATCCATTAGAAAAAAAAACTACCCTTTACTGCCCCCCATTAAATACATTGGCAGTCCTATTAAAATACAAGTCAGATTTGTGTTTAATGATCTTGAAAGGAAAGTAATTGCTTGAGTATTACCATTCAAATGTTCTTACAGCAGCATATAATATTTACAGTCTAAGTGCCACTTCTGAGTGCTGTGTGGCACTGGAGATTGCCCAGCCTCTTCAGAGAGAGAGCCTGTGTGCCTGAGAACCAGGGCACAAAGCTGAGATACCCCCTGAGCACCAAAGAGCCTGTGAGAAACAACCAAGCAATGGGCTGCATCATTTTTCAATTTTAATAGCCTCTTGAAAAGGAAAAAAATCTTGCAAAGCCACTCCAACCCTGCAAAGGCAGAGCTTGAACACCACAGATGCTTGCTCAGGTGAGGAGTTGTGCTGTTACTCAAAGGAGCCAAGCTCCTTGCTCTGTAAGCACCACGTGCCAGCAGCAGGACAAAATCATGCTGAGGTCTGTCATACTCTGCTCTACATTTTTGACCCTTGACAGTGTCTTAGTCAACATCATAGATTATATTGTATTCAACTCTTACATATATTTTCATGGGAATATCCTCAAACAGAAGTTCCTTGTGATGAAGAAATGTGAATGTGAATGTAAATGGGAAATGTGAATGTAAAGAGGAAGCAAAAGTATTTTTATTATTTTTATTTTTACAAGTCAATACTGGACAGTATTTCATAAAGCACACAGCAAGAGCACCACGAAGAATATCAGAACTTTCCCAGTGGGAAAAAGTGATGTCCAAGTCCTTTTTTCCTTCTCTCACCTCTCTTGCCTATCCAGGTCTTGGTCCCTCAGGTGTCAAGAGGAATGGTGAAGGACTGGGCTCAGTGTCTGTGTCTCATTAGTGACTCAAAACCACAGGCCCTGGAGGGAAAAACCCCTTGGCAGTGTCTGTCCCTTTCTCTGTGCTCAGCTGAGTAGGCCACAGGATCAGGATCAGCTGAGGAGACCACAGACATCACCAAGACCCCTGCACCCACCTATAAGCAAGATTAATTAAAAACTCCTAACAAACTCAAAAGGCCTGGAGCATTGCCTTTTGTTGGGCATGCTGGTTCTGAGAATGACAATCCTGCCAGAGTGAATTAGCTTCTACAGCCCCGGGTGCCACTGTCAGATGCCATCCCATGCAAGGAGGACAGTGAGGATGTGATGTGAAGGGAGGAGGATGAGGGGCAGTCAAGCCCCCACATGTACCAGTCAAACTGGTGCCATGGGCCAGATATTAATGTTAGAATTTGGGGAAGGTGTCTATAATCACTTTATCAGGTGTAATGGCTAATGTTTCTGTAGAGGAGCAGGTCATACAGTTTATCCCCAGCACCTGGCTGAAAAACTGCTTCCTCTCTCAGGAGGTGTTATTCCCTGCAGAGTATGGGCTTGGATAGAACCCTTTCTCCATCTCAGATACTCACAAAGTGATGGTTGAAACAGTCCAGATGTAGTGATTCCCTTTTACAAGAAGGCCTTTCTAGATCACTCTCACCACAGAAAAGACCTGTAAAGAGGTACAAAGGTAGTTCAGTTCATGTGCCTGCTGAATCCCTAGGAGATGCCAGGAGCCTTGGTAGAAGTGGGAATGAAACTTGAAATCTCTGCTAGGGTTGTGAAATTCCTGTACACTCTTTATGAGCAAGCATGAGGGAAGAGGAAGGCGGAGAACCAGGAAAAGGGAAAATATTTGCAGTTTATGCAAACTCTAACAGCAAAGAAGAGTGGATACACCCTTCAAGTAACCAGGTGTCCACATCTCTCTTTGAAGGCAAGAGCATCATTGCAGATATGTGTATGAATATAGACTTCATGCATGTCCATGGCAGTCTAGCTGTGTGCCAGGCAGGAACAAGTTTACTGGCCAGGCAAGTCAGTTCTTAGGTTCTACTGACCTAAGAACTGGAAGACCCACATCCCTCTGCAGATTAGTACATCTTTCATCAGGATGCTCAAGGAGTCCAAAATACTAATAGTGTTTTCTCTGGATCCTCCTGAGCCTTTCACCAGCGAACTGAAAAATATGACTGTGCTGAGTGATCTGGGATTTAGCTGAACTCCTCATTATAGGTTTCTGATTCCTTCATTAGTGAGCTTTAAATTTCAAGCTGGAACAGATCAGGTACAATCAACAAACTGACAAAAAAAATGCACCACTGCAATTTTAGCATGACTTGCCTCAGCTTCAGGCCAACTAAGCAATACATCTGGATGGCACCACTCATTGCTCTTGAGAACCTGAACAAAGTTCTTGTGCTATTTTTGCAGCTGGGACTGGGTGTTATTCAGGGCTGGTGACCAACTGGTGGTGCTAATGCTTCATTGGATGGGAGGTGAAGAGAGGTTCATCACCTCTCACTAAATATGTACATTCATTACACAAACTCCCTCTGCAAATTACAAAGCAGCTCTCACCAGCCTTGCAATTAAAAGATCCAGCTTGAGCCCTGAAAGACATTTGTAGAAAACAGTTACACATGTGCATTCCCAAATTTCATATGGCAGCGCTTGGATCATGAGAACTTCAAGGAGCAGCCTCTTGCTTAGGTCACCCAACAGTCCTTAGTCCCTATAATACACTTTTGTGTGGGTTTTGTGTCTGTAAAATGCTTATTGCCTGGGAGAGCAATTAGAAACTAACTTGTTTGCACAGAACTATGAAACTATAAAGCATCAAGTAAGACAGGCCTGGGTTTGAGGGAGAGTTGGCCATAGTCAGAGCCAACAAGCCTGGCTGATAAAGCATAGTCTGAGCCTTGGTGGGAGTAGAAGGCTCTGCAGCCAAGTGTCACTCCGTGTTGTAGGCAGCACAGTCACTGACTGCAACAGAAATAGACTCCATGAGCTGCAGGAGTGTTAAAAAGAGAATCCTGTTACTTTCATTTATTCAAGAAAGTGATACTCCTTCTAAAAAAGGCAAGGTGCCATTATTCATATTTGGTGGAGACTGTTTAAGCTCTTAGAGGTTTGCATTTGGTGACATTTTACAGCTCTGTCCCCTGGGTGCTGTGCTGAAAGTCACCTGTTACAAGCAGGTCAGTGACAAGCTGCATGAAAGATTGTCCTGAAAGGAGAAGGGAGGAACTGAGTCATTTCCTTTTGCAGCAGGCAGACTGTGAGAGGAAAACCCCTTTTCACACCAGCTCTGACCTGTGAGGACACTCTCTTGGAGAGACTGAACACGAGCTTCTCAGAGCTGCAGTGAGGAGTGGAAGGGGGAACTGCAGTGTGATAATGTGACAGACGACTCATGCACCAGGTGATTACAGAGAAGAGACTGGGGCTCTCTTCCCACTGTGTTTACCCACCCCCTGAAATCATCTTTCTCTGAGAGCTCCTGGAACTTGGGAGGTGTGAGGTACCCCTGGGACTGGCAGGAGGGGGCAGGCAAAGGGATGCCCACCCTGCAGACTCCCTGCACCACGTTCCCGTCCCACCCAGAGTATTTGGTGTGGTGTCTGGAGGATATTCACACCTGGCATTTCCAGGGAAATAGCTAGAGATTATTGTGACTAGTAAGGAGCTGGTCTTTTTTTACATTTTCTCCAATAATCATATTTTTAGTACTATGAAACAATATATTGGGAAACAAACCTATATTTTGGCCATTAATGCCAAATATCTCCCTGATGAGCATTGTCTTATCTTTTGGTAGTGGTTAAATTGATGACCATTTTTTGGAGTTCAGGGGAGTACCAGCACACTTTGTGAAGCCTTATCTCATAAAATGTAGACATATAAATTCTACCTCTCCTCTTGAGTAAAATGTCTGCAGGTCCTGTGCAGGTTCCTCTAAAGCCAGGCTCAGGCAGGTCTCCTCCTCCCCATAGGAAGAGGCAGTACAGGGCCCAGGGGATGCTGTCCCACCAGCAAAGGTTGCCAAAGCAAAGAGGGCCCTGAACTTCACCTGCTGATGCTCTCTGCATATCAAATTAAGCTGCCAATGGCAATTGTGAGCCTTTCTCCTGTCTGCCCTTCTGAAGGGAGCCTGGTGACATCCAATATCCATCAGCCCCAGTGTCCCCCTTTTTTTCCCCCTTCCATTCCAAACAACCTGATTTTTCTACTCCAAATCCTTTTCTAGTGGTTTTCTAAAGTTCTTCTTTATGGACAGTGCCCCTTCTTCTCCCCTCTCCCTATGCATCCTTCTCTCTGAAGGAACAGCCCTGACAGTGGGTCTCCACTTGGGATAATCACCCAGCAATGTTTGCTTGCTTTCTGGCTCATCCTGCTTGTTTCCCATACCCAGGCACATTAATATTCCAGCTCTGATTGCCATTTATCTTTCATTGGAGAACATTTGCTTTCAGTCTCATTCAGAAAAATGAGTTAAATAGGTGCCAAATTTTTAAAAAATGACAGCTTCTCTATTTTTGTTGCAGACACTTAAAATCTCGGCTGCCTTGGATTGCAGAGTGTTCAACCCCAAGAGGCACACACATGTTGGGTGTTCAGGTCAGATAATTGCATGCACAAGTGTACAGTTCAATGCACGTCTAATGCATTCCTAAATGCATTAATGCTGGATGCCATCACGTCAGAGCAGGGCTGTGGCTGAGGAATGGAGTGATGGGAATGCTGGGGACACAGGACAGAGAGGACAGGGTGTGCTGGCAAGTGTGGCTGCATTTCTGCATGCAGTCTTCATCTTCTGACATTTGAAAATGTGTTTCTTAATCTCTGCGGTGCAGAATTTGCTGTCAAGAAACATTGTCTGGGATGAGCTGTTGGGATTCAGACTATCAACCAAACATTAATTATTCCTCCAACTAAACCCTCAACAGCTAGGCTAGATAATACAAATGTAAAAAAAGAAATGAGGATGAATCATGTTCAGTACTTGAAATCTAGAATGCACCGTGCTGTAGGAACAAAATCAAATGCAGTGTGCATATGAGTGTTGTGACATAGCAGAGCCAGACCTTCAGCTGGGGCTGGAACGTGCAGTGTTGATGCATCAAAAGATGCTTTCCCCACTTGAAGATCTGGAGCAGTTTTGTTTATCCTGAGCATTTCCAGATAATGACAAGATCTGTCAGGTTGTGCTGAGGAAAGCTGAAGCCAAGAGAAGAAATAAGATCTGTTAATCTTTTCTGATAGAAAACATTTTTTTTTCAGTCATGCTTATGCAAGAAGATACTCAGACAGACAGAAGTAGTATAGGCCCTTGGAGAAGCTGCAACAGGTGCCTCCCCTTTCACCAGGCAAAGTACCAGTGCCAAAGCATCAGAGTTTTTGGAAAGAAAGCTCTGGGTGCTGTAGTGACTAGGCAAGAGGCCTTCAGATCATGTAACCTGTGGCACCTCAGGCTGACTTCAGTTCATCTTTATATTTATAGACCTATGTTCCACATATGGTTGAAATGCTTCATATCATCATGGTGTTGTCCTTGTATTCAACTAGGCTAGAGATTAAGTATTTACATTTCAGCATACACAACTAAATGCTTTTAAATGCAAGTAAGGGGTTTAAAACCTTAGAATAGAGTCATAAAGAGCTAACGAGAGGAATAAAAATCAGGTAGATAAAAAATGATGTAAGGTAGAATCTTAATTTTTTATTATTAAATTCACAGCACATTAAATATTAAGTGTTCATAAACTTTGTTTTGTGCAATGATAAATTAATAATATCTACATAGACATGTTCTTTTACAACTGGGAAGCTAAGAAACATAGTACCAGAGGACCTTGTGTTGACAACCAAAGCTATTAGAATAGACTCCTTAATCTTCAATCATAAAAAGTAGATAATGTTATTTCTTATTACTATTAAATGCAAAGTGCCTTACTAGGAAACATATATGCCATTACTAAAAATAACTACCAGGGACTGTTTTGAGCAAGGAAGAAAAAGATGCCAGCAAATTATACCTTGGGATAAATTCAGTGAAACATTCCCTGCTAATCTCTGCTATATAAAAATTGTTTTTCAAATTATTCTTCTGAATAACAGGCTCATAACAGGTTGCATAAGGTTTATATCTGAGCACCAAAACAATCAAAGTTTAACCTGGCATGTTGTACTTTAGGTAATAGTCCCCAGTGTCCCCAACCTGCAGGCTGATGGAATACTTTCTGCATTACTGAAAAACCTCTGCTGACCTCCTCTTGGGCAGAGGATGTTGAATTTTCTGTCTTCTATCTCATCTACAAGCAGTGAACAGCACTTCCTTGATTAAAGCTAGGGGACTTCTGCAACTTTTGTCTGGGATTTAGGGACATTATTCATTCATGTTTCCTGTGGTTCATAAATATGTGAGGAGGAGGCATCATCCAGGCCAGTCCCCTCAAAGCCTAACTCCTTGACTGCAGACCAGGCCATGGAGAAGGACTTCCAAATGAAATGCAGCCTAAATGAGGGAATCAGGAGTTTGTAATATACTTACACGTGGCCTAGAGAGCAAACCCCTCCACTGGTTACTGCTATAGCTCCCTGTACATGGAAGTAGATAGGCTTTGAAGACCCTTCACCAGGACAGCAGCACAGCTGGTAAAGAGCAGTTTCAAGCACCTAAAACCCTCTCCCAGTAAGGGTAGGACAAGATGCTGATTTGCATGACCACACACAAATTTTTGAGTCCTGACACTTTAATTTTTTTTTTTCCAAACTAGAAGTGAAAAGAGACTCATTTGAGATTTTTGTCAACAATTTTGAATGGATAAACCAAAACAAGCTACCTTTGGACACGTATTTGCCTTCCAAACCCTATGCAGCGTCCTCTGCCTTTGGTTCCCCTGCATGTTGCCTGCCCTGGGCTGCTGCCAGCTCTTCTGCCCTGCCACCTCCAGCCCAGCAGCACACCACGGGTCTCAGCCAGCTCCTGCCCCAGTTTTTTTTCTCATGATGCTGAATGAGCCCGGCTTGGGTAAGGACGGGCTGGAGCAACACGTGCTCCTCTTGTCTGTTTGTAACGGGCGGCCCCGGCCAGCTGATGGGAACTAGGACATGCCAGGGACTGCGTCCTCCTCTTTCAGCTGCTGCAACGGCCTTGGAGCCAGCTGGAGCATTAAGGAGCCGAGCAGCTCCTGCCAGCCCGGCTCCCAGGCCAGCTTCAGGCAGTTGCCTGGAGAGGCAGGCTGGTGGAGGCAGTGACAGCACAGCCCTGGGGTGCAGCAGCAGCTGCTGCTCACTGACAGGCTTCCCCAGGCCCCCCACTCCCTGTGGCATAGCCCCTTCCCATCTTTCTTCCCCGTTGTGGGGGCTCTGGCTGCTTGCCTGCAGCCCTGCCCTTGCTCTGCCTCTCGCTCTGTGCTGGCCTCGCCACCAGGAGCCGGTCTTGTGCTCTCCCTTGGAGTCAAGGCAGGGGCCATCAGTGGCCCAGGGCACCCATCTTTGGTGTCAGGCTTCCTCCTCATGCAAAAGAGACTTCTGTCTCCCAGAAGCATCCCCAGACCTGTGCTCTGAACACGGGGGACACCTGACTGTGCTGCATTAGCTGCAAGACCTAGAACTAGAGAGACAGCAAAGCAGTGGGGAGGAAGGCTGGGTGGGCTCTCTTCCCTATCCCTCCTATTTCAAGAAGTCCTTCCAGAGGCTCTGTATCTGCTCTTGTGTTGGGAGGATGTTCATTGCAGGGAACTCATCCCCCACTTGTGCAGCCAGGCCAGGCTCTGTGGGTGCTGCTTTGGAAAGCTGAACATGGAGAGGTTGGCACATCCCATCACCACCCTCAGCCCCTCCTGCCCTGCACCATTTCACAGATAACTTCTGCTGAGAGCTATCCACAGGAGACTGCAGTGTGTCAATCCCTCTCTTATGTGCTTCCCATCCTGCTCTGGCTAACACAAAAAAAGTGCAGCGAGAGGATGGTGCCTGCTCTGTGTGCCAGCTCAGAGAAACTGCTTCC
>JANPWX010000057.1:1749904-1774904 GCA_024734555.1 Trochalopteron elliotii
GCCATGACAAAGAACAGGGAGAAGACATCCCTGAATCAAGCACATCAGTGTTCTGAACTTTCACGTGGAAATCACTGACATGTCAAAATCAAAATGGCAACCAGGGCTGCTGGAGTTCTGCAGGCACACCCCAATGACTGGGCAGCCTGGTGCCAGCTGCCCAGCAGCCTGAAGCACAACTTCAAAACTAGATGAGCCTGATCATACAGATCTCCCAGCTGCTGGGCTGGACGTTGGCTACAGAAAAGTAGTGTTGTCAGAAAGCACCTTCAAAAAATGCTGTCATTTTTGGGACACCTAGAGAAAGCACACAAAAAGGTCTCAAATTGATAGACATTAACGACAGGGAGGGCTTATCCAAGCTGCTAATGGGGTTTAAGTGGGATAAGCCCAGGCTGACGGTGGCAGATACCATCGGTCAAACACCTGGACAGAAATACCTGCACTACACAGGACTGGTGTTATTGGCTCAGCACGAACCACAAGAGCCAAGACGCAGTCCAGCAGGATTAGTGGAAACTTCCACCTGGGAGAATTTAGGGTAAGCTCCTCAGTATTTAGTCCTAGGGTAGCTTAAATAGCTTTCTGCTTAAGGAATTGGCTCTGAAAATCCCTTTGTTAAGCACTTAAGTACAGGTCGGCTCTTGGGCACAACCTCATGCTGGAAGAGCATCCCCGAGGGCGCTGGCTCGGCGAGGAGCGAAGCCGCTCTGGTGTGTGCTGCCTGCAGGAGAGGGCTCCCTCCCCATGGCTGCTCCCAGGCCTCCTCAGGATCAGAGCTGCCTGCAGCATCAGGATCAGTGCTGACTGGAGCCTCAGGATCAGTGCTGGCTGAACCTCAGGATCAGTGCCAGCTGAACCTCAGGATCAGTGTTGTCTGGAGCCTCAGCATCAGTGCTGGCTGCCGCCTCAGGATCAGGGCTGGCTGCAACTGAGCATCAGTGCAATCTGAACCTCAGCATCAGTGCCGGCTGAACCTCAGGATCAGTGCTGGCTGGACCTCAGGATCAGTGCCGGCTGAACCTCAGGATCAGTGCTGGCTGGACCTCAGGACCAGTGCTGGCTGGACCTCAGGATCAGTGGAGCTGGAGCCCTGGTGCCGCCCCGTGTGGGTGTGCAGCACAGACAGACCCCCGAGCATCACGCCCAGATTCCCCAGAGGGGCTGTGGGGAGGCAGCCGAGGAGCCTGCTCCTCTGCACTGCCTCCAAGAAAGGCTGCTGCCCAGTTATACCTTCCCTCTGTGGCCTTTTTTAAATTCCCGTTTCATTTGCCTTTTTTCAGCTGCTCCACCTTTCTGCGATGCACTTACCAGATACGGTGTTGCTTTGTCATTATAATATACTTATTTTCATCGTGGACCTACTCTAGCTGGACCTTTCCAAAGGAGCCAAACTATAGGTGACGAGCTCTTCATTTGTATACTTGGGAGTCATTTGGTCAAGTAAAGCTGCTGTGCATAAACGTCACATTCACTGCATAACAATTGGAGTGAAGTTTTTATGCACAGGGCTTTTTATTTTCCAATCAGCAGCACTGAGTTGGGACTTTGGGGGTAAACTGGTAGCTCTGGGCAGCTTTGAAGAATCACAAGTGGAGGGTTTTGTCTCCAGAAGATTTACTAGCAGCGATCTTTTCTTCAACCGTTTTATTAGCCTCCTTTTACATATGTATAGCAGTGAGGGGGTAAAACCTGTTGTTGGTGAAGTATAGAGCCTATTTCCCCTGTGGTATTCAAACAAACAAACAAAAAAATTGTGTGAAAAATTGTTGCCCAGAGCCTCCCCAAGTCTTGAAATTTAGCTTAGCACCATGAGGTGCTAATTTTCAAACCCTTCCAGCCTCCTCCACCCCCAACCTCCTCTTTTAAAGGTTGAAGCTGGGGTAACAAATTCAGCAGTGAGAATGGATGCCCTGCCCTTGGCTTCCTGGAGCTGCCAGAATAAATCTGGACCCCCTGGCCGAAACGCTGAAAAGTTTTCGCCCACTTAACATGGGTTTTATAATTTTTAAATTGCAAGTTCTTGCTGAATTGAGCCCTGTTGCGTGGACAAATTGGACAAGAAAAGTTTAAATGTTACCACTTTGGCTTCTCCTCAAGTGGTGCTGAGCACAGATGTTTGAAGGGGCCATCATGTCCCTATAAGAATGGGGGCTTTGTGTGCATAACCTTACAAAGGGCAGAATAGCCCTGCTTTGCTGCCAGCCACAGGATCATCCTATCTTTATGTGTTGATTTATTAGGCCAGGGATGAATGAAACTGTAATTAATATTACTGAAGCATTAGAGTCTATTTAATTTAAATGCCACTGAATATTTCACTTTCAGTTGGGAGTGACAATGTGTTCGGGACTGTTGGTGAAAGCCTCAGCCATCTGTTACCCCTACTAAGAAGGGAAGACAAGAGAGACACAGGGCGACAGAGAGCATTGAGCTTTGTGGCTTTTCCAAGCCTTCAGGATCATCATTCAACTCAAGGGCAGCCAAGAAACATTCCTGCACACTGGACCCTCAGTGTGTAGGGGAAAGGCCTGAAAGGGTATAGGGGCAGCACATCTCCCTGAAGGATGGAGAGGGGGGCAGACAGAGCGACAAAGGTGGAGATTTACAGTAAGTACACATGTAAATACACACCTAAAATATGTTTGAGCACGTGCAACCAAGCGCCATGGCAGTAGAAGGAGGGTAGAGCAGGAAACTGGTCAGCCTATAGATGGTGTAAAAATATTTTTAAAGGGAGGAAGGAAGGGAGGAAAGAGTCAAGGCAAGGTCTGACTGCTGGTTTTAATCAGCCTAAGCAGTGAGGTTCCAGTCCAGCTCCACTGTAGCAAACATCCATGCTTTGACTTGATGGGTGTCACAATGTTGAGAGCATGAGACGCTCCCCATGAGCTGCTGCTGCAAAGTGATCTCCACCAAGCCAAACAAACAAACAAAAAAAAGCATGGAAGGGGAAATAAAAAGGGCAGAAGTGAAGGCAGCAGGCTTAGTCCCCGAGAAATGCTATGGGGCATGAAATGAGCAGCCGGTGAAGCATCACCTTTGCTCCTGCAGTGGCAGAGGAGGTCCCGGGCAGAGCGAGGGGCTGGGAACAGGGGTGGGAGGAGTGCGCCGGGGCCGGGCCCCTGCTCGGGGAATGCCGGGGCGGGCGGCTGGGCAAGGACGCGGGTGGGAGGCTCCGTAGTCCGTGGGATGGTAATTAACACAGTGGGTTTTCTTATAATTGGGATCATTTGTTCTCCCAGTTTTTCTCCTACGAACTGATTTCATGCCAGAGGGAAGCCGTGTGACTCACACCTTGCCATGCCAATTAGCTGATAAACATCAAATGTAAACAAAGATGGCCCAATTAAGACTAGTCGCCCAACCTCTACATGCATCTTGTCAAAATCCCACCAGCCTTTCACATCCAGACCTATTTTCTTGTTTGCTGGGACCAAATTAGCGGCTTTGCACAAGAGCCTCTTATCTTTGAGAGAATCTCAGGGCAGGTAATGAGGAAAATTGGGAGCTGGCCACAGGAGCTGTGTCACCCCCTCCATCTCCGTAGGTGCCTCATGCCAAGGCTGAGGGCAGGAATTTGTCTGCCATTGGGTAATGCTGGAGGCTGACCCAGCAGCCAGATCCTGAGGTATTCACTCAATTTGTCTTCCTGAGTGCTACTATCTGTACATGAAATCTGTAACGTGTGTGTCTCCTGCTGCTCTCACCTGCTGTGAAAATTCATCAATCAGAGTCCCTGGCTCACCACGGGCCCAGCCCCCAGCTCGAAGCCCAGGGAGCTATTTGCACTTTGGAGCAGAGGTGTGACAGCCACACATCCCAGCAGCAGCAGCATTTCACATCCACTTCACGCCAGAGCACAGCATCACACAGGTGAGCTGTGACAGAGGAACAAGCCCAGGGAGGAATCCTTATTCCAGGAGGTATCCTAATGAAATCCGTAGGATTGTTTCATGGCATTATAAAATTTTTTAAAGGACCATAAATATCAGTGGATCATCTGGACCATCCCTCTGCATCAAGACAAGGTCCCCTGGGTCCCTGAGACAGCTCATCCCAGCAGCCCATCCTGGCTGCTCATTGGCCTTGCTGTCAGGAAAGACACGCCTTGGGTTTGAACCAAATCCCTTTGCCACACACCGAGCCCATTTGCTACTGCCCTACCCAGGAGGAACAGAGACAGCAAGTCTTCTCCTCTGTCACTATCCTTAACAAACTTGAAGGTTGTTATAATCCCTTCCTCCTCAGCTCCTGCTCCTCTTTAAGCTCAGCAGCTCCAGGACACTGATCTGTTCCACGTAAATCCTGTTTTCCAAGCCTTTCATAATTTCCAGTGCTCAACTCTGAAGGGTCTTCAAGGCTCTCTGTTGCTCCTAAAGCAGAACATCCAAATGGGAGCGTGGCACCCACCTGGCTGTGCTTCACCCCATCCCTGGTTTCATCACACTTGTCCCTCCTTCATTGTACCTTCTTTTGGGCTCCTTCCAGCCCAAAATAGTCATCCTGAATACCATCCCACCTCCCTCCATGCCACTGGTCTTCTTTGCTTTGAGTCATCTGACACTGGAATTGGGTTCTACTCTCCAGGCCAGGAATGACAGTTTGGCAGTGGCTGGTTGCAGAGCTGACCATCCCTGAGCCCAAGCCATTGCTTGTTCAAACTGACACTGAGTGCACTGCTACTTGTCCCATTGTCACCAGGGGTGTGCAGGATCTCTTCATCCAATCCACATTGCCCAGCCTTGTTCAAGAAAGCTTCCTGAGAAGAACTGCCTTCCTGAACTGAGAGAAAACTGGAGGCAGGGGTATATCCTTGGCTTCTCTCCACATGACAGGACTTCCACTGTCATAGAAAATAACTGGAGTGATTTACCATATTCTGTTCATGACAAATCCCTATTGGTAGCTCCCCCCAACCACGTGTCTACAAATAATTGTGTGATTATTTGTTCCAGCTCTTTCCTGGGGTGAAAACAGAGTTGCCTTGTCTAAAACTCAGCAGTGCCCCTTTTCCCGGTGTAAAGGTCCTCAACAAGCTTCTGAGAAAGCTGCTAATGGTTCTGAGCCCACTTGAGGCCCTTTGCTAACCATCCCAGGCAGCTGGGGAATAACCTCTCACACCGTGTGTGAGAGCAATAAAACACTACTGATACTTCCCTGCTTCCCACTAGAGATTACAGGATATAACTCAGGGAAGTTATCTGTTCCTGTTTAGTCCGGTTGAACTGGTGGCTCATTTATTCACACATGAGAGAGGGATCTGCTCCTTGGAGAGGAGGCAGCCATCAGCTGTGCCTCACACTCACCTGTGTTCACCCATCTTTTCCATGGCCAGTTAGACAGTTTGTGTCAGCATCCATGGGAATGACCAGGTTGGATGGAAGGAAAGATGAAGGAGTGCAGGAAAGGCAGACATTATGCAGTTGTAAAGGATGGGCAGTCACAGCCTGACAGCAGCATTTCCTCCCCAACCCCCTGCTTGGAGGTGCCCCAGAAAGGAGCATGGACTCTCCCCACTAGTCTGAGCAGGTTGGGAAGTAGGACTGGGTGGATGAGCTCTTTGTAGGGGAGCAATGGGATGTACACATTTCCACACAACAATTAGAAGTAATTCTGACATCATTTATTTGAAGAACATTATGGCCAAAGCTTCAAGTCTTTGAAAGTTATGTGCCTCACAAATTATACAAATGCTGGGCACTGCTTCCCAGAGTAGCCAAGAAGGATGTGCTGGTACCTGGCTGGAGGAGTAAATGAAGAAACTTCACACAAAACTGCTGGTGTCCCAATCAGTGCAAACACACGGAAAATCAAGCAGAGAAATCCAGGTTGCTCTACCAGTGTGGGTGTACCCACAGCTCACATCAACTTACAGCACAGAAGTGAAGGTGTGAACATACCTCAACTGTATTAATGGGTAAGTCATCTAATACATACAAAAAAAAATTTCAAGGCTGTTCAACACTCTGATGGGGTTCTGGGGAAGACAGTTTTCAATAATGTGTAAAGCAGGCTTTTGTCAGTGGTGTCAGCAGGAAGTTTTTATATTTCATGAACTTACTGTTGTCTGAAAGGATTTTGAAAAGAGTTTACCAGCTAATCAGCAAAGTAACATAATTATGCCAGATGACAAAACGTTTCATGTGTTTGAGTTTCTCTGCTGGCAGGGCTCAAAACAACGTGTAGCCTCACAACTTTTTAAATTCCAGTCAGATCCCACATGCTCTCCCCACTGGCCTCCAGCTGACTCATCCTTTTTAGAATATTTCTTTTCATCACTGTGTCTGTAGGCTGTACATCCCAGAGCTGGAGCCAGATCAAGCTGGTGCTAGCCAGTGTGGTGAACCAGCATTTCTCCATGGTGGTCCCAGCAGCTTCTACTGAATTTCAGCTTTTACTGAAAAGGAAAGGGAAAAAACAAGTTCTCTGGGGAGGAAGAGAGAGCTTTGTGACTGTGGCCCCATGGAGGGCTGCTTGGGGGATATGGTAGGGAAAGAGAAGCAGTGGGAAAATGTAATCAAACCACAGAGGGGACCTGTAGCAGTTCCCAATGTCAGCATCACCTGTGGGAGCTGTGGATGTCTCCCTGTCCCCCCCCTGCACACCCAGGGCAGGTGGCACAGGCACACTGGAGGGGAGACGACCTGCACAAATGAGGCTGCTGCAAGAGTGAAGCAACCTGGAGTAAACCCCATCCTGGTGTCCCTTCCCTGAGGTCCCAGAGCAGTGGAAGCCCTCAGGCACTTTGGCCTCCATCTCCTGAGGCTGCAGTCCCTGTGCCTGCCCTGCCTGGCAGAGCTACCACGTGCCAAGTGGCCCTTTCTCTGCATGAGAACCAAAGGGAAAGGGATGCTCATCAGCCACAAAAGCACCATGTAAGTAGAAATGGAAGATTTCCAGTTCCTAAAGAGCTACCAGTTAGCATTTCCAAAGTGGCGTTAAAGAGCACTTTGAAGTACAGTCCATGAGTTAAAAAAAAATGCATTTGGGGGATAAATCCATCTCCCATTCCAAAGAAACAAATTAAGCTGCATTTTACTAAATATAGGCACGGCAAAATTCCTCAAAACTCTCAATCATATCTCTCAAAGAGATGTGTTGTGACAGGAGACCAGCAACACCATGAAAATAAGGGCTGGGTATTCCAGTACTTACACGCACGAGTTACCTCTGTCGTGTAAGCAAAGCCACTGGATCAAACACTTGCAGGATTACACCCCTCACAGCTCACACCAGGCCACTTGGCAGGATCTTTCCCACCAGAGGGTGGCTCATGCTCCGACCAGGCTCCCAGCACTTCCTCTGTGCCTGTGGTGAGTCTCCAGAGCTCAGCTTTTCCGTCACTGGGGATCGAGCAGAAAAGTAATGCTAAAAAAACAAACAAAAAAAAGCTTTATTGATTAGGTTATACGAAATGATCCCCCTTGCAGCACAGTTTACACTAAGCCTCCAAATCTGACATCTCTTTGAAAGCTCTCTTAATATATCCAATTATAGATTTTCAGCAACTTTGTGGAATGTCGGCTTTCCCGGCGACTGACCCCGGAAAACACCATTGAAATCAGGAGGGATTTTGCTATTGAGCTCAGTGGGGGAGGATCAGGTCCTACATAATTTTATTGTCAGCAATGATGACCTCTCTTCACAAATGAAGAATGCCCATCCTGAACCGTGGCCTTCAGAACGTAAACCATTTATTTTTATCGCTGGATCCTTCCCCAAGTGGGATATTTTGTGCATGGTTAACTTATCCCAGGGCTTTAAATGCTTGCCAAGTGGCTTTAATAGCAGGATGTTGTTTAAAAAGATTGGGAAGGATTGTGGGCAGTAATAGAGATAATTGCCAAGGAGAGATAAATGAAACTTCAATCTCAAACCAACTTGGCTTTATCACTGGGTCAGGAGGGAAGATTCAGAAAAATCCCCTGTCTAAGACTAAATGTGTAATGATAGTTTGGGATTTAGGGAAGTTGGCAGCCATCGAGATTTTTTGATCAAAACATTTTTGGAGGCTTAATACAGGTTTGCAATTCCATATAAAGGCATGAAATTCCCTTTCCACTCTGGGGATTTGGCATTGTGAAGCAAAAAAGCTGGAGATGAATTTCTGGGAGAGGAGCAGACTGCAAGTGACATCCTGAACGAAGAGTTTGACAGGTGGCACCAGAGTGGGGAATGGCATCTGAAGGGGCTGAGCACAGATCCAAGCAGGTCAGGAGTGTTTTGTAGGACACAGGCCACCTTCAAGGGGTACAGGTGTCCCCAGGATGACCCTCAGTGCCTCTCAACTTCCCCAAAACCAACTCTCAGCTGCCCTTTAGCCCTTGGAGCAGCCCCTGGGAGAGGACAATGCATGCCAGACCCAGAGCTTCTCTCTCTGCTTTGGAAATAGCAGAAAAAGCATATCCAGGACATATTTAAGTGTATTTATTTATTTATTCATTCACCAGGGAGGGGAGGAGGTTGGAAGCCAACCGTTTTTAATGAGGAATTATCTTACCTTACCATGCAGAATAAGGTACTGCATGACACAGCAAAACTCAGGTCAACCTTTTAAAAATGAGTTGCCAAACAAAGAGTGTTGAACAGGGAAAAAACAAGGACTGACTTCAGACAGGTCTCTCCTGCTAGGATTTGTGGGGTTTGAGTGGAGTGTCAACCTTTTCTCCCTCTGTGATATCCTCTCTTTCCTTGTCTGCTGCCAGACAGTGCCCCAGGCTGTGGGACCCTTGCTGCTCCCTGCGGTCCAGGCGACCCAAGGTGACTCCTGCAAACACTCACGGGGCTTTTAAAATAATGGGAAAAAGCATTTTAGAGAGAGATGACTTATTTTTCAGCAAAGGCCTTACCCAAGCTGGAAGCAGGGGGTACTTCTGGGATGTAATCAGTCAATGTGGAGCACTCATGGGGCTTTCATGAGAGTGGAAAAGGTCTTTTAGTGAATTATAACTTATTTTTCAGCAAAGATCTTTTCCAGCTCAGGGTAGGGCTTTTCCCAGTTATCCTCTTACCAGCCTACCTTTCTCCTTTCCAAGGCCTGTATTCCCAACTACGGGAAACAGCATGGCGGAAACCCAGAAGGATTGTACAAAATCCTTTGACAAAATGATTCCTCTCATTATGATCTGAACAGGAAACTGTGACCCAATTTTTCCAAAAGCAATACTTAAAAAGGCAGAGCAATGTGACACGAGCAATACAAAATGGGACATCATTGGATTAAAGAGTCACTATCTCAAACCACCCGGATACTTCCCACGTTTGCAATTGCCCCTAAGAGTCAGATGAAACTCTGGAAGACGTGGATGGTTTGTTACGAAAAATTTTTCTGTGCAAGTAAGATCTGGGAGGAGTGTTGTTCTTGTGAGATCTACCAAAAAAACCCACAAACCCATGAAACAAACAAACAAATGAACAAAAAAAAATGATATGAAATAAAACTGGGGCAGAATCATCCCAAACCATGAAAACCAAAATCCCCTGCCAGCGAGCGCAGCTGCGTTACCCCGAAGGAGAACCTTCTTGCTGGTGTGGGAATTGCAGCCCGTTCCCGGCTCAGGGATTTGCATTTCCAGGCTCTTAGCCCTTCTCTGAGGAAGGGGTGCAGCCTCCCCAGCCGGCAGGCCCTCAGCTAAACTTGCCAGTGCCTGGGGGGCTCCTGTTCACAGCCCGCTTGCCTTTACCGTGGACATGCTCACACTTGGCGGCATTACTCGGAGCTCTGGCTCTGATGATCGTATTTATATGGCTGACACCCAGACCTACTTGCCTATTCCTGTGGATTCCCGTGAAGGGCTGTCATGGCTTATTACCTGTCTATCTGCCTTCAAGCCTGGGTGACTTTTAATTTTTTTGAAGTTTAATGCTGGGAAAACAGAATCGTTTCAGATTGGTTCAGTTCACCTCCTGGATGTAGGGGTTTATGGTATGTATTACTGTAGCACACACAGCTTAGGAGCTGGTTTCACAGCAAGGCTCTTAAAAATGGGCTCATTTTATCTGAAATAAACCTTTTCAGGAGGTGAAAAGGTATCAGAAAGAGGGGAGAAGAGAGAATATCTTCACCAGATTTCGGAAACTTCCACAGCCTCTGCTCCGTGTTGTTTTCCATGTTGAGGAGCCCTTGTTCATGCCTCAGTCTAATCCAGAGTTGTATATCGGGGCTCAGTGATAATTGGAAACTCTTCTCACTCCAACATTTTCAGCTGTTGTAAAAGTCTGCAGCTAATGTCATAACAAGAATTAAACTGTCTCATCATATTACACCCATCTTAGCTGACTCCGTTGGCTATTAAGGTGACAGCGCATTGATTTAAAATTTGTGTCAATTGTTTACCCCTTCTTGCAGAGGCTGTCTTGGGGGTTTTGTAGCAACCTGCAGGCTTTCAGTAGCTGTAGATTATCTTTGTGTTCAGCATTATGTGGACTTTAAAAAATATCTTTTGTCTGGCACTACCTAATACCTTGGCCCATGGATTTCTTTGGCACAAATATTCCCTGCATGGGCCACAACAATAAGGTAGTCAAGAGAGCATGGCTGGCCTTGATCTTACAAGACTTTAGGAGGATTTTTTTCCCCTTCTCTGATATTTATTTATTTATGTTTGCTCTTTTCTGTTTTCCTGCCTACTAATAGCAGGGGTGGTTTTTTTAGGATTAAGGTATCATTCTGCCTACAAAACCTTTCACCTTATGAGTTTAACAAAGAAACCACTAGCCACCAAAACAGACCTTACAGCCCATCATCCTCAGGCTTCCACTTTTGGGTTGAATAAATCAATTCCCTTGTAAGCTTGTGGTAACAAACTTTTTACCTTGAGCTGGGAATGAAAATTGCTTTGTGCCATTTGCTCTCTGGTATAAAATGAGTATCACCTGAACTGGAATTTGGTATGCTCCGTAATTGCAAGACTGGAAAATAGGAGGCATTCTCTTTCTTTCCTGTACTCTAGTTCTTCAAATTCATAATTACTGTAGTTCTTCATAGACATTTGAAAAAAATCATCCATTTTTTTCACCAAGAGCTTTTTTGACTCCCTTCACTGGAGGCTGAAACATTTCGCAGTTTCTGCTCTGCTTTGTTGTGTTTTCTCTCACTGGTCTGGGGCAGTTACTGAGAATGGGAAATGGGAAGATATAAACTTGGCCTTAACAAAAAAAATCTCTTATTTAAGGGGAAAAGTTAAGTAATCAAGTAAACAATAAATATTTATTTCTGAGATCAAAATGCCATTGACATCACCAACTGGTTTTTGTCCCAGATGTCAGGCACTTTGGAGCACACCTCGGGCTCATCCTTGGAATGTGACCTTAGCTAATGGACATCTCTTCCTAAGGAGACCCCCTCTGCCTTGCCCTGGCAAGAAGTGCTAATCTCGTAATCAGCCCTTCCCTCACCCCATCTCCCACTATGTCTTTTTGTGCTTTTTAGTCAAAAAGAAAAAAAAAAAAAAAAAAAGAGTTTGTGCATGAGGTGCAACCAGAATTCACAATTCTCCAGCGGCCGGTACATTTTGCACAGTTTATAGCTTATTAACACGATTGTGAGTTGCAAAACCATTCCCGGTTATTTGAGTTCCCAGCGTTTATTCCTGGGGAAAACCGAAGCCTCCCAGCTGTCATTAGAGAGCACTTCATTAGCGAACAGCATTCAGTATTTATATTTTGAGCAGCAAGTGCCGCTCTCTCGTATGAATAAAGCATGTGCTCTCCCAGGCAAGGGCTGGCTACTCCGGCCCGGGCAGCCCCGGGAACACGGCAGGGATGTGCTCCAGCAGCTCCCGCAACAAGTGCGGCTGCGGGATGGGTGAGAGCAGCCCCTCCGAGGCCGCCTGTACTGAACGTGAACTTTTCTGCCTCTGCGTGCCTCGGTGAGCCCTAACCGCGCTTTAAAAGCCTTTTGTTTCGCCCCTGTTTTGATGAACTTCTCTCCCTTTGATGTTCATCTGGAGTTTAACAGCGATAAAAGGCGCACAATGGCGAGATTGTGGAAGGGGAAAAGGTGCTGGGAGAGCACAATGCGGCGCTTTATCCCCTGGCTCCCCTGTGCCGCTGGCTTGGCAGGCGGCAGCGGGAGCGAGCCAGGGCGACAGCCTGGGCGAGCTGGGCTCCCGCCACAGTGACACCAGCCCTGGAACGGGGCAGCAGCGACAGACAGGCCCCAGGAAGGGCACCCAGCCCGTGGCACCCACGGTGACGCCGCAGGCTCCGTCCCAGCTTGGGGCATCCTGCCCGAAGGTCTCCCCCAACCTCAGGAAGCAATGGCAAGCCTCAGTTTGTGGCGCCAGGTGAGCAGGATGCATCCCAGCTCCCTCGCCACACATCGGCATCCCACAGCAGGTCAGCAATTCCCACACCTCCTCGGCCTCTAGCACAGGAAGCTCAAAGTCTGAGGAAAGCCCGTGTGAAGCACCAGGATGCTCCCGGAATCAGGTGGCATTCCAGCACAAAAGTCAGCCTCCTCCCAAGCTGCCAGGACCCTTGGCTCTGACAGGTTTTCGAGAGGCAGGTGATACCTGCTGTAGTTTGGGGTCTGGCTCCCAGGGTCAGGCTCTTCTGTGGGATTTCCTTCAGATATGCATTTCCAGTCCATCTGACTGGAAAGGAAATCCCCAAAAGCAGGAGACAGAGGGAACCCCTAAATGTGCTATTTTTGCCATCTTCCCACAATTTTAAGAAAGGCACTGATGAACCATTTCAGAAGGAAAGATGAGGCAGCACGGCCAGCAGCCACTCTGGCTAGTTCTGACTGTGTCGTGTCCCCAGGGCAGTGTTCATTTCTCCCTGCTCTTTTCTCCCTGCCCAGACCCTCTGCAGGTTTGAATCAGCAGCCCCACGGCCTCTTTACAAATTATTTGTGCATATTAATCCCTGGCACCACCCTCTTGTTCCCCATCTGGTGACACCTCCAAGCAGCTAAGGCTGGTGACACCTGCTCAGATGTCACCTTGCAGAGGTGCCCTGCAGCACCCAGGAGCTCCCAGAGAAAGGGCAGTCCCCAGACTGCACCCCTGTGCCCGTGGGGACAGCCTGGGGACACCTCTGTGACTCTGGTATCGCTCGTTCCCCCTCCCAGCCCCAGCCCTGCCCCTGGGCAGTTGCTGCTCTCAGCCATGTCACGGCACATGCCCTCCCTGGTCACATCCTGGCACATGCCAGCCCAGGGCACATCTCAGAACGCGCCCACCGTGGTCACACCCTGTCCCCGCAGGGCTGGGTTGTGGCTGCTGTCCCCTCCCAGGCTGGGCACGTCCCCGGAGCCGCCTTGCATCCCAGACCCCGCCTCGGTTACCACAACCCAAAGCCCTGGCAGTAGGCACAGAGTATTTTGGGGACATTTTTGTGCAGCACCAACAGAGGAAATCGTTTTCTGTGGAGCTCCTCATAGCACTTGGTAGCCTGAATCAGACACGGGCCCCAAGCACCTTTTCCCGGGATGGCTGGGGTGGCTCCTGCTGTCCAAGAGCAGATCTGCGGCTCAGGATGGGATTTCCAAGGACACGAGTCTGTCCTGTCCGAGCTGCCCACTGTCTGCAGACAGCCCCCTGTGCAAAATAAGGACAGAGTCCTAATGAACTCATATATAATCTCGTTTCTCCTTCGATGGCCGCTGCCACCAGCAGCTGTCTCTGAGTAGGTGTTTTTTGAAGAAAACTGTACATAGACCTTCTGCAAATATAATTTCTCACCCGAGAACAGGTTTGAGGGGTTTTTAATATTCCTTGAGTTGCTGAGCTTGGGGATAGCCCATTTTCTGTATTTTTACTTAGATTTTTAACCATATCTTATGACATCTGCATTCACTGCTGGTCTGACCTACTTAGTGAAGTCCAAGATACTGGAGATTAAGCTGAATGATCCACTTCAATGCATACTTATAATTTCAGGGTCCTGACAGAATACATTAGTTTCTAATAATAATTCCTTGTTGTTCAAGCACTAGTTGTAAACTTGCATTCAAAAAATCTTATCTTCAAAATAAAATCATTTTTCTTGCCTGAGAAGGCAAAATCTGTGAGCTCAAATAACTGAACTGCACCTGAAATGTGCACAAGGATTTTTAACAACACTGCTTATTAACCAGTGCTAATATTTACCAGTGTGTACCGTGGTGTGCCAGGCCCTACAAAATTTAGTTTAACTGCAGTGAAAAAAATTCTTTTTTTTTTTTTAAGAATGCTTTGCACTGCATCCCCATTTCAAGCCAAGAAAGCAAACAAGTTGTAGCAGACTTTCTCTTGCAAAATGAATTTGTCTAGCTCTCTGCATTTTGCTGAAGTGTAAGAAACTCAAATAAAAGTGATGCTAAAATTAAGAACTTGGTTTCAGGGCAGAGACGGGTGAGGATTTCTGTGCTTATATCGACTCTTCCTAAAGTTGGATGTGTGGGTGGATTTTCTTGGTGTCAGAAGAAATCATTCATGAATCTGAGATCTCAAAGACTGCCTCTCCTGTTGCACTGTGCAGCTCATATTTTGATAATATTCTGCAGATACAAGTGAAAATGGAAGAACAGTTGTAATTCACTTGTAATTTTGAGATAGCATCTGAGTTCTTCCTTTTCTCTATTGCTCTTTTATATTTATATATATACTTATGTCAAGCTTTCATAGCAAGTGAAAATTGCCAGTGCTTAGCAGCTTACAAGAGCAAACAGAGCCTGATCCAGAGCCTCTTCCCATGCTGGGGCACAAAGTCTCTGAAAATTAAGCACAAGTGTTTCAAGCAGGTCCTGGGCACAGAACATTTACAAACACCTTCTTGCCTTCATTAAAAAAAAATGCTTGGAGTGTAACGTTGTGTTTTCCTGTATTTGATGCCTTGGTTTGTGCTTGGGAGAGTACAGCTGTACTGTTTAACACTGCATTTTCTAGCTTCTAATCCATATTATGAACCCACAGCCAAAGAGCCTTTCAGAAGGACTGTGACCATGGCGTTAATGGTTAGCAGGCAGCTGCTGCCAGAGTAATATTTTTCTGTATTTTTACCATTTATGCACAAGCTGGAAGAGTTTTTTGTCTGAGCTCCACAGAAGCAGCCTAAATAAACTGCTGCTAACATCCATGTGGGAGCTTGCACGTCCAGTTTCCAGTGACCCTCCCAGACACAGGGGCAGACCTGCTCTGCCACGACAGCAGTTCTCAATATACCTGAGGATCTCTGTAGATACGCTTTGCTGGGCAATAAAATATAATTAAAAATGTGCAAAAATGAGTGCGTGCAGCGTTTTATTCCTGGAGGTAAAATCCACTTAGTAAAACTTCAGTGTTCTACTGGGTGAGAGATTTGTGCTCAGAAACGTATTTCTGCAGTTTTTTCAATGAATTTCCTCAGGTGATTGATTTATAGGTGGCTGAATAGTGGTAAAATACAGAGTGCACACAATCAACACAAATCACTCGTATTAAGCAAGTGCCAGATACTCAGAGAATCTTTATTACTTTGGAGTATCTCATATCAGTAAAATAAAGTTGTTTTGTGCAACACAAGACTGAAGTCATTTGCAAAACAACACATCAAACTTAACCATGTCCAATTTGTTTCTAAGCTCTCTAATGCAAGGGCTGTGTTGCTCTGTTATTGCCATAACCGTGTATTCATTACTTTTTTCTTAACCAAAAATCAGTTCCACTCCTGGATGTTGCTTTAAAATTAAGCCCAGACCCCTGAGCCTGCAAAGATTCAGGGGGACCCTTAGCTTTGCATGCAACAGGGAAATGCAGAACCCCAGCAAAATTCCTTGCAGAAGCAGATGAGGAATACTTCTAGGAGAGGGGTCTGTAGAAGGACCTCAAGGACCACTGGCACACCACAGCAAACACTGTCTGCACCAGGGACAAATCACAAAAGAAATGGCCTAAAAGCCTGGCTGGGCCATCCTTGAGCTATCGGAGGCAGCTGCAGGTTTGGTGGCACAATCCCAGGCTGGGAAGGGCAGTTGGCATTGCCCAAAATGCCAGAAACAAGCCCAAATGCCCAAACCAAGCAGAGCTGGATTTGTGAGACCCCTGAGGAAGTGCCAGCCTGGAGGGCTGTACGTGGCTTAGAGCCCACAGGTGGCTCTGCATTTGTTCCCTTTGTGTTCTTCCCCCTGGAAGATCTAGGGCTCTGGAAAGTTTTCTACATTTCAGAGAGCTTTCCTTGCCTTGTAGGGAAGGGCAAATCACACAAACTGGAGCTGGCTTCTGTAGCTGCTCCCTCCTGCTAAACAGCATATTTCTGTCTGTGTTTGACTACATTTTTCTACCCCATCTCCTTCTGCTCTGCATGATCTGTCAATATTGGGTTTCTTCTCATTACACTTTACTCTCTCCTAACATCTATTCCTCCTCACTGACGGTTCCTCCTTTTACCACTGCTTTTTCCAGTGCTTGGGTTTGACTCGAAATGAAACGGCCAGGGTGGTATTTAAAAGTAGTGAATTTGGTTCTATCTATTTACAATAAAGCACATTATTTGCATCAGCTTCCTTCTTTGGGTATTTTTAAGGAGAATGTAATATTCCCTTAATTTAACTCCATTTTTATCTTGCCTCAAGCATAGGTTGCTAGAGATGTGCATGCAACACAGATGCTTAATTTACTCCTCCAAATATGCAAAGAACATGGCTATGTGCAATAAACATCACTAAGAAAATGGTTGAAGACCAGGAAAAAAAAATCAATAAAACTGCTGTAAATTCCTTATTATCTAAGAATTTCAACACCTACTGATACGTCTGGTCTTCCATTGCACCCCCATGAATTTAAGAGCCTGGGGCACACTTATTTATGGATGCAGGCTGTGTGTTTGTGCACAAACAGTGCAGCAGATTCTGAAACAACCATCTGAGGATGTTATGGCTGTTATTCAAAATCAGACAGTAAAAGGGAGATTTTTGTTTGAATAGGGGGATTCAGAATGTGACTCATAGACAAATCACGCGGGATACAGGGACTTCATGAAAAAAAACCTTAGAAAAACACACTATTGTCTGTAAAACCTGGACATGCAAGTGCAGAATCTGCAATATCTGAATCATATCTCTTCCCTGTTACCTGCAGATTATGGGTATAGTAAGTGACATCTGCAGAAAAGCAGCGAGCAGCAGACAGGAAAGGGAAGGGCAGTGGGTAAACTTCCATCAACCTCGGAGAGACTGAGCTTTCTCCTGCACATCTTTGGTCTCTGATTTTCACATCTAGGTGTAAATCTGTCCTTGGCCTATGATGCACAGTTCTGCCTGATGTGGTTAGTATTAATCAATTATTATTAAATCAATACAGATCTCTCTTTGATGCGTGTAGCCCTTGCCTGCTGCTCTGCATCCTCTAACTCTCTGTAATTAACAGTATCTGATCTACAAGAAATTTATACCCAGATCACAACCCCTTTACTCCTGACCTCTCACTATTACTGGTAAAGTCCTACAGCTCATAAAATGTAACATAAAATATTAGAGTTTTGATTTTTTAATGTCCTAATAATCCCACTAATTTGACTATTCAGGGGATTTTTACATCACACTATTTAGTATTAGCTGGGTATGTGTACCTGGAGATTTGGGTGGTGAAACAGCAGCACCAAATACTTGAAATGTACATGTCCAGGGAAGACCATCTCCCTGTCTACACACATACACTGTCTCACATATATGTGCATGTCTCTGCACCCCAGTGCTTGAATCAGCAATGTATTGTTGCTACTGCAAAAATGTGTAGCGCAGCAATATCATAATCAAATGTATGCTCAGACATGTGCCAGGAGGCAGCAGCAATTCACAGCCCATCAACTGCCTTGGCTTTGGCTTCCTTAAGAAGCATTTCTCAGACCAGAAAATGCAATTACTGCTCCACTGTGCCTTCCCACATGGAGATCCAAAATGCTTCAGTAAATGAAGCAACCTATCAATACTTAATCTATTGCAGATGAGACATCTACAGATAAGGATCAGGGTAATCCAGCCATTGATTTTAGGATTCTCAGTCCTCCAAGGACTGTGACAAATCTATACCTTGTCCCTGAGTGACAGGGTTTGCTTTTGGATTTGTGATTTCATTGGGGAAACCGTGTAAGAGTGGATGCAAGCAGAGAGAGCTCTGCTGTCGCCCAGCTGGGCAGGCTCTGGTCCATGTGTGGGTCCTTCCAAACCCAACTGTGGTGCACACCACTAATTAGCAGCCAGACAATCATAGACACACCAACATTTCGATTTTTTTTTTCCTAAGACAAGAAAAGGCGAACAGTTTCAATATTTGCCGGCTTTCCGGCTTTGCTCCAAATTTCCCTTGTTTTGGAATCCACTTGTATTGTACAAGTTTAGCCACTGTTCCTGGTGGGGTTTGGTGACCTGGGGATATGAAGGAAGCATTTGGCTCTCACTGCCAGTCAGTAAATATTGTTTGTAAGAATGGACATACAGAAAAATTCCTGTCCTGATGTATCTTTATCTGGAATTTACATGTGTGTCTTATCCCTTTGACATGCTTGCCCCAAAGCAGGTTATAAACAGATAAATGTGTCCTTGCAACAAAAAGAGAGATTCTGTTTCTGAGAGACACAGAAATCTGAGGGGCCATGTCTGTAGGTGTGTGAATGAAACACACTCAGGGTCCTTCAAATGTATACACTCACACAGTGTTTTTTGTAACTCAACTTCAATGTACTGCAAATGTTTACCAGCAAAGGTTTGCTTTGCAACTGACTGGCTAAGAACAGCTGAATTATTTGCTGAAGAAAATAGGCAGAAATTACTAATAATAGCTCCAAATTCTCGGTTTTGAACTAATCAGGAAAAAAAAATTAGGAGTATGAAGAATTGTTCAGATTTCAGCTAGTCTGTATGATTTAATGCACACATGGACTAGGGAGGTATTTGGGTATTGCATGGAAAACCATGTAATAGGTATGACCTGGTATTACTGGGAATTCCCAGAAAAACTCTGATTATTGCCATGAGGGGCTATTTCTGTCATTCCAAATGACACAGTATCTTCAAGCTTTCCCCACTTATTGTAAGAAGAGTATATCAGTATATACTTTTACCCAAATTTTCCTCTGTTCCCAAAGCTAACTGAAAATAACCTGCTGGTAGAGGTGCAGAACAGGCAGTTTTCCAGTCTCCAAGTAAAGCCTGTGGAATCTGACCCACCACAGACGAATTTGCTACCACTGAGTAAGTTATACCCTGAATACAATGTGACTCACATAAACATCTAACGAGGACTGAACTACAGAATATTACACCTTAAAAACATGACATTGTTATGCCCAGGAAAGTAATTGTCAGTGTTTTTTGAAAGTGTTAAATTTGCTTCTGTTCTGCTTGGAGTGAGTATTTTCTCACCCTTTGTTTGCTATGACAATATGTAATAGAGACAATCTGCCTCTAAAACTGGAGAAAAGGCAATATTCCATCGAGACACATTTTAAAAACATGGCTTCACGAAGTGCATGGCAGCCTTACAGGAGGATTTTCTGGTCACTTAGACTGACCTGCAGGGCTGGGCTTGGCTGCTGAGAATCACGCGGACATTCCCAACTCATGACCCTCCACAGACAGCATCAGCCCAGGAATAAGCTCCCCTGCACCAAAAACATTATTGCATCTCCTCTACACCTCTGAAATGGTGAGTTTATGCTCCATCATTACTGCATGAGACAGGATTCTCACGTGAGTAGTGACTGCACTGTGAGAGGATCTGTTAAAGACACAGGATCCTCCACGCACTTCAGCTGCTCTCTGCTCCCAGTCCCTACCCAGCACACCAGGCACAAACCCAGAAACATTAGATTAATACAGAAGACTGTACGTTCTCCACACTAAATAGCTACAAGGACTCTCATTTTCCAAGAAATAGTTATATTTTAGGCCATAACAGGGAAAAAATAATGTGCTTAGTGTGGATCACAAGAGAAGAATAGAAACAAAACCTGTGGTATTCTGTTATTGACATAAACATCATCATGCACTGTATGAGCTGTGATTCCAGCCTAGTGACCACATCACGAGGACCTGGGAATTTCTCCATCCCATCACCGAGCATTGGATCAGACCTGTGAAAGCCAGGGCTGTGTATAGGGCTTTAGCTTTATATCTGGCAAGCCTTGCAGCTCAGAGTAAAGCACGCCTCACTTGCTTACTTGCTGTGTAAACAAGTGCAGACCACGTCACCAAAAAGGCTCTGAGATTTACCCAGCAGATCAGTGAAACATCTGTAGTCTTTCACATATTTCACAAAGAAACGTTTGTTTGGTAACATGTTGCATCCTTTCTGAATGGTGACGCATGGGGCCATGGGCAGAGCAATTAAATCACACAGAAATTATTATAAAAACCTAGATTCTATTTTTGCCTCTATAGTATATAAATACATTCTGGATTTAGGTTTATTTAAATGTGCTTTTATGTATGTAAAATATAAATATAGGTATAAATACGTGATATTAATATATTTAAATAAATCTATATCCCATATTGCACCTGATCTAAAAGCACTATTGCCATTCGAGGCAGAATGGTATTTTTGCTGATATACAAATATGTTCAAAAAGTTCTATATAAATAAGTAGTAAGAGCTTTTCAGGAGTATATGTAGTCTTATATTCACCAATTACCTTATATACACAGGTTTTCCTGGATAACATATGTAATTTTTAAACCTGAAATTATTCTCCTTTCTGATAATGGGATTTTGTCATCAGGGTCACTTCCAGAAAGCTGGAAGTGATAGCAAAACACGGGGCTAAAATTTGAACAAATAAAGGAGTGTTACGTTCATTCATTTCGGAATGAAACGAGAGTGTAGGAGCTGTAATGTCCTGCACACTGTCTCATGGTGTGACCATACCTACTGACACTGGGCAATCACAAATCACAGCATTGCTGGGAGCCCTGAGTCAGCTGAACAGGAGGCATTCAGAGAGGTCTGTCCAAATAAACACCTTCCTGGCATGAGAGCCACAAGACACCAAGAGAATCTGCTCCCATTCCTCCACCACACAGGAGGAAACCCAGCAATTGGTAAGGAAATGGGCCAGACATCCATGGGGCTGGTACACCTCAGAAGGAACAGAGTGTGACACTATTAACAGAGGGTGTGTGAAAGCGTGAAGGCGCAGCTGAGGTCGGGTGCAAGGGACATGCGTGTGCATTGATCTGTCCTTGGCTTGTGCTGCGGCATCTTCAGGGGCTGCAAGCAGCTGGGCCAGCTCCTGGAAATCAAGGACGAGGCAGGAAGAGCATACTAGCTTGTATCTGTGTGTGAGAGAGAAGGCAGAGATGTGACACAACCCCCGGTGTGTTTGGCTTGAGCAGTGGGGTGGCCCTGCCCTGCTCCTGCTCTCCTGGGGGGGCAGTGCAGGGGGAACTCCGAGCAGCCTCACCCCCAAGGCCTCCCGTGTCCAGCCTCACCTTCAGGAGACACTGAAGGCATCACAGGCTGTGTTGTGGCTTGAAGGGGAGACATCCCCCACACTCAGGCGCTGGCTGGATTTTTGTTGTACTTTTTCCACAGGGATGGAGCTGGGAGAGGGGAAGACAAAACGTCCCAACTTAATTTCTTTTTAATGGTCTGATGGAGCGTCTGACATGTGAATCTTCACTGTCCCTGCTCCCCAGCTTGACTTCAATGACTGCTTTTAACAAACGGCCTCCCCCAGACAGGGAAATTCTGTTACCATGTCCAAACTTGCTCAAATACTTTGAGCTCCCAGTTATACGTTCAGCACAGGATTTTGGCAAAATGCAGGAGAGGCGCATCCTTTGAACTGGATGTAGACTTAAAAACAGCCTCTTGATCATCAGTGATGTCTTTATGCACTGAACCAGAACTGGGTTTTGTAAAACCTTACACCCATCGTCTCTTGATCTCCTCCCGACGTGCCAGCCAGCCCCTGCAAACCAGGTCATGGTGAGGGTTCCAACGCCTCTATTCCTGTAATCCCACAAGATGAATTTTCAGCAGCATATCCAGAGCCATCAGTGACCACAGATTAGCGGGGCGATATTCTCCCTGGAAGTCTTTGAGCCTGCAATGCCTTCCCTCATTACAGAGGCTATCGAGTTTGCATTGCTTTGCATCTGCTAACCGAGGGGGCTTTGCATAAACTCCACCCGGGGTGGGAGCTTTGCCCCTGCGCAGATCCCGGCAGCGCGGGATGCTCATTCCCAGCGCCTGCCGGGGAAGGAAGGGGAGCCCTGCTGCAGTGCCCCCAACTCCCCAGGCCAGGCCTGGCTGCCAGGGCAGGGTGGGCTCCAGCCCAGAGCACGGGGGCTTCTTGTGACTTCTCAGTGCACAAGTCCTGACTGGGAATTAAAAGCCCGTCCTCTCTTAGTCTTCAGGGGTAAATTTCAGAGGCTCCAACGCTCGATAATTAACAAGTTCTGTCGTCCCCCTTGCTGTTGCACTAGCTGTGGTATTTTTAAAGCTTTTTGTTAAAAATTAATTTCTTTATTTTGTTGGAGACCCATCACTCAGTCACGTGGCTCCCTGTCATGTTTCTATCCTTCCTACTCATATTCGAGTTATGCCATCAAGCTAATATATTGTGACTGCTCTTCTCTCTTGTGACAAAGCCTTGCAGCTGCCTCCAAATCAATAGATGTCAAAGAAATATGAAAACAATCATGACAGAGAACTTAAATCCTGGCTAGAGTCTACATAATAAAAAATGTGCTTCTGTTCTCAAGGCAGCGGATTAATTTATCCTAAAGTTTAGTCAAATTTTATTCCGGTACCTTTTTCCCAGCAGATAGAGCTACATCTGTTGGGTTTGTAATGTAATTTGTAATTACTGCCCTTCATGTGGTCCAATGCCTTGAACCATCTTTAATTAAAAGCATAATTAAGGGAAGATCTAAAGGAAGACAATTACCAGATGGTCTTTTTTTTAGAAACAGTTAGTTGCATTGAGGATGTACCCTGGTCCATTTCTGACTTGGATTAAAAGGCAGGCTGCCTCCTGCACAATCTGCGAGGTGAGAGGCTGCAAAGGGGCTCAGGCATCCCGGGCAGCAGCACAGCCAACAACTGCCACAGAGGCTGGGGACAGCCAGGGGGGACACTGGGGGACCGTGGGGCAGAGGTTCGTCCTGGCTCCATCACATTTTCTTGGGTGGGTGAGCCCTGGTGCCCTCCTCCAGCCCAAAGCTCTGGCAAAAAACACCTCAGTCAAATCCCCGGCATCACAAGGAACACCCTATAGCTTCTGGGAAATATTTTTTTTCTTGTGAAAATAGCAAGAAAACGCAATAACAATAATAATCGTGATATCAAAATGGAAGGATGATGATGATGATAATGATGCTAATAATAATAATAATAATAATAATAATAATAATAATAATAATAATAATAATAATTCTTAAAAACCGCAGGGACTCAGTTCCAGAACAGTTTCCAAAAATGAATCATCACCCCGGGTGAGACAGACCATGGTGGGGGGTGCCGTGCCTGCCCAGCCCCTTCACATCACCGGAGATGGTTGTGGGAGGGGGTAGTTAGCCAAAATCTCCTCTCGGGCTGCAGCACCCACCCCAGCCTGACTTGACTTAGTTTGAGGATCCCTCCCCACCCTCTTGGGATGTCTCCTTCCAGAAGATTCCCCTCACTCACATCTGGAAGTTCCAGAGACCATTACTAAAGGAGAAAGGGCGGGAGGAGATGGGAAATAACCCCGAAAATATGAATAATGCAACAAAGTGCAGAATTATGTGCGAGCACAAAATTTCTAGGGGAAGCTAGGCATAAAAAGGGGGGAGAGAGAAAGAAAAAGGGAAACCTCGAGCGGTGGTGTAATGGAAATTAAATTTTTGCTGTATTACTAAGATTTCATTATTTGACTGTTCCTACTCAAAGTAAGTCAGCGATGAATTGTAATCATTTCAATTATCTTCAAGATAGTTTCTTTAGGACACAAGTTGTCAAAGATAAAAAAGTACATTCTTGCTGCTCCGTGGGTCCATTTTCCAGACGGTTTGTCGTTCTTGCTGCATGATTTAGCCGGGGCTCCTTTGCATACTGCGGCTCTCCCGCACGCCCTCCGCGGGGGCGCGGAGCCGCTCCCTCCCTCTCTCCCTCCCTGCGCGGAGCTCCGCGGCCGCGGAGCCGGCGGGGCTGACCCTGCCCCAGCGCCATCCTCTTGAATTAACTTCACGCGGGAGGTTTCGGTGGGTTGGCTTTGCCACTTTTCCCCCCTCTCATTTTCGCGGCTCTCTCTCTGCCCGTCTCGCTCTCCGCCCTGTGGAATATTTCCTGACCCATTACTCCGAATAAAGCAATAAATGCGGGGCGGGCGGCCCCGCACCTCGCCTGGCCGCGGGGCAGCCGAGACAGGATCCGTCCTCATCCCCACCGCCACAGCCCTACAAACACTGTTTTTTCTCCCTGCTGATAGGGGTTGATTTGCAAGTGAGAGCTGCTCTCCGCCGGGAAGGAGCTTAGGTCTCTTTAAGCGCAAACCAAATAACATTTAAATGCCTTTTTTACTGCCGGGGCATTATTTATTTAAGTGGCCGTCGGAAATCACAGCAACGCGGCCGTTCCCGTTCCTCCCGGAATATTGTTCTGGCCGGGTTATTAGAGCCACTGGTTTAAAAGAGGCTCTTTCGGAATAAAAGGGCGCGTTTCTCCCCATTAATCATATCTAGGGAGTCCCAGGCCTCCAGTACATTAAAAAAGCTTCAAAAGGACAATTCTCCATCTACAGATATTATATTTGTGAAATGTCCTTTTGTCGAAGCTTTTAACACCTTTTTATAAGGAATCATTTGTTCTTTTCTCTTTAATTTTGATAGACAATTAGCCATCAAATATACACCAGTTGACTGTAACCGAGCATTAAACTAGCCTTTATTTAACGCTAATTTAGCATAGCTGCTTTGTTTAACTTTGCCATACAAGAACCAGGTTTTGTAGCAAAAAAATAGGTGTAATTTTATGTGGGGCTTCATTTCTTTTGGCCCTCTACACAGCAAGCCCTCTCCTCTTTGTAACCCATTCTGCTGGGCAGAAACAGC
>JANPWX010000058.1:0-63470 GCA_024734555.1 Trochalopteron elliotii
GTTAAATGAAGTGAATGTCAGGCGGACAAGGTAGCCAGGCTGAACGTTGATAATCCAGGTACAGTTAATCCCATGTGGGTACACATCTGGATAACCAGGAGTTGTAATGGTTCCTGATGGTCCAGTGAAAGTCTCTCCACATACTGCAGAGATTTAAAACGTCAGTTTAAATTATACATTTATAAAAAAAGGGTTAGACACTTACAAAATTGGTTACTTTTCTTTCTGGAATTTCATAGACTTTCTTCCTTCATGCATACTACACAGTAAGTGATTCAGAATATATCTCCCATTACACCATCATAAAACTTGATTGGCAATTATTTTCAGTTTGCAGGAAAATTTGGAATGTCCCAACACTCTACACAGAAAAACAGTCCTTACCTGTATCTAATGGCCAGTACTGAGCTCTGAAGCCAAGGTTGGTAAGTGAGGAAGCTCTGAATTTGATATAGAGATTGTTCCATGTGGATTGCACTCTAGAGGGTACAGCTGTACCACAGTATTTCCCCAAAAGAGGAGAGTCTCCGCTGTTGCCATCTCTGACCTGAAGAACAGTGTATTCAAAATATATAGAAATTTTTATTACATTCAAGTATTAAGCATAAAGTAATTCATAAGAACTATATAAAAGAGATACTTAGTAAGTCAACCCTACTCTTTCTTCAGTGTGGTTTCTACTACAGGCACATAAAATACAACCTTATGCCTGTCAGAGAAACACTGTCCCACACAAAGCATGTCAGATGGAAAAAAGATGATATCTTACACCCTCAGCAGTAAATAGCACGTAAACCTCACAAATCAGGCCTATCTGTTTAAAGAAACCTGATACTTTTCTCTGATTATCAAAACATAGTCATAACATCTTTGGAGAACTAAGAAAAGTTTTGGGATCCCATCATGAACCTGGAAAAGCTTTTGTGACTGCTGGAAGGAGTGCTCGCCTGTTGAGAACTTCTGCTTTGGTGGAGATCAGTACTAGAAGGAACTTGCAGATACTTATCTACTGTTCATAGTAAATGTGTATTGTTCTTTACCTCGATGTAGTCTGAATCACAAGTGGTTGCATTTCGAATGTCAAAGTCGGTGAAGTTTAGAATCACCACTTTGGTAGCTGTCTGGGAGATGATCCACTCACAGGTCTTTGGGTGAGGGGATGTCCTGGGGTAATAAGGTGAATGGATTGTGCCTGCTCCAGACAAGGAACCTCCACAGGCTGCCAAGAGACACCAAGAATCAAACTTGTAATGAATGATTTCAAGGAATGTATCATAAGGTTGATATATCAAGTATGTATCAAGAAACTCTATGAAATTAGAAGAAAACCAACCCTAAACCCTGAACTATCTTATTACAGCAGTTTCTACAGATCACTCAAGTAGTATTCACACCATATTTAAAAGAACAATTTACTATAGGTATAGCATAAACCTGCTTGTGCAGAAGACCAAACTGTGCCCATGAAAACTAATGGAATTGACTCATTTGTTTCATGGAAGACTTGCTGGTGGTTAAGAACTTAAAGACAGATAAAATGAAAGTAAAAAGATTTAGGCAGAATTGAAGCTATAACAGAATTGAAGCTTTTGTATGTCACCATCAGGTGATAAATCATTGATAAACTACATCACAGAATCATTAATATCATATCACAAAATATTCTGCATTGGAAGGGACCCACAAGGATCACAGAGTCCAACTCTTAAATGAATGGCCCATATGAGGATCAAACCCATAACTTTACTGTTATTAGTACCATGCTCTAACCATCTGAGGTAATTTCATGATCAGAAGCAGCAAAGGACATATTTCCAAGCATGCTAGGAGTGCCTACACCAAACCTACTGCAGACAGCAGTCTTTTTAAATAAATAAATTGACTCTGTTCTGTTCTTTCCTTTCTTTGGAAGTTTGTCTTTACCTATTATATGAATAATATGGCATGGAAATGACTGAAAATGTCCAAATTATACATAAGTTCACTGTGCAAATGACCTGTTCCTCTTACCAACTTGATAAACAGCCCTGAAGCTGGTTCTTTGCACAGAAGCATCAGACTTGAATTTGATCCAGAGACCATTGCTGGTAGAAGTGATTGGAGACATGAGTGTATTATGACAGATTTTTATAATAAGAGGAGACATCTCACTGTCACCGTCTCGAACCTAGTCATCAAAAAGAGGAAAGAAAAGTGTTAGATTATAAAAGCGCTGGGATCTGATATCCAGATAAAACTATAATCTCTCAAGAGCTGCTACATAACAAAAGGAGTAACTGTTTTACATATTTATGGGAGGGGCAAAGAGCCATCACAGTAACTGAAGCAAGCACAGGACTTATGAGAGCTAAAAGGAACAATCAGATGATCAGCACAGAAGACACTAACACATGCTGCTGTCACAGGACATTAGGATGAAACTATCTTCTCTATGAACCACAGTTTCAGCACTCTTTGGGCCTATGTTTCCAAACGTGGCACCTTTAGTATGAAAGAGAGAGGTAGAGTGCTCACCAATGATAGCTGTGAAATTTTTCCCAGCACTAAAGTCTGCTGGGGAAAAAAAGGGTATTTTTGATTTTTTTTCTCTGGCCATGAAGTTGCCAGTGATTTTTCAATGGCACTTCTCCAGAACAAGCATTTGTCCCCATCACATCCATATATCAATGCAGGCAGACAGTTGCAGGAGATGCAACTCCAGGTCCCTACAGCAATAAAGAGGCACACTGACATCTTTTCACTCCTTTATCTGAAGGGTTCAATGCATGATAATGGCAATGAAACTATATCAGGAAATCCAGCTTCTACCTTCTGCACTGCCTTTCTACTGACTTCAATCAATTTGCTAATCAAAGGAGAAATGTATCTTGTATATTTTCCCTAAAGTTGATTATAAATGCTGATTATCAAGGGGAATAGATGGGAAAGAGGCGTTTGTACCTCAAAACTTCAGGCCCTGAATCCATATTCCATGAGTAAGAATAGCTACATCAAGGAATACAGGCAGAACCCTGGTATATCTGAGGTGCCCATCTCATTTCAAGTGGGCAACAACAACCTGAGGTCCAAGAGATAGGTCCTCTGCGCTCGTCCCAAGCAGAAAAATGCAATTTTTGTCCCAAAGAACCTCCTGAAAACAAAATGCTTTTTTTCTGCTGTAAAAGTGGTCATAGTTAACGTAGATGGAACTGCTTTTAAATACTATTAATTCTATATTAAAATAAAGAAAATAAAAATATTTTAATATAAAAATATAAATAAAAATATTTAAAATAGAATATATTCTATATTCTATTTCAAAATTCTATATGCTGTCAAAGCCAAAAAATCATTCCAGTGAATTCACTGGCAAACCAGGAACATCCAGCTTTCAGGTCTCCTCTCATTACCAGTTCTTTCTTCCTCAGCTGTATTTATTCATGGGCTGGGAGAGAAGGTAAGGAACCCTTATGAGCCTGGTGAACAGACAGTGGTCGGCCTGCTTGCCCAGCTTTGCAGCCTAAAGCTGGTGAGATGGCTTTCTGACTAACAGATATTTTCAGTTTCCCTGGAATTTGAGTTTAAGGTGACAGAATTATTCTGATTTACAGTAGAGCAGCTGACATAAAAATTTGTGCCAAAATATTTAGTAAATATTTGGAAAGCAGTGAAAACTTCCAGAACAGTAATTCACAGGAGTTTAGATGTTTTTCTTAAGCTGATTTTCCTTACATTTTTTGTTTATATAGTCCAGTAAGTAGTGATAAAAATAACAGGTTCTCTAAACCATGTATGTGAGTAATGTCTTCTATTGCCAGTTAGAAGGATGGCATGGAAAAGGGACTGCCTTGGCTAGCATTTTACCTCTGCATCATCATGTCACAGCCTTTCTCAAATAAGCTTTATCGTCTCTATTTTCTTATTGCAGATGCCTTCCTTAGCAAGAAACTAAACATCCCTCCCTGAGCAAGTCCTGTGAGCTGCGTCTGGTCCCTGTGGAAAGTCTACAGATTTCCTGGTATAGCCAGGGAATGGAATAATCTGCAGCATTCCAAAGTGACAAAAGAGTTGTTGGAGAGTGACTTCTAAAGTAACTCAAACACCCAAAAGTTATCTCCCTAGATGAACCAGTGGGACAGTATTTTACAAAAGCACATGTGAAAAAATCAGACCTTAATAACAGAGCACAGTACTTTGGTTTTACTGACTGTCCCAGCCAGAAAATGTCGGTCCAATTTCTCTGCTCTGGGCTGAGCCACAGAGTAAGAGGGCAGGAAGAAGAGGAGGGCAGAAGCACATGGAAACTGAAGGGCTTGTGACTGATCAGCAAACAGTGAGGTAAATGCCTTGCTGAACTAATACAAACCAATGGTGTTCAACAGAAATGGGTTTGTTTCTCTGGCGGCTGTGAATTTAGCTGCAGTTTTGCCAGCAATTAGGCAAGAGGAGTAGCAGGCCAAACAAACAAAAGCTGTCTGTTTTCATTAAACACACTTCCCCTCTCATTTCAGAAACTAATTACATTTCATTCCAACCTAGGTCTTTGAATTACAGGAGAGAAGGGAACGATGTCAACACAGTAACATCTTTTAAAAATAGACCAACAGCATAAAGCTCACAGGGGCCTGTTCCTCACTGGTCAAGAAGAGATTAAATACAAACCCAAACCTCTGCTGCCACAGAACTGCATGGCTGGCAGTGCTGGAGCCCGCTCTGGGGCCACAGGGATGGCTCCCGCCTGCTTCAGCTGTGGCGGCACCTTCACAAATCAACCACTGACTGTGCCCTGTTTGTTTTCCTTCTGTTTAGCTCTGCACAGCACAGGCACAGTTTTATACAGGCTGAGGTTCCCAGCAGCCATCCCATGTGGGATGAGGTGTTTATGACTGTACAGATAAATACAAGCTGGGTATGGCAGCAGAGGCCTTGAGACATGGCGAGCCAGGCATGATGTAGAAAACAGGGATGCCAGGATAGGAGAAGGGGCATCCAACACAGAGAGCTTACCAGGCTCTGAGGGCACCACCACGACTCACTGGGGCCAGCCTTGCCTGCACCAGGGCCATGCACCCTGCTACTGTTCAGGACCCATGTCAGCCCCACAGGGCCGTCAGTCCCTGCCCCAGCAAATCTGCGGCCCAGTCAGTCTCTGTCTCCCCACAGTCCTGCCCTGCCCGGCCATGGGCTCTGCTGAGCCAGGTTTCCCTGTATGCCTCTCATCCTAGCCTGCCCCAGTCCATGCCCAGCCCAGCAGGTGCCCACAGCCCAGGGCTGCCCTGCTCCCTGGCCAGGGCAGTGGGGCTGGCCCTGTCCCCAGCCTGCACAGCACTGCACCAGACCTCACCCGCAGCCAGATCAAGGGTGCACACCAGCAGCTGGACAAAACTGGGCTTAGGGATAACAAAGGAAAGGAAAGTAAAACATGGTATCTCATGTACTTAAAAGGCACCTTACAGCTGTAAATTTGTATGTGACACAACATACCATTGCAAACCAGTGAAGAGAACTAGGAGTAAAAGCAAAAGTCACCTCAAGCGAATCGCACTAAGTACTGACATAAGTTCTACATTATTATTACATTTTCCATATAGAAACATTCTAACTGTACCATTTTGTTTTCTTTGACAATTAGATTTAGACTAATAAAAATTCTTGAATTAGACTTGTAAGATTTCAGTTATGGCAACAATAAACTCTCAACTTTACATATGTATATAGAATCATAGAATCATTAAGGTTGGAAAGGACCTCTAAATCTTAGAGTCCAACTGTACACTGAGCTTGTCCAAGCCCACCACTAAATCACGTCCCTAAGTGCCACTTCTACACATCTTGTAAATACCTCCACAAATGGTAATTCAACCACTTTCGTGGGAATATGTGTATAAATATTTATATGGTGTGTTTCCTTTTAGTTTCAAACCAAGATCTTCCATATACTTTGAGTCCAGAAAATGCTGCATAGCGGCTATGGCATTAATTCTATTTTTCTTGCAGCTGACATGCATTTACCAAATGTCCAAACTCCCCCTTAATCATGTACAGGCTATTAAGAATTAATGTTCAGCTAGAAAACTTTTCTCATTCTCTTATCTTTGCTTCACTCCAAATGCACCATCCTGCTCTTTCAGCCCCTGTGACTTTTGACCCTAGTAAATTCGTATACTTAATTATCTGATTAATACCTATTTCTAGTGGGTGGCCCTTGGGACAGAAGTTATATATGCTTTTGCACACGAATGCAATCAAACTTTCATATCAACTGATTAAGGGAATCACCTCTATATAATTTGCTGAACAACCACTATGACTCTCCAGCTCCATGTGGGTGAAGTTGAGGAATATTTTTTCATCCTCTGGCTGTTGGATAATGTAGACACATTGTCGGCTGTTGATATAAGGGTTAGGCCAGAAAGGAGACGTGATAACCCCTGCACTCTCTGTGAAATTTCCTCCACAACTTGGATCTGCTATATTAAGAAAAAAAAAAAGAGAGATATTCATAAGTACAGTAACCCCTTTTGAGGTTGCCTCTGTATAATGTCTGCAAATCAAAATGAATTACTATATTATTAAAGAACAAGTGTTAATTACATCCTTTCATGTGTTGTTGGCTCTATCTCGAAAATGTCACAGACCAACCTTTAATCCTGAGTATTTTACTTACCAGGAGATGTTGTATAGACAATATGGAAGCCTTTATCAGTAACTAAGTCATCAGAGTAGAAGTGAATAAATGCATATGGACCAGTGGTTTGGAGTGGGGGTGGAGATCCAGTGCTACAGTATTTACCAAGGACAGGGTCTTGTGGAAGAAGACCATCTCGAATCTAGACAGAAGGATAGATCAACATTTAGGATTATCATATGTGTGCCACTTGTGAACAGTACCAACACTCCTTAAGTTATCTCAGAGGCCCCAGAGGTATTGTGGATGGTAGATGGAGGGAAGGCTCATAGGAAGTTTCCTCCAAATTCAGGAACCAAGAAACAGATCCATCAGCAGAACTGTGATGCTGCTGCCAGGAGTCATTAAGGGTTTTGTGAAAGGGAAAGAAAGTATCAGGAGATCTACTGTTGAATTGTTTTCTTGAAACCATGCTCTGCATTGCACACAACATGCTATTCCAGACTGGCTTCTTATTTCCATGAAAATGTATTGGTGAATTCTGTAAACATTATGTCACACTTGACAAAAAGCTCATACATCAAATCGTGGACGGCTGTGTGAGCTACGATATGAATCTATTAGTCTTAGATCCCTTTCCTGAATAGTTTCCGATAGGCTCATGAATTCTTTGTGGGCTGACATTTGACAAGGAGTTTGGAGACTGAACTTTGCAAGAAAGTGAAAGCTTCCCATCAAGTATTTGGCCTGAATCCCATCCTTTTTGTCACAGGACTTCCATCAACTTCAGTGAAGCAGGTTCTCATCCCCTTTCTGTCCTATTGTCTCTGATTGTGCATGGATGGCTGGAATATGTAAATAAAAAGGAGCATTTCAACCCAGGATTACATTTTCAGACAGTCCCCTTCTGTACATAAAAAAGTTTTGCAATATCTTGTTTTGCAATAACAGATCCACAAAATGTTGTTGTAATTCACAATTACACTTTACCTCTAAATAGTCATAACTGCAGTTTTCATGGTGTTCCAGGCTCAGTGTGCCAAAAGCAAATGTGATGAGGAGGCCAGGACTGGTTGAGATGGTCCAGAAACAATTTCTGTTTACGGGATAGTTACCAGGATATCCTGGAGAGCTTATCGAGCCGTAAGTACCTGTCAGTTCACCACCACATTCTAACAGAAAGAGACAGGGAACGACAGAGTCTTTATCACCGCATGTTGGGTCAGAAGATGAATTGTCCTCTAGTGTCAAAACTAGCTACCACTTCGGGGTCAAAATAAATTTAAAAACTAAGACCAAGCCAAACAAATGAGCCAAGTTTCTTTTTTCTTCAAATTTTGCAGTTAATTCTGCAACTCAATTTTTAAAGGAGAGCTCCAAGTATTTCCTGATTTGCACAGTAAAAAAAAATTCTTACCCAGATATGATGAATATGCCTTAAGAAGAATAATCAGAAGCACTGTCACTGTGTTTGGATTGGATTTACAAAATTAATCTGAATTTCTGTACTTTGTAAATAGGTTTTTTTTAAAAAAAAAAACTATTCCATTTTTTATCCTATCACAAGGTTATTTCTATTAAAAAGAATAAAAGAAAAAGGAAAGTTTAATTACAGGTAAGTTTTATATACCTGTAATAAAATAACATCAGTGCAACAGTTGAGAATGGGAAGTGTACATCACGTGTTATACCTCAGGAATAGCTAGTTTAATCTCATCTATACTGCTCTCTTTGATTTTTTTTTGTTAGTGCTACTTTTTCCTCCAAAATATCTGCTTTCACTTTTCAGTACTCATATTTGTCAATTAGTAATTATTGATCTAATAATAAAAATAGAAAGAAAAAAACTGCCAAAATCATATTAAAAGCATGTCAAAAATATTTCTATAAATAAGGAAATGGCATTTTTTACTCTATGGTTCATTCAAGACACAACCCAATGCACTACTTTGTTTCTAGATAATATTCAGAACATTGAAGTGACCCTGATGTTATGTGAGATGATTTGAAGTTTATCTCTGGAGATGTATTGCCAGACCATCTGGAACAATCACCCAATTAGCATTACTAAGAATTCAGGCAGAAATGAACAATAAATCATACCAAAAACCTCACACATTCTTTAAAATCTAATTCTCTAGAATATATCATGTTTGGAACATTTAGGCTATTGTAAATTGTCAGTGGCAAAACAAACCATTAACTTACTTGCTCAAAGTACTAGATACTTCTGTGAGAAAGTAGAACTGACTAAATTAATTCCCAGAAACACATGCTCTTTGGGGGATTCCTCACAGGAGGTGTAAAGCAGCCTTAAAAAACAGTAGAAAGCTATTCATACAGCAGCCTAGAGCTAGAGTTTGAAAATATCTTCAAGTGATACATATGTCTACATTTCAGCCTCACTCACTTGAAAAACAGTCCTTCTGTTCCTAATGTTTCCTAATCAAAGGAAATAAGTAATTAATTTTACCCCAAAGCCATGAAGATGCTTGGCATTTCATCAACTTACCAGGATCCTGAGATTCCCAATGAATAGTAAAACCTCCAGTAATGGTGTGGTTTGAGTATAACCAAAAATACAGAGAGTTGTGGGAACTGAAAAGCTCTGCAGGACCTGGGAAGCCACAATATTTCCCTAGCATGAGCACTGATGCTGAAGGCCCATCATGGATTTGAAGGAACTCAGAGTTACACTCAGTACTTGTCTTCAGTTGGAAGAATGGGAAAGTAACACGCAGAATCTGATAGAAGCAAGAAGACAAGAAATCTCTTTTTTTCCATCTGCTGAGACACTATCTATGCAGAAACTTTATAGAGCAGGTATATGTATTCATGCACCTGTGAGAATCTATGAACTTTAGAGCCATTATGTCATTTCCTGAAATGTTCCAGGACAGAAAAGAATATTAAAGAATCTTAAGTATCAAAAGGAAAGAGAGAAGATAGACAGACAGATAAGAATTTAGCCAGTGAAGTTTTCTGGAAAGAGCATTATTTCTATAAACTAATAATTGAGACCATTTGCCTGTGTGTGTTATATGTGCAATATATATATATGTGTGTGTAAATTTCAAGCCATGTGAAAAGCTTGAAACACAGCATAAAATACCTTACTCCAGGTTTCCCTAGGCAGTTTTTTCATCAGGTAATTAGCATTTTTCACCCTTGCTATGGTTTAAAGTGTTGTAATAGCAGTTAAAAGATTCAATGATTTTGTTTCACACACATAAAATCAGTGTTGACATGCACAGCTTTCAGTTTGCTCAGATTCTTCACTGATGTGCTGTAATATGCTCTGCTGAAGACAGAAGTGGCTCCCAGGCCTAAGGCTGAGGACATGTCACATACATATATATATGTAATGCTGTATAAACCACAGTGCTTGAAAAACAGTACTTAAAGCACTGGTTTATAAAATGACAATTCATTCCACAAAATGTCAAAAATACATCAAATACCTAGATCCCAAGTAAGAAATTTCATGCTAAATTATGAAGTAGCATATTTTGTAGTTGTTATTTATAACACAAGTGGAATTGTTAGTTGCAGATCAGAATCAGAATACACATTTGTGTGCAACATTTAAAAATTAATCCTTAAAAAAATGAAATGCTGTTATTACACAAAGCCATTGACAATATGAATTAAGCATTCTACATTTCTGCACTCAGAGATCAGAAACATGAAATTGCTTGGGGATCACAGAATCACAGAATAGTCTGAGCTGGAAGGGACCCAGAAGGATCATCGAGTCAAACTCTTAAGTGAAGAGTTGGCACAGGAGGGGATCAAATCCACAGCCTTGGTGTTGTTAGCACCAGGCTCTGACCAACTCACTCAGCTCAGGAACCACCTGTACAGCCCATCAGAGCAGAGCTTTTCTCAGGCAGCTATTCAAAGATTGTACTCTAAAGCAATGTAGAACAGTTCCCTTCTCTAGCTGGAGGTAGGTTAATAAACTCTAACCCTCAGGTGCTTAGGAAAAGCCTGGAACATCTAACCCAAGCATATCCTTAGGCTAAGGAGCCTGAAGGCTTGTAAGGATCTAAAATTTATTCTTTTGAAAAACTATTTATTCTGAGGGGATTGGATCACAACATAGGAACACATGTAGCATGAAGATAGTCATGTTTGCTCTGATAACCCGAGGGATCCTACAGGCTGAGGATTTCTTTAACCTGAACCCTATTTTACCTTGTTGTAACTAGTCTGAATAACCCAAGCGCAGCTGACCCCACTGTTGTACCACTGGCTGTTTGGGTTGTTAGGGTAACTGAAAGACCCCCTCAAGCCTGTGAGGTATCCTCCACAAACTGCAAAAAGAGAGAGAAAATTAAACAGATTTTGTGCTATTACTGTACAAAGTAAAACAAAACTCTTTTTTTTTTGCATAGCTTTAGTCTTCTTGACCATTTAAAACAATGTTGAAAAACATTTCCATTAAAGGATCTTTAGGACTTCCTCTCAAGTGGAATAACATCTCAAAAAAACATAAATTTCCTGAAAGAAAAATAGTTCTTGGTAAAAGAACAAAGAATATTAGTTGGAATATGTGGATACTGCCAAAAGATATTGATTCTGTCTCATGATAGTGTCCATAAACTGCTTTGCTTCCAGAAGGATACCTACAGATTGAATCTCTAAATTTTCCCCTTCAATGAAATAACATTTTGCATTTTGAAGTTCACATGTCTTTCTCAGTAATGGTACATCATAGAAGTTATCCTGAAGAGGTTTTATTGTTCCATTTATTCTTTTTGGTCAGATTTCTGGGACTGATTGTCCCTCTCATGATATACCATGATCTCTTCTCTCATTGAACCATTCAATGCAATGGGAATTGAGAACTGAGAACCCCAAATAGCTACAGAAAAATATGTCTATAAAGCAGCCAAAATATAATGCACATATAGCTACAGTGTGCAGCAAGCGCCTGTAGTTTAACATTGAACTGATTCTAAAGAAATAGCCAATTCTCACCAAACTGTTTTGTTTCAAGAAGTGGTAAAAAGAATACAATTTTATTTGAAATGTCTGTCTAAAACATCTCACCTTTTTTCAACCAGATTCAAAATGATCATGTAAGAAAATTTTATTTTTTCATTGATTAAAAACTAAAAGAACAGGTGGTAGAGTATGATTCCTTACTGCATAAAAACTGGTTTTCTATCCCTTCATTATGAAAGCCTAAAAATAATTTTTTTTTTCCCCTGTGGACTTAATAATAAAACATTACTAGCTAAATACTTCAAAAAAATAGAAAAAACCTAAAATAGTTCTAAAATAGAGTGGATTTCACAGGGGATCAGTGGAAGTTTTACATTCTGTATTACATTAAAATGTAATTTGCTTTCTTCTTAGCAATCTACAACAAAAATGAGCCACTTCTGTTGCCACAGGGACATGGGACTCACTGGAATGCTATCCTGACCTTGTTTAATTAAAATTAATGGCAAAAAAAGTTCTCAAGCAAGTAGAAGAAATGATATTAGGAGGAAAAGGGAGAACCTTGCAGCCAGTATAAAACTGAGAGTCCCCCACTTTTATGCTAGCATTTCTTTCATTAAATTTCTGTTTGAAAACCTTTTCTGGCTTTTCCTATTGACTAAGAATATCAGGACCTTTTGGCTTCATAACAGATGAAATAATATGCACAAAAGAGAAACATCAATATATTCCCTTGTTCTCCTTATACTGGATCCTGTTTCCCAGCCAACTTCCAGACCACTTTCTGGGGAACAGAGATCTGATTTTAGGATGTCTGGCATCTAGCCGAGGCCAGTGGGCCTGCAGATCAGCTTCATTGTTGCTTTCCTACTGCTAAACAAAACAGCAATAAACAAAGCTCATGGAAAACTCTGACTTGGAGGGAATTGGGGTTGGGACCTCTAATCCACCACAGGGCTGTTTTTCACATCATAACTCAGTTCTTATTCACGTGTTAATGCACCAAGCATCTACTCGCTGGAGCCTGCTGTCCCATTTCCCAGGAGGGGAGGAGGTTCTGGCTGTACCTTGCTGGGCAGTCTGGCACTGTGGTCCTGTCCAGGTGCTGGTGCACTCACAGGAGTAGCCATTGACCCCATCAGTGCAGGTCCCTCCATTCTGACACGGGTTGCTGATGCATTCATCAATGTTCTCTGTACAATTAGGGCCTGTCCAGCCCGCATTACACAGGCAGAAATAGCCAGAGATCGTTGCCTACAGATATAAACAAATCAAACAAACTGTGAGCGTGGATCACCTAAAGAAATCAATGGAGTCAGCAGAAAGACTGATGTTTACACTTATTTTATGAGGAGATATTGGGGTAAAGAAAAAAAACTTTGAATTTTTTTGGCCTTGATGGTCACTGGTGAATACCAAAATAAACATAATGCCTAATTAGATTATCTATCTCTTTGTGTTTTTTTTATTAAGTTATTTCTTAGCAGACCTCTTTCAAATTACTGTCTTAAAAATCAAATTCTGTACCCTTTTAGCCATTCAGAAAACTGTTTTCTTGGTTTTGGAATGATCACGCTAGAATCAAGCCAATCACATTACCCTAACCTTACAAATAGCAAGGCAAGATAGCTGGTTTTTAAGTAATTTCTCTCAAGGCCTTTCTCCAGGAAGCTTGTGCTGCAGTTATGTGGGCTGTTAACTTTCATTTTCATCATGAGGAATGCTAAAAGGGAACAATTTCATCACCTTTTCAGGTTTATTCCTTATTCTGCATGTCTCTTTTCCATTTCCGTTGTCACAACCTGTACTATTTCTCTGTATAATCAAGTCTTTCCATATCTGTAACCGTTTTAATTTCATATGTTCTCTTGTTTTATAGACACAATAGACACAATTTTCAAAGGTAAAGCAGAACATGGCCCCAGGTGCAGGCTACTATCCCATCTTTGATGACATACAATCAGTGTATTGCATTCTCTATTTGCTTTTCCATTATCTAGTCATGTCCTCTGTGTCCCAAAGAGATTTTCAGTATGATGGAAGAGGGTTTTGATGTGTATTTAGGGCACTGAATGTTGTTTAAAAAGGTGTTTCCTGATCTGTGTTGCCTGATACTTAATTGACGCTGTATTTCCTCTGTCGTTATACTGGGCAAATATAGTTCTGCTGTTTATTTTATTAGATGCTTCTGTAGTCTCATTACTTAATATCTGTGTTATTATCTTCAGGAACTAGTTTGTAGCCATGATTGACTCCTGTTGTATGTTAGGATATATTTAGGGGAAGATCTCATATATTTCAATAGATTGACTAAAATGAACTAAATAGTCAGAAAAAGTAGATAATATCTGGGCACAAAAGGGCCTATAAATATCTTTAAATATGAGTGAAGACAGAGTAAGTACCTACACAATACAGAGCAAGGAATGTTGGTAAGGAGTGGAGTTTGTGTAAGTGAGAGGACCGTGTCAGACAGAAAATGGAAAAGACTTGGTTACCATCAGTGCAACAAATCCCCTTCAAACACCCTTTCCATGTTCATATGAACAGCCTGAGACTCCAGGAGTGCTCTCACAAGATCAGACTAGGAACTCATAACTAACTGCTGGATATTAACAGTCTGAAGGTCAGCAGAGGTAGTGGTTCTGTTATCATAGGTAATTCCTCCATGATCCAGAGTGGTAAATTGCTTTCCTGTGCCACTAAGAACAGTTCTCTCCCATCAGCACGAGCATTCCATTGGCTAGTGTGGGCTACTAAACACAACTTCTCAGGCCATTAGTGCCAAGATTGGCAGGACTTCAAACACAAAGAAATGGCTTGTGTGCCCTGAAACTCACTTTGCTTTCCTCAGGTATATCTTTTGATCTTGCAACCCCCACTGACTTTGCCTCATTCCCAATAGTATGTCTGCAGTCAGCCTTCAGTCTCACCAAGCCTCTCTGACTGGTTATAACTACACAATGTTGTCACTATGTGTGAGAAGCCCAGCACTTACCAAGCACTGCCCATTTGCACAAGGGTTTTGCAGCTGACAGATATCACTGAGAGGAGAGCACCCATTTGGCCCATATCCACTTCCAGTGTACCCAGACTGGCAGGAACAAAATGCCATGGGCCCTTGGGAGATAAGACAAGGTATAAAATGTAATTCTGTTACAACGACAATACCAATGTCTGTAAATGTCCTCGACATTTTGAAGCAGAGTCTTAATATAATTCTTACTTACTTCATCTTTTGACACCTTCCCTGGTCAGTGCCCAGTTCTTCCATGGAAAGATCCCTAGTGTAGTTTTGCTATGGGTACCTGAGAGTCCAAGGCCACCTTCATGGGAAGTGGTGGGGTAGTCAAAGGCTATTTATGGGAAGGGGAATAGTAAAAGCAGCCATATAATTGGAAAATTGCACCATAGAGAAATGGTGAACGTCTCCACAGTTTTAGGATAAAGTCTTCTTTTTGGTGGAGCCTAAATCTACTTCCATCAGTGTTTGTGCAAAAGTCTGTTGGCTTTAGCTAACCTGCCTGTAAAATCCTGTGTGTGAGGCAAAACTGACTGTGGCAAAGAGGCTGCAATCTAGATATGTTGCTATAAAGTAAATTAGTCCTAACCAGATCCTCCTTGAGATTCATGCCGATGTTACAGTCTTCAAGAAAAAGACTTAAAAGCAGTCTTTAAGGAAGCATCATACCTGGAGCTGAGGTACACGTAGCCAAAGGATGGCACCCTCCATTATTTATTGAGCAGATATCAACCTGGGTGCATGTTCGTCCATCTCCCTCATAACCTGTTCAGAGGTAAATCTCAGTTAGTCTGTAACAAACTATTTCCTAAAAAAGATTATAATAAAACAATCAACTGGTGAGCAAAACACTAATTCATGGTGTAAAATCATAGTCTTCTGCAGTTAAAAAGAAATAATTGAGATAGCTGCTGAAGTAAAACCTGGCATATTTATTGTGGTTCCTTCATTGCAGGGATGGATTCTGACTGTAAATAAATCCTTCCATAGCTGAGGACAAAAACATATATTAGTGTATGCCAAATATAGGTAAAGTCAGTGAAGCCATAGAAGCCCATGTCTCTCAGCCACTATGTGTTGTCCCCCCTACACATCTGCACCCAGTCAGCCCTAACCACACCCAGACTTTTTCGTCCTGCACGCCAAAGCAGCCCTTGGATCTCAAACACAGCACTCAGATCCTCTCAGGATGTTAAGGAGGACCAAAACCCTGCATCACAATTCCTTATGGCCAGAGCTGACATCATCAAAACTCGTCTGATGCCACATTTCCAGCATAGTGATAACCCTTCAGTACTCAGTAACTGGGAGTCATCACTACCTGCAGTCTATTGCCATTTAAACAGCAATCAAAAAAATCAATTAGAAAGACTTTTTCCTGCTATATTTCTAGTATTGATACCATGTATTTCAGAAAGCATTTTAAATCATAAACCATAGAAGTTGCAACTTCCACTGCTTGGGCTGTACTGCAGTGGAAACACTGCCTCCTCAGACAGCATTCAGAGTGTGACAATTATCAAGGGGTTTTTTTACTGCAGACAATACAGTCTGTGATTTATGGCACACAGGATACTCCTTCAATTAATACAGACAACGAAATTACTACTATAATTATGCAATCCTTGTTTCCCATTAATGATCTTGTAAAGGAAGTACTTTACCAAATAAAGGCTATAACACTGAAAATAGCTACCTAGTACAAGAGAAACACATTTCAGAGGATCATCTTTAGAGGCATACTCTATACGATGTTCAATAATAGCTGAAGCAGTTTGAATATACTTGGACTCTGCATTCTGCAGCATTGTGTATGTGATATTTATATAAAACAAATTTTCAGCTTCTTAAATCTACCCCAAAACAGGCTCAATTGTGTTGAATTTTCATCTTTTAAGTCCGTCCATAGTATTATTAACAAGAAATCCATTTTACCTGGTGGACAGAGCCCACAGCGGAACGATCCAACTGTGTTGATACATTGGACCATTGGTACTGTTGAGCAGCCTCCATTATTACTTGCACATTCATCAATGTCCTGGCAAGTGTAGCCATTTCCTTGCCAGCCTAAAAAGCAGCAGAGAAAAGACATCAGAAAGAAAATGCTTGGCCTTTTTGGTTTCTTCTTTGACCAAGTGTTTTCACAGAGTACAACTGAATTGCACTTCATTAGCACAAGAATAGACCTGTCTGTCTCATAACTGATTAAAATTAATACTGGTCTGAAAAGTAGGTTTCAAACACAACTGGGTGGACATGTGTGCAGAAGAATGTTTTATTTTAACTGTATTCTGAATATTTTAGATTCAAACACACTTTTACCTAAAGAGGATGCAGTTCTGGTCTTGTGCATGTATGTACACTTTGGAGAAAAGATTTATTACAACTTCAGTTAAACACTTTAAAAACTTCTCCCATAGACACCATCTGCTCAGCTCAGGAAGAGTAATCATAGGTTATATGGTCTGAGGGAACATCAGATTTTATATTGCCTTAGGGCAGGAAACATACAGATATGAAAGTACTGCAGACCTCTTATGTGAAGGTGATAGGACATGATGGACATGAATGTACTGTGGACATATTTAGATGCTCAGTTTAGGATGACATAAATCATGCATTAGATTTCACTGCCTGTGTTACCTATATAAAACATAATCTGCTTTTATTCCCTAGAGCACAGACTAAAGCATTTCATGGAGTTCCTCTCATCTGCATCCTGTGTCTGTGCTTATGGTACACAGGCAGTAGTACCTCTGCCACCCCATCCAACCTGAGAGCATGGAAGGACAATACCTGTGGGGCAGGGACCACATGTGTAGGAGCCTGGAGTATTGTGGCACTGCACAAGGGGATCCTGTGAACACGGAGGATCAAGGAGGCTGCATTCATCTATGTCAGCGCTGCAGGCAGGGCTGCCAGGAGGGGACATCCAGCCAGGCTCACAGATACAGTGGTACTTGGGCTGCCACAGAAAACACCACATTGCATATTTAAGACATTTGCAATAGTCAAAAAAAAAGGCAGGAGGAGGAGTTAATTTCATAAAATTACTTTCAAATTATAGCAAGAAAACTTTCAGAGCATTACATGGCTTTCACATTTTGTTCGGCAAGTTGCTTCAGTAGTTTTCTCGGTCTATTTCTTCCTCCAATTTACTTATTCAGATTATGGAAGCAACTCAGGCTCATTCATTATGTTCATAAAAGAAATCTGTAATTTACCCCAAAGCTCCCAGGGAAAATAAGATTAATTATCAGCTGTACATAAACATAATTAAAAGTCATCGACTTGCTTTTTAACCAGGGCAAAGAGATCAGTGTAAGCAACTTGAAATCATCTTGGCTGTTTTCTTTTAATCAAATTATTCAGTAGTCTATGCAATGTGCAGCACTGACATTAAATTGCAAATACATGTTTCCTTTTAGGAAAACAGTTTTCTCTCTAGTAAACTTTACTAATGGCCAGATTTCAGCATTTATCTAGCTTTGGTCCAATTAAAGCTAATGGGAGCTTTATTGTTGATTGTCACAGGAGCAGACACTGCTAAGCCAACACTGAACCCTTTTGAAAAGCTTTCTCAACAAAAAGTGGGCAGAAAAGTGATGAGTTGTGAAACTTCTAAAAATTAAGCAAAGAAATTATTTTATAGCAAAACACAAAAAATACGTGCTGTGACTGGAATGGTGCATGGGCGTAGAGGAGTATTAAGGAGCACAAGCTTGGCTGGGTAGTTTGAAGGGCTGCTCTGAGTGGAAAGAGCCAAGGCTGGCATGGTCCATCTGTCCCTTTGGAGTGAACACCCTGTACCCAGATTCTTGCCTGAATGGAATGAGCTGGCTTGCTGCTGGAGAGCACTCAAGTGTGTGCTAGCATGCACCACATCCAGCTGACACTGAGGAGCACCAAAGATGAGCAGCAGCCACCCAGTCACCATGCAGCCCTGGCAGCTTCCAGGCCCCTGACACTAATGTTCCACTGGTATGCTTTTTCCCAGGAAAAATAAGATTCATGATTTTTGTCCTTCGTAATGATTTAAGCAGTAAAATATTCTAGCAACTTAGTTCTCCCAAAATAATGAATAGTAAGAATATTATATTTCAAACAAGACTTTAACTTATAAAAACGTATTCCCAAGCTCCCTATGGATGTACTAGTAGATCTAATACTGTAACAAGTACCTCTAACAAGGCATAAGACATTTTTGATTCTTTCTGCCATCCTTGGTACAACAGAGAGGCTGTTATGTTGTATAGTGACCTTTCTTGTTGTTTTTCAGCAGCAGCTCATGCTATGAATTTTGTCATGCTCAGCAGTATTTGTTGCTTATTCGTGCTGTGCTCTATGATGAAATTTATACACTGTTCCTTACCCTGTTGGGCTGGTCCCTTTCTTCATCTACACAGAGGCCATGCACACAGAGTGTCTCAGATCCCTCCTGGCAGTCATCAAACTTCGAGGCACAGTGAGGTCCATAGGTTTCTGGAGTACAGGAGCAGCTAATAGTGAAAGTGGAAAGAAAAATCAAAATTTTGTCTTTCTACCACTGTTAAAGATTGTACATTGCCATTCTCCACTTTATGGGGTGTTCCTCACAAAATACATCTATTTACCTATATTGAAAATCCTGCTAATAATCATGCAGAGAGGCAAATCTCCTGTTCAGCAGAGACTCAAGAATCATTTGAGATTTGTGTATATTTGTGACTGTCTGGCCCCATGGAAGTATCTATAGCCTTTTGTTACATTCATGAGCACAAATCCAGAAAAAATAAAAGTCTAACATAAGACTTCAACAGGACATGAGGATGGAAACTCCCACTTCAGTCAAAGAGCATCTAAAATTCCTTTTTCAGTTATGACCATCATGTGATGCTAGGTGCCTAAAAGCCTACCTCTAGCAATATGCAGAAATGCCATGTCTGGCCTGTCCTAGAGAGTGGGGTACTTTCACCCCCACACCACAACAATGGGCAGCTGCTGTCTCAGCAGCACCTCAGCTTTTAGGGATGTGTAGTGGGCAAGGGGTAGCATTTGTGGTTGGTGGGGTGAGAAGAACAAAGTAGTGCATTGAAAAAAGGCATTTTACTGAGAGGATCTGGTTTGAAAGCTGCCACATGCATCACATAGTTACTTATAGGGCAGAGCTTAGTTACAGGATTAAACATATGTGGTGGAACTGAAATTGGGAACTTCTAAGCTACAGGACAATACTTCCCTTTTCTCTGGCTCTTTATTTCCACATAGACAAAATGTGAGGCTCTGAAATACAACTGAAAGACATAAAAATGTACAGAAAACCCCCTAACAGATCACTAGATTCTTAATAAAATGACAGTGAGACTCTCATTTGGATTGAAGATATATGCTTCAATGTCTGCATCTTGCAGAGACATATGGCAGGTACACACCCTTCTTGGATTGCTTTTAAGCTGCCTAATGAAACATTCTCTGTAAAAGCATTTCTCTGAAGAATTGGAATCAGGGTATTCCAGTGCAACTGACATGGACCTTGGAGCAATTTATATAAAATAAGCTGCTGCTGTCCCTTCCACCGTGTCACATGCTCAGCTGAAATAGCAGTTTGATAAGCCAATTGCAGGTAACTAAACAGTGCACCCAGGACAAGCAACCCACATGACCTTAGGCTTCAAAAACCCACTACAGCTTAATGCTTAACTGCAGTCTGCAGTGCAGGACAACGTGTTCATTATTGTAAGAGACAGCAAGCAGAACAACACCTTCCCATCAGTGCAGCACCTCAGCCTGGGCAAGCACAGAGGCAACAGGTGACCAGATGACTTTTTTATGTCTAAAGTACATTCAGAGCTTTATGTTCTACTTCAAAGGACACAAAGAGGCGATCTGACCATCTCCAAAGGAGGAGAACAATGGCACTGTCTCCTGTCTTCTCTGGCAAAGATTAATCTGCTACCCATCTGAAGTTTCTCAGAGAAGAGCTTCAAAGGAGTAGGTCACACTGCAAGGCACTTCAGCCAAATTGTGATGCACTGCTGCTTGGCACTGCCGTGGTTCTCTCACATGACTCATGGCATGTTGTGATGAGGCCCCTGCTACTTTGGTTGTGACACAGAACTCTGATTGACATGGGGACTTTCACAGCCTTTCATCCAATGTCCCCTTAAAATTCTGATTGAGGAAGGTGTTTCTGGATACCTGCTCTTTTTCCTCATATTTCAGCTTTTCTGAGTTACAGGAAAAGCATGCAGATAAAGAATAGGAACCAGGGGTGAAGACTGCACTATGTTCCATTTCATGGTACATAATCCAGTACTTCCCATCACCTGGTATTATCTCTACAGGTGTTGGAAACTAAAATATTACCTTTTTCTTTGCCTGCAGTCCACAGTGGTGTATATAACTATGCCAGAGCATTAGAGGGGTGGCCTGGGTTGTTGAGCCCCAGAAAGCTTAGCAGCAATGTCCTCACAGCTGCTGAAAAGAGATGTCATGCTCTGCCTGGGGATGGATTTAACTCTTGGGAAGCATTCAGAAATAAGTAAGACAATATGTGAAGGGAGACTAGAGATAGTACAATGGATTTGGGGAAGGGGCTATATAATAATCCTGAGTGTGTGATGCAAAAGCAGCAATATCAAGGTGTCGATGACTCAAGAACAAGTCTTAGTTAAATTCATGAAGCATTGATTCAGCAAGTACCAAGGAGGGCAAGGGGTGCACCAGGGAAGAAACTGGGGAATTGTGACTGTACTAACACAATGAAAATGCTTGCAAGAACAGCAGACCTTAAGCCTCAATTTAGTCACACACACGTACTTCTCTGAGCACAATAAGAAACAAATAAAGGCAGATTGCTTTGTGTGTTGTTTTCTAGACAAATATCTGTTGCAGACAAGCTAGGAACGTCCTTTAAAATTAAAGTGAAGCTTACAGGAAGCATCATGCACCAGTGACACATCTGCAGACTCTGCTATAATGCTGAAGCACGAGGAGCACTACAGGAGAATTTTCTTTGTTTGAGGTTCTTCCAAGAACTGACAAAGCACTATAAGCCAGTGTTACATCAAACAAATATTTGTGGGGGCTAAGATTTCCATGCTGAAGCAGGAGACAAAATGCTTTGCAGAAAGCTGTGGCATGCTCTCCAGCGTGCTTGTTCCCATTTCACAGGGATAGCTTTGTATTATACATGAAAGTTATTTATTTACCAGATTATTTGACATTTTGGAGAATGAGACAGAAAATGTTCAGACTGGCTTGCCCTGTAAGCAAAAGCATGCTTCCTAATGAGCTGGGCACAGCCAGAGAAGAATGAGCCAGGGGCCTCATATGTGGAGCCCACCACACATGCAGCTCAGGCATCCCCTTGGTCAGAATGCTGCAGACAGCACTTCTCCTCCCTTTGTACCTGGCAGCACTGTGCATTCCTTGCTCTGCTGCTGTCTCAGCAGTGCCTGTGTTTTTGGAGGAGATGAAGGCATTTCACAGAGCTGTTTCTGTTTTCACAGAATATTCTGAGTCAGAAGGCACTCACAAGGATCACCAAGTCCAAACCTTAGTGAATGGCCTGCAGGGGATTGAACCCGTGATCCTGGGGTTATTAGCACCCTGCTCTGACCAAATGAGTGTGCTGGGAATGCCAGTGATCAAGGCTGATCACCTCCTTTATCTCCTCACTCCCTTACGTCTCAAGGGGTGGGTGATAGCAGAGGGATGGTAACATGGCTGTGCTTTGTGGGCATGTTGGTGAGTGCTGTTTACAGACCAGCATGAGCCTCTCACTGCCCCAGCTACACCCTATGGTGCAGGAAATTGCCATTAAAGCAGCTGCACCTACAGGAGGGGGGTAGGTCACTGGAGCCAGTCTTCAATTTGCAGCCTTCTCCCCTGGCAGGGCTGTGTGATGGAGCTGGTTCCTGCTGCTGCAATTCTTGTGTCAAAGCAGGCAATGGCTTTGGAGGCCTTTCTATGTCTGCTGTGGGCTCAGTGTACAGTGGAGTAAGGATTTTATATGTTCCCAGACTGCAAGGGCTTATAGTGCATAGATATTAAACAGACTTATTTCTAGAACTTGTGCTGCAGGCGTGATATGGGGTACAAAAATAGCAGAGTATTCTACACGGGATATTTGTGTCTAGTTTGGAGAAGTTACCTGTAGCTGCCTGGTGTGTTCACACAAGTGGCTCCATTCTGGCAGCCTAATTCTGTTCCAGCAAAAATCTGGCATTCATTAACATCCACTGAGCACAGGGGGCCCTAAGATGAAATGGAAAACCAGTTTATTTTCCAAATAACTGAGAGATGAAGCAAACCATGGGCCCAATGTTTAATATAGTTTTCAAAGATATACAAACCTTGAGTTGTTATCAACACAGCTTCCCTTATGAAACACAATAACAAAACTTCTCTTTTCAGCTGTGTTTCTGTGACCCTTGCTATCAGTCAGATGGGGATAAAATATCTCAGATGTAGAAAGCATATGAGCAGCACATTTTTGTCATCCCCTCACTTTCCAACTAGAAAATGACTCAGAAAATTTTCTTATAAACTGTTTCTATAAGGAAAGCACGTCAATTTTGACCCAAATCTTGCTGGGATAACTTTTAAGTTGAAATCCTTTGAGAAGAAGATATAACATTTCCATTTCTGGTGCACGTAATAGCACCATTAAAGCATTTGCTAGTAAAGTCTTTGGATTGAAAAAATTCAGAATGGCACTGATTATTTACACCTCCTGTTTGTCTTACTTGTTTAAGACTGAATAAATATCCATCCCTTCCCCCAGTCTCTCTCTATCCTTGTGTAAGGTCAACAGCAAGGCACGCAGTTCAGTTCAGTGCTCAGCAAAAACCAGACTAATCCCCTGCTGTGGGAACTGCCAAGGATCACTCACTTCATGGGCAATGCCTGCGTGTAACAGCTTAGGGGTTGGCCCAATGTTTTGGGCTTCTTTGTTTTACACATATATATTGATATTGTTGAGAAGCAAACATGTGGCTCTCCAACCAGTGAGTGATACTGCTGTTCTGCTGTTCAGTGTATCTCACTCTGTCCTGAGCAACCCTAAATGCTGTGCCTCGTGGCAATCACCCTGACCTAGATGCAGTCTCACAGTTGAAATACACACTCTGCAGTCAAGGAGGCTAAAGACTCACCTGCCAGTTGTTTGTACAGAGGCAAAAGAAACCATCCAGTGAGTTGACACAGGTCCCTGAGTTCTTACAGGGGTTACTATTGCAGGCTCTCCTTTGGATATCCTGAAATGCCAGAAAAGAGTGAAAAATGAGGTTCCTGTTTAGCTGGTGTTCTATTAGCATCTTTTTTCAAGACAAACCTTCTTTTTTCTTTTTTTTTCCCCAAATTATTTTTTGAATTCCCCCTCCAATTTTTTTTCAGCAAGGTTGATTTGTGAAAGTTTTGATCTATTTCACTCATCCCTGTACAAAACAATGATGCTGTGATTGCTCATATTCAGAATGGCCAAGCACTAGGATGAGAAAAGCCCTGTAAAAGGTAAATATTAAGAGACTGTTCCTCAGCAGCACACTGGGAGTCTAGATGGAAGCTTATCTTGTCTTTTTGACTCCATGGGTATTTCATCTGTCAACTGTTTTTACTGGCACCGGTAGGTGTGGCTTGTCTCAAGCTCACAGGAGAAGCAGGTGACAGCTGAAACTTAGTTAGTTCCAGCACAATGAAAGTCCAGTTTGAGTTTCTGGTCTTTATCTTGACAGACCAGGGAAGAAACAGTTTACTTCTCTTTGTATCTACTTGTTGTTCTTGAATGTACAATTGTTTTTCCATTAAGAAATGCAGGCTCCTACACAGTTTATATTTTGCAAGAAGGCATATCACCTCCTCCACAAATCTTGGCACTTTTTTTTACCTTCTGTTACTAAAAAAAAGTTTTCCTGAGGAATGCGTGAGAGGAAAGAAATAATTTCGCTGTTTAATCATTGACACCTCACTTTATTTACTTGGGGATGAGATTTTCTTTTCTGATCTGTAGTTTGCTTCCCATTTACTTACCTGCTGTAAGCTTTGAAGTTTGTTATCGAGACTCAGGATCTGCAAAAAAAAAAAAAAAAAAAAAAAAAAAAGTGAATTACATTGTGCTTAGTATGAGAGTGACCACAGAGGTACTTGCTGGACACCGGTAAACTCACAAAATGTTTTCCTCTGAGAAAAGAGAATAGCTGGTATGTGAAACCAGGTGACAGTCAGATCCAAATGAGGCCTCATTCATTGAGATTTTTGTGCGTTTGGCAGTTAAAAAAAATGACAGCTTAAATACGTCCCAGCTTGGTTCCACAAGGCAAGACTCAGTCTTGCAAAGATGTATTCAGGCGCTGAGAACTGAGAATGTGAATATTCCTGTGGGACTGTTCAGGTCCTCACATACATGACAAGGACAGAGGTCTGGAACAGAGCACCAAGAGCCAAGGAAAGGGTCTCCACATCTCAGTGGGTTGTAACCACAAACAGCAAGCTGACACTGAATCAGAGAATGCAATGGATAAATATTAAAACAATTTTCCCTAAAGGAAGGTCTGTTACACTATAAAATATTTTCCTATAAGGCACTTGTGGAAACACTGTAACAAAAGACACTTTAACGAGGCAGTCCTTAAAAAATTTCTCATGGAAAAAAAATTTCAGGAGCAAGGAAGTGATGAAACTACTGCATCAGTCTTTTCTTTCCACTGCAAAGCCCTATAGCCCATTTTATCCATATAATGGGATGTCTGTGTAACAACTATGAAAACATATATGGTCCATTTCAAGAATTTATCCATAAATATTAGAGGATATAGGCAATACAGATGCTGACAATGAACAAAGAAGAATCACAGTACCTGGAAATTTTGGGGGGATTTACAGAAATATTTCCATTGTCTACAGAGTTACTGAATAAGTATCTCAAAATTAAACACAGACTCCAAGCTGATATTAAATAGGGACTCTGCTCCAGCCCCCTAAACTGGGTCCAGAAATACTAAAATGAATCGGGTTGTTTAATATTAGTGTGAAGAATGGAAACCTGGGAATGCTGGAGGAGGATAACATGAAGGTATGACTCACCTTGGAGGTCAGCAGAGTAATCTGCTGAGATACATTCTGCAAGGCACCACTGGCTTTTTTAAGTTCTTGAATCTCTGTGCTACACTCTCTAACCTAAAGTTAAACAACAGAGATAATGTGAAACAAACTTTGACTTTTCAAAAGCTTAGGAAAGTTTAGTTCTTGCATAACTTTACTATTATAAAGTCCACTTAAATACAGAGAGCTCTACTACATACACAATTTATCTTTCCATTATCTTTTGTGATGACATGATTACTTTACAAGTCTGCAATGGCTTACTTTCATATTAGACTGTTGATACAGATAATATAAAATAAAACACAAAACACATCAAACACTTGTGAAAACAATTTAACTCTTAATATGTAGAACTGAAAATGAAAATATATTAAGGGAAAATAACTGTATCACCTGACTAAAAAGTTCTGCAAGGTCTTCTCCATTAATTTTTACTTTCCCCAGTGGTCCAGTTCGAAATTCAATATTTTTGCTAGAGCCAGCATGGAACACTAAATTACCCTGCTCAGAGGATAAACGAGGCCTGTTGTGTATTGGAAAAAGAAATAATAATAAAGAGAACATTTAGTTACACATATCTGCAAAAGAGTACATAAAATAGAGATGTAGTAAAGCCATTCTGCTCCCATTACCAGCACTGAGAGGCCACCACATCAACAAATGCATTTACAAGCAATGGTACTTACTGCTCATCATAAGTGGCTCTTTTCTGCCTCTTTTTTTCATGGTGGTTTTGGTCACAGCTCAGTCCAGTAAGTAATAATAACACAACTACAAGCCCAGGAGCAGGAGGAGCCCAAAGCATTGCTCTCCTCCAGCTGTCCTGCGCTTGAAGTGAAAGCTCCAGTGCTGGACTGGGCTCTTGTGAGCCCAGATGCCCTTTGCTCTCACACAGCTCCTTGTTCACAAGGTGCCCATTCTGCTGCCTTGTCTTGCAAGGGTGAACTTTATCTCGGATACCTAATTAAAGATTGACAGCACGCAAATCCCCTAGACATTAAATGCATTTCTCTCCCTTTGTCTTTTGGATTCATGAGCTTTGAGTGATCATTGAATGGAATCTGTCTGTATTTTATCACTATGTCTTTGCCCTTTGTACAGCTGAGCACCCCTGTGTCCCTGAGAACCTTGTAATCTGCAGAAAGTGCTCTCCCACATGCTGCACCACAGGGGTGAAGGAAAGATTATTTGGCAGCACTAAAGGACCTAAACTGTTACAAAAAAATCCCCAACCCCAAATGTAAAATCCACAGTGGCTGGCAAGGAATATTTTTACTGAAAGAGAAGGTTCCAGTCAGTAATTTACTGGGCAGATGACACAAACAAGTCAGCAGTACTGAACAGCATCCCATGGATTACAGCAGCAAAGTGCAATTTTAACTGAATATGGTTGCTCTGTCTCAAGGGTGACTCAGTCCCCAGATGCTGAGGCTCAGGCTGTTGCTGTTGAAAGCCATGGGAGATTCTACGTCCCACCTCCCCTTTGCTTTTGCCAGACTCTCCGTATTCCCCTTGCACAAGACTTTGCTGTGCTTTGTTTAGCTCCTGCTTAGAGGAGCTCTGTGTGTGTTTTCTTTCCTCATGCTAGGAACTCCCTGACATCCAGGTCCATCACCATTCGTTTTGATTTTCCTTTTTGCTTAGCAGACATGTTATTCAGGTTGCTCACGTTTCAAAACTCAGCTGAGAAGAGTAGCAACAGTTGTAGCTGCTCTTGCTCATAGGTAACACCAGCATCCTTTAAGCCCCAGTCCTTCCTGGAAGCCACAGAGCTCCTGCCTAGTCTTTCTTTCTGCTCCAGTTTGTACTCGCTACCTACAGATGTCTCACAGATATATGGAACCTGCCCTGGAGCTGGGGGATTGAATGAACTCTACAGCTCTCACAGATGGAAGCATTATAAACCCAAAACAACCTGGGAAGAAATTGAATGTAGTGACAAAAAATGCTAATGTCATCTCAAAAAGAGATAGATGCACACTGAGAATATGAATGTGAAGTCAGGACAGCTAATGTTTGTGGTGCTGCCACAGATAATGTGGTTTTCACTGTGAATACCATAGTGTCTTAGGCTGTATCAGCTGTATTCCACCATTTTTCCAAAAACTAGATTGGTATTATGTTTTATTATCTGTGTTTTCGTAAACTTACCTTGGAATTCAGAACAGCACCAGCCTGCTGACCACATCCCTTATGCTCCCACTGGCTGTGATTGCAGGTAACCCAACAGCCAGTGCTGCTGCCAAGGGATCTGGAAGAGCAGCAGTGAAGCTCCTCCTGAACCCACATGAGACAGCCCATCCCATGTACGTACTGGTGAGCTAGAAGGAGGACAGCTCTCTGGATGTTCACCTGCTCTGCAGCATGGAGTCTACCAGCTGTTCCTGCCAGAACAGAGAAACAAGCAGAATTTTCCATGTGTTGTCCTTTACCAACACGAGGGATAATATTTCCATAAAAATACAGAATTGTGTCCTTAGTTGTTGGAAATATGACTGCTCCATTCAACCCACACGAGCTATACTTTTTTATATCAACTGAGAATCTGTCCCTCCATCTTTTTTATAATTACTATTTTGCTTTTTGCACTGAAATCTCTGTCCAGGAATAGGTCAACATAGACAAATTATCAACGTTTCTGTCTAGTCAACCTTCTGCCTCTGGGTATCCTGGTACTGTCCATTAAACTGGTGCTCATTACATTCTTCCTGTCAATTTTGAAGTCTGTCTGGTGGGGATTTTTTTCTCTTTTAGTTTTGATTTTCTTTTTGTTTTAACAGTTGACTGAGTTTGTGTGACTGTCAGTTGGATGTCAACTTGAATAAACCCTGGGCCAACTACTCTTGCATTCTTGCAGGCTGGCTGAATGTCTGTGTGCTCCAGGAACTTACTTCCACAAAGTCCATTGTATGCTGACAGTTTCCATCCTGGCCTTCAGCTGTGGCCCACAAAGTCCTTCCTTTCATTTCATTTGCATGCTGAGTATGCACTGCTCCTCTCTGCTGCCTGTCAGCCTTCGATTCAGGCTTCCCTTTCCAACTAATTAACTCCAATAAACCAATAACCAGTGAGCAATAAACCATAAAGGATGAAGACAATGCTGGTAATGCAAGGATCAGGAAGAAATTCACCTTCTCTTCCTGTAGGCTTTATAAGTTGGAAAATGGTTGGCCTGAGGACCAGCTGATTTTGACTATGCACGAGTTATAGGATGGAAAAAGAGAGTTGGACACTCACCTATTTGCATGACACACTATTTTCCATTTCATTAGACCTTCCAGATTTTAGTTAATTTAGTCTTTATTCCTAGTGAATGCACCTTAGGCTGGCCAAATTGAGAAATCTATAAACCTTCTTTAGGAGAGAAATAGGTCCACTACTTCTAATTTTACTGTAATATATTGGATTGAGACATCATTTTTGGAGGAACATAATGGAAAACAAACAAATGTCTGGCACAAGGATAGGGGCTGTTCTTTCTAACAGGAAGAGCTGGCAAGAACCTCTCCTCCTGGGACAAGTCATTCATTACCTACCTAAGATGAAGGCTCAGAAAACAGCTCTAAAGAGCATAGGTTGTGTGCAGATTTGGCAAGAGTAATGGAGTGTTTGTCTCTAATTCTGGTTGAAGTTCATCCTGTACTAGCAGGGACTACAATTTACCACCATCTTGTGTAGCTGTGTGAAATGAAACGGTGGCATTCCTCTATTTCTCCTGCAGTATGTGCCTGCAATGCAAAGACGCATGTGTAGAAGACAAGACTTGACTCAAATCATGGCCAAAAATCAAATACACATTAATTTCTGGGAAGTAACTCAAATGCATGGACATGACATGAGTTTTTGACAATGTTATCTGTTTAAATGGAGCAAGAGCAGCAACTGGTGTGAATTCAAACCTGGCTAATTTTTTAATGGGAGACTAAAAATTAACCCTTTTTTCCCCCCTACAGATGCAATTTTAAAAAAATAAAATTCCCTGCTATTTAATGTCATCACTTTAAATACTTGCAAATAATTATAAATCCAGTCCATTGCTGGTTAAATACCAAGTAGAGCACATTTGCATAAGTTTTCCCTCAGCTGAACTCATATCTCCCAGTACTTCCACCTTCACTTCCCTGTATTCGCCTTCATCTTTCCTCTTTCTAATTATATTCTAGTGTTCAAAAGTGAGCAACATATCAAGTTATACTGTTACCTCCATATAACTGTGCAAATTCGTGGTGTAAACCATGCTCCACATTGAACTCAACATTTCCTGTGTGTCCCTACAGCTCTGAGACAATCAAGCACTAAGCTGGTAAGAAGCCCTGTGCAATGGATCAGCAGCCATGGGGGGTTTACATCAAACATGGGTGACTGAAAAGTAACATTCTCCTTGCTGTTCCTTACCTGTAATCACCTATCATCAATTCCTTCCCTCTCTTCATGAGTGTCTGGAGAGTTTTATGGTCCCAGGGGCTGCAGCGGCTGCAAGCTTCTATTTCCCACACCCCTCCTTAAGGATTTCTTTTTCTTTCCAGCATTCTGCCCTCTGACTCCTGTTTAAGATTCTGCTTCCTCAACACAGTTGATGAAGTTCATAAGTTACCTGCTAATGGAGTTAAACTACCTGGTCAGGAAATTGAGATTTTCAGTTTTTAATAGCAAATGACAAAGATAAGGGTCTTGATTTAGTTAACCACTTAAGCTGAAATTGATCTACTGTCCAAATTCTCCCTGGATTCCTTTATCACAAGTGAGATCTAACATATTAGCTTTTACTTTCCTTATGAGACTCTTATTTTAGTTCTTCTGTCTTTCTGGTTTTTCTTCCTACACATTGCTGTTTCTGTAAACCACTAACCACTTTGATACTTCCTATTCTCCATTTCATTCTTTTTTGCAATTAGCATTTTCATTTGCAAATGAAAACCTTCCAGTCAGTTGTATTGGCTTTGTTCTTTTCTATTGATTATTCCAGTCCCTTTAACACATTCCAGTCGCTTTAACATACACTGGAGTTATTTTTAGGGACCTCCATTTGCACCCTTCTTCACTAATAACCCTAAAGCCATGAATGGATCTGGCTGCACAACCTCCCTCAGATTCATGCTGTTCTGTACTGCTGGCTTCTACCAAGAAGCTCAGTCTGAGCTTTGTCTGCAAAGCATTTGCTGTGTGTTGATGCTGTGGTTACAAGCACTGCCATTCTGTCGCCATACAAAATAAACGGTAAGAGTCATCATCCTGGGACAGAAAAGATCTGTGCACGTCAGTGGATCATCCAGGTCACTCTCCAAAAGTGGCCAAAAGCAGATAGGAAAAGAAGGGTACAGGAAGGGGTGGGCACATACAGCACCTCCCCTAGGTGCTCTCTTGGTCTCCAGTTATTTGCAGCTCTGGAACTTCTTCAGTCAGAAATCTACTTAGTCAGTACTCTCAAAGGATTTTTCTTACATGAACTTGTCTAGTCTTCTCCACAAGCTTTACCTTATAACACAAGTGCAAAGAATGAGTAATGCCATATGTTAATTGTGGTCAATATACAGTAAAAATGCCAATAAAAAATAGTAATTTTGAGAAGAATCCCATTTTAAGTGCATTATTTATAAACAGAATGAGAGTTTATTTTTTAAACATATACGGGCAAATATTTGAAATAATCAAAACTATTTATTGCTACCTAAATATGAGAAAATGTATCAGTACCATCAACATGCTTTGCTTCCAAATGCCGGGTGGCAATTTAAAAATATTTGAATTAAAACAGCCCAGTGCATGAACAAAAGCACAGGATAAACATGCTCTCACTGAAGCTGGGATTTCAGGATATATTCCTGCATCTAAAATCAGAGACATTTCTCCCCGAAGGAGATTTTAGGAACTTTGCTGCAGTTTCCCAAATCCTAGTAAAGGGCATCCAACCAGAGTGGCCATCTGACATTCAGTCCAACAACTCTCTCACTAAAAGTGTTGTGTTCCAGCTGATTTAAACCTTTATAACTCTGTTTCTTGTTTCACTAGAGCTCCTACCAGAAGATTCCTCATCCAGCTTCTCCCACTGTCAACAGGACCAGGCAGAGGAAAGTCAAAGAGAACAATCCAGTTGTCTTGCCTTCACAGACAGCTGCCTGGCCCTCTTGAGCCACTATTTCTTTTCTTTAACAGCTATATAAATTTCCCAAACCTTACAATCAACTAAAGAAAAAAACAACACAAATCTTGTCCTGCTCTTTGTAATAACATTTAAATTGACGTACTATCACTACTCAGTATTTCATAAACTTCCCCTAATGAGGTTGTAACACTACAATACTCATATTTGCACAGGAAAAGGGAAAATGGCTACTGGAATTAATTCTGGGCTCTGTGTCTACTTTTTTATGGTTTCACATTGTTTCTCCTTGGATATTTCTTTGATCAGTTCAATTTTATACAACATTTACATAAGGTTGTTCAGAAATGCTTAGTGCTCTTAACCAATTATTACTTCTTCTCCTCCAAATCCTTACTAATATGTCAAGTTCTTTAAACACCATGCAGAAAAAATTACAACACTAAAGTGGTTTTAAATACATAGGAGACAATATATATTAAACTGCTAAGAAAATAAACATAATTCAGTATTTATACAAGAATTCAAGTGCTAAATATACTATGAACAGCAAACAAATAGAGGAGCCAAAGGAGGAGCTGAGAATGGAATAGTTCCTCCTTGAGATGTAACAAATATTTTCTAAATTTTCCATTTATTTCAGAAATGTGTGACAACTGCTAGAATAGAACTATATAGTCATTGAAGCACTGGGCCTGTCCTGATTTCTATTGAAATATCTCTGTCAAAATCAAAATGGGCTTTCCCTTGTTTAAATTTAAGAAATAGTTATGACCAATCATTGTTTTCCAAGATTGTAATACACAGATTCCTGAAAATGCTTATAATGCTCCTAGGAGGAATCAGTCAAAAGTGAGATAAAAAAGCCTTACATTCACTGCATGGAAGGATGTACCTCCACTTCAAGCATCAAAAGATACTCAAACTCACTGCGTTTTAAAACAAAAAAAAAAGCTATTTTAGTAATTTTGCTGCTAGACAGGTTTCTTCATGAGTATAGGGAAACCCCAGATTAACTCAGATACAAACTAGCTGGTATAGGGAAGATTTCTGTAAGTCAATCTGCAAGCTTCAAAAATGACTATATAAATATGACACCGAATATGACACCCTTTTTCTCAATGGAAATTCTCAAATTTCAGGGAACACAACCACATCACCTCACTCAGATAATGAAATGTAATTAAGACATGCAAATGAATTAGGTACAAAATCAAAAATCAGATTCTAGAAATCTCCCTCCCTTTCCAAAGGCTGTTTTCCCGATTTTACTTCTTCACCTTTCAGCTGCTTTTGTAATCAGATTTCATTGCTGTGAAAATGCTTAAGCTGGAGTTGCAAAGTACAGCAATGATGTGGGCTGCAAAGTACTTAGGATTAGGAGACTGCTTGGAAAAGGAAGCAACATGATCATCAAGTGAGGTCAAGCAGGTACAAGCCAACAGAATCCAGTAAACCAGTCTATTAATGACAAACCAAGGGGATAAGCAGCAGTCACTCAATTTAGCTGCACCAGTATTACAGGGTTAGCAGGGGTAAAAAAACACAAATATGCATTTAAAACTCCAAATTCTTTCAATTTTCTTTTCCTTCAGAAACAGCTCAAATTAGCAAACAGATTCAGTCGTCACAATCATATCGGATTAAAATTCACTGTCGATATGAAACATGCTCTGTATTACTGTATCAATTTTAGGTGCAGCTAGATGTTTCAATTTACATTTCCACACTGCTAACTTACAAGTGACATATAAAGAATTAGGATATATTCTACACATAAGGGAATTGAAAATTAATTGTTAATAGTAATATTTTCCAAATATTACTACAGTGAAGCAGAATGAATAAACTATTTACATGGTTTAGCAGAAGGAATTCAATTTATACATCAAATTGATATCATTTTCATACCAATGAAAATGTATTAGATAGCCAGAGATCTTCATACTACCACATTTCTCCCAAGAACAAAACCATACAGCTGGTAGTTATTGATCTGGCTGATAAATCTACACATTAACTATTGTGTGTATAGGTAACCATGGTTCACTGTCAAAACCAGCTGGCTACTACTGTTTAGTAGCCAGCACAGCAGTACTTCTTTGCCTTTTCAGTACAAATGACCAGGGGAGGACAGAGGCCAACCTCTTTCTTCTCTAGGGCTTTGTCAAGAGCATTTTCAGGAGAAACCATTTCCATTTCTCTTTTACAATTGGAACAGCCCATGCAGTCAACATACTGCTGGAGAATCAGACAGGCTGAAGTAGGTCAACCCAAACTTTTCCTGGCTTACCAGTCCACAAGCAACATGCAAATCAAGACTGAAAAAGAAATATGCAGGAGTCAGCATAAGAAAAAGCTGTGTGAATTTATCTACATAAATTCATTCTGAAATTGTTTTCAGGACTACAGTGGATGAAAGTAGCTCCAGTATCTCTACAGCAGCTCTGTTCTCCATGGTCTTCACTTTCTCTTGCACTACCAAGCCCAGATGGAACATACCATGACTGTTCCTGTGTCATCACATGGGTGGGGGGAAGAGGGGGAAGAAAACTCATTCATTCTCAGGATTGGAAACTTTAACTTACTGCTTAGGTGCACAGGAACTATGATCAACTACAAAACCCTTCTGTCTTCTGGCACATAATCCTCCTAAGGATGCTTACTAAGTATCATCTCACCTCTTCCTCACTCAAGCTGTTTTTAATCTAGATACCAATGAGAAAATCCCAAGGAAAGAAACCAACTAGAACACATGCTTCTTTAGAGAGCTTTCAGTTTTCCCATCATTTTCTCTATTATTTCAGAGGTACTGAACTCACAAGACTTGATTACAAACCCACTGAGTGCAGCTCTATGAGGCACTGTGCAGCGGTGGCACTCGGGTTGGCCAGGTGCAGTGGTTTCATCTCAACATACGCTCCTAACCCCCCAGTTCCCAATTCTACCAAGATTTGTGAAAACATTTTCAGAAGAAGCCCATACAGTTTTTCTCCAGTTCTGTCACAGGAACCTAAACACGGAGCTTTATATTTTTTTTTTTTTTATGTCTTTCACATGTAGATCTTGGGTTAGGAGCAATGATCTTATCCTGAAAAATATGAGAAGAGAAACAGGGAAGTTTTGTTCAGGCCTGTGATAATCTTGCAGTATTTTCATTCAGCTGCACCTAAACACATTATTCCAGACAAATATAGTTGGGTTCCAAATCCTGCAAGTATTAAAGAAGATGAGACAACCATAAAGAACAACACTACATCTTAAAAATTGTATATACAAAACTGAATTTATTAGTTTCATGAGCTACAAATATCATATCAAAATTTCAGATCATATATACAGTAAATCTTTTCAGAATGCATCACTTACATTTAAAGATGAAGACATTTTACACATAGAACTTTGTCTCTGCACCTAATTAAAACAGCTTTGACATAGTTTCACACAGAACTGAGAAAATGGTTTTAAGACTAAAAAATAAAATAAAGTAAAATAAAATAATCTTATCCCTTCTAATTGAAGTATTTGCATATGCTGCTATTTTTTATTCTGCAAACTAAAAAAAACCATTTAAATAAAGCAAGTCCTGTAAACTGTCATTTAAATAAAACACCTATGCAGTTCAAACCCATCATAAATGCAAGTTATTAAAAATGTATCAAAACTGTTCAGCAAAATGTCTGGACAAATATCTTGGTAAGCTCTGGCTTTCATCCAGGTTCCATCAGCTTTCTCCTAAATGATGGAAGTATTTTCTGTCACCAGTCCATATGCATCAGTTTCAGGTTCTAAATTATTCAAGTAGAATGGAGATCAATTTTGCCACCACATGTACATTGAGGCTGTTTCCCAGAAGACAATAGCACTGCTTTACTGTTACCTTTTCAGGAAAACCTAAAACAAAAACATACAGTGCAACATCACTAGTCTGAGTCTGTTCCTACTTTTTAGTCTGATTTTTTTCCATGGAACATTTTTAGTGCAGTTATCGCAGACTGCAGCAGGATTTACCCTCCCTCTAGCCCCCCCACAAAAAATCACAAGGTTACAAAACCAATTCACAACCAATTGATTGGATTTATATCAGTTCTTCTATCACCAGTACTGGTTTCACAAGAAGCTTCAAAACATTCTCCTATTGTGTAACTACTGTTGATCTACCTTCCCTTAAGAGAGCTCAAAACATCCAGCAGTCACAGGGAGGGGCAGCAGCACTAAATCCCTGCAAAACTGCTACTCTAGATAACATCCACAGAAGAACACAGCCACAGCAGAAAGACAATGTGACATTTCTGCAGATGGACTAAACTGCACTTCTCAATAAGCTTTATATTATACTTCCCACATGATCCCCTCTAACAGTTCAGGCAAGTCTCTCAGTGCAATATACCACCCATACAGATTGATGAGCAAGGCTTGTGCAGTCAGTGATCAATTGAACAATTTTCCATGTAATTCAATGCCAATCCCATTAAACACACTCAGAAATACAGACAGCATCAGAAATGTCCTTCACATAGTAAGTGCATGGCCTGGCAGAAAGAGGGGAGCACCAGCCCAGATATTGTGAAAGGGCTGTGTTGTGTACTGCCTACCAAGCTCCTGAGAGTGATGCAGTTTCGAGCAGCCAGCTGGTCTGCTCTGTCCTTGCTTGCACTCTTACCGTACTCCAACTGTGAGGTAAAGTACATTTGCTTCAACCTGAGTGAAAGATGAACAGCAGTGGTGACTTAGTTTTTAGGGTCATATAGTAAACTGCTGAAACTTGGCCACATTCAACTATTTCATCATTTCCTAAGAAGAAACACCTAACTTTGACCCAGAGGTCATCACCACCCCATCAGCTCGGATGCACAAGCACACTGTGAGTGTAAGTAGGGATATGTATGCTCTGACATTTCCACAGTTCTTCAGAAAAAACTGTCTTCCAGAGAGCTCAGGAGAGAATGTGGTTGGACAGTTATTGAGCCAAAGGAGGCTCTGAGGAGGAGGTGGTGTCTAGGAGGAGCTGTTCTATCCTTCTCTGCCAGTTTTTAATGCCTCAAATGTGGACTGCTCTGGTAAACACATCATCTGCCAGCTCCATCCACTCTGCCCAGCTTCCTGGCACTCACATTTGGGCAACCGTTCTGTCTTTGGAACAATCACTTGCACTCCCACACACATTTCCTTAGATGAAGTTTTCACATTCCACTGATGATTAAGGTATAGAACAAAAGCATTTTAAAAGCATACATGAAAATAAATATGTATTTATGCACACATAAACACACACTTATAGCCCAAGAAGCCTATCCAAATCTTGAAAATGTCAGAATTTCTCCTACATTTTGGCAACCGAAAGCCAAGAATTAGTTTTCAGAACTCATGGTTTCCTTTATCCCAAGCCTCCTACTTCTGACTGTTAACATAGTCTTTCAAAGTTACAACACTTTTTATCTTCTTAGCTTCAGAGTGCCCTACATCAAAAGGTCAGATTCAACAGCTCCCAGTATGCTGGCATTTGCTGCACAGCTCTCACTGTAGCATTTATGTCACACACAGTATCTGAGGACATTGAGGTCTTAACAGCAAGTACTTCCCCACCATGCTGGCTTTTGTTTCCTAAAAGTTTGCATGCATTGCTAATAAGAAAAATGGAAAACACATCCTAACATCACTCTCATGAAAGCAGGTCACAGGTGCAAGAATGCTCTGTTCACTTTTAATGATATTGCTGTGGGACCCACCAGAGTGACTAAGACAAATGACTGCAGTATTTCATTGAACTATAGTGCAATTACTATTTATACATTTAGATGTTAAAAGCACAAATAAATCTGGTCATGTTAAGAATGAACAATGACTTAATTCTGGACCATATTAGAGAAGGCCATCAACTTCCTAAAATGCAGAACCATTTAGACAATCACATTTCTTCTGATGATACTGTAGCTGCAGTAGTAACAGCATCTGTTACAAAGCTCCTGACAGTCTGTTCACACAGTTTTCAGCTTATAGTTCCCTCATTCTTCAGTTTCTTGGACCAATAACATATTTGCAGTGGGTGCAATTCCAAGCTTCCTGGTTTTGAAAATTTCAGCCTAAATGCTGCTGTCACTACAGAGCACAGTAGCAGAGAACTTACAACACATTTGCTCTGAAAATACTGTATTTCACTACAATTACTTGAAGTTTAGCATGGGAGAAATGCTGTCACGGCAACACCCTGTGCTACAGCCATAAATACATCCACTTTCAAAAAAAAAAAAAAAAATCCAGAGCTTACAAATTCTCAAGGGAAACTGAGATTACAGTACCTAAATTCACTAAAGATTTCTATCAGCCTGGAGAGGAGTAATACTTTTTTAAGCAGAAAGTGGGAGAAGTTTTAAACACAAAGAAATGCCAAAGTTGTGACTCAATATAGGGGAAAATGCATGTTCTGCCTATGACTCAGGAGTTAATTTGAGAGGAAACCACTGAATGAGAGAGAAGCTTGCTTTATGTGTCATCAAAGTTGGAAAAGCAGAGGGAAGGGAACTGCAAGAACTATAAACCAGTCATAATACTAACTGCCATAATTATGGCAAAAGGGTACTCTCCTCTAAGAGGTGGAATCCCCACTAACAAAAGACAGGTCTGCTAAATGAACACATTGTTACATGGTGATGATCTGGATGATCCTCAAATTCAGAAGCCTGACCTGTTTTCAGAGTTCAGTTCTGGTTTGCAAAAATACTGAACCTCACAGGTGTCTCTGCAGATGAGCTCTGAACAGAAAGCATAGCATCACTCCAAGCACTAGGAAATTATAAAAGTCAGGCTTCCCAAACTGCTCACCCCAAAGTAATGGAGTCTTCCAAACATAAATTTCTCCATTGTCTCAGTTCTCCCTTTGTAAAAATACAAGCAACATTAACCCTATTACACCTCTCAGTAATGTTGCAGGGACTGATTTAACAGTAGAAAAACTCCAGCTATATTTAAAAAAAAAGAGAAAATGGGCAATTTTGTGCTCAAAAGAGACCCTGAGCAGCATGATAAGCCTATACAAGCCCAATCCAGTTCTGTTAAATTCAAGTATCTTGACATCAGCCTACATGAATATGGAACAGCGCTGTACTAAAAGGCTGTCTGCAAACAGAACAGATCCATTAAAAAAGAGGGGCTATGAAAAAACATTGCATATACTATATGTAATGCATATGCATATATATGTATTGCATATATAAAATACACTTGCAAATACTCATAAACACATAAGCTTAGTGCTGGCAACTCTAGTTTCACTGTGCAACCTTGATAATGTTCTCCAAATGTAGCAATTTCAAATATAACAAGTAATAAATGAAACAACAAACTAAAACTGTGGAAGAAATACATAGAAACAAGTCATATTTCTCAGAACTCTAAGTCACTAAGGAAGTCAAAGCAAAATATAACAAATTATTCAAGGTCAGTGCTGTCTTATTCTTTAAGCAATCTGGTCCAGTGGAAGGGGGTTGGAAATAGATGATCTTTAAGGTCTCTTCAAACACAAACCCTTCCATGATTCCATGGATGCTTTTGTTGCTGAGTGACAATAAATTGATCTGACGTGATGTCAGCAGGACAGTTTCTTAACAGATAGTAACAGCTACACTTTCCTGACTGTCCTTTTTTTACAAGGAGAATTCTGATGAGTTTACTTCAGGTTTAATTCTTGTTCATGTGTATCCAACATACTGATACTGCTGAGTCTTGTCCTTTGACTCCTTCTTCAAAAAACAAAACCACTTAGAAAATTCAGTGACTGACCAAGGGCTGCCTTGTCTAAAAAATAAGAGATTGCTTAATAGATTGGTTACTCTTCAACAAAGAACTATCTGTATCATCTGAAATTCCCTATCAGCAGCTGTAAATGTCTGGAAGGGAGAAAGCAAGCAGCTCAAACACTGACAACCACAAACAGACTTCCTAAGCTGGCAGGATATGTTGATTTACCACAGTTGTGAGTAACACTGGCTGCTGATAGTTTCAACTCTAAACAAAGGTATTCCTTCACTGCACTTCACTAACAGAGCATTTCACATGCCAAAACCTTCTTCTTAGCTTATGAAGATAAACCTCACCATAGAAGCTGGCTCTTACAAAACATGAAAAAAACTAGTGGAAATTCAGAGAACAAGAATCAATCAGTCATAAGAACTGAGTGGTCTGAAAAAAAATGCAACATAAAAAGATTGGATTAGTCCCAGTAAAAAAAAATACATTGGCATTTCGGAAGAAAAATGTAGAAGTGAGTATTTTGCAGCACATACCAAATTCCAAAGGGAATCCATGAAGATTTGCTATTTCTCTTGGGGTAAAGTACCTCAGTTTTAGTGTTGACAATTTCATAAGCTTCTTGTCCTCTGGTAACTCGTCAATGTGTTTAAACACGGATTCAAGCTATGAAGAATATCAAAACCAAGAAATATGACTGATGCAGGCCAAATATGTAAAATTTACAGTCACATCTTAATAGAATATTTCTTTAATTATCCAAGTGACAAAGACAATAGCATGTTTTGCTTGAAAGTGTCATTTGCATTCGGTTTTTGCAGCCAACATCTCAACACATGGACTTGCAAGAAAGAAATCAATGCTGCCATGAGGACGTTCATAATTTCTGCCTCCAGTTCCAAGCTATACCAACACTTAATGGGGCAAAGAATAAACATTTCTAAATGACAAAGGACAGTGACTCAATATAATTCAATAACAGACCATTCATACAAATTAAGCTGTGTGGATGCAGCTGTTTTAATACATTCGCTTTGAGATTATTCTGAATTCCAGAGCTGCATTCCTCTTATGCTTAGAAATGCCCCATAGTATTAGTGAACAGCACAGAGGTGCAGGAGGAAGGGCTTGTGTACAGCACAATATTTCATTCAATATTTTTGCAAAAGTACAGCTTGTGTACTTCTTTGTGAGAAGTATCTTTGAATGCTGATTAACCAGTACATTTATTACCTTCCCCAATGCCTAAATACCACTTGGTCATGAACTTAGTATCACAAGTAGAACTTTTCAAAATACTCTTCACAGATAAACAGTAATTTTGAAATTCAAACATGTTAAACATCTGACAATATATGCTGAAGTATGGGCAAAAACCAGCCCTTGATTCACAACTCTGTACTGTAGGTTCTGCACAGAACTAGTAATTTTTAAGGTTTACACATACTCCTGTGAAACCTCTGCATGACATGACAGATAACAAAATAATAGCAACTCATATTCTCACAGAGAGACACAGATATCATTTTGGCCTAAACAAACTGCTGTCTAGGAGCACAAGGTAAACCAATTGGAAACTCAGTTGCCATAAAATGTACATTTAAAAGATTTTTTTCTTATAACATTCAGAATAACAAAGGAGAAGCAGAAAAAAAACAAGCTTTGAAACAAATCTTGAGTTTTAAAAGAAGTCATTCTAATATGTTAAACTACACACTTACCTGTACATCCACTGCTGTTTGCAGAACTGAGCCAGTACCTTCTACATAGTGTCCATACCTTAACAACAACAACAACAACAGTCTTAAATTAATATTTTCACTGGATTTCATAGCACTGACAACTGCAAAGGTGCTGGGAGGTTACTTAGGTTCCTTTGCCTTGATGAACAAACAGCCTCCTGGATAGATAAAGCAGAAGGCCTTGTTATAAACTCTGCTCACCTCTGGAGAGCAGTACCCTCTGAATGTGCTCTCTGGGGATGAGTCTGCCCTCAGTGCTCAAGGGTTTATCCACACTGGTGTCTTATACATGGCAACTACACAAAGCCAAGGAATTCAAGCACAGGACCACCAAAAAAACCCATCCACATTGCCTAAGCCAATTTTGCATTAAGGCAAAATGTGTTAAAGGTCAAGCGGTCCCAGGGGTTGAAATTAACTCTCCTTATTAAAAGGAGGACCACTAGTGTGAGCATCCAGCTCTCATGTCAAAGCATCAGGAACAAAGTGGTTCAGTCAGGTTTAACTTCTGTTTGCTTGTGGATTTTCCACTGAAGAAGGGCAATGGCCAGGCATCTATGCAGAGTAGTAGAAGAAAGAAAGAAAGAAAGAAGAAAAAATTTAAATCCAAGTAAACAGTAAGTAAACTTTTATTCTGAAACCTGTGATAGCTGTTCTGCATGCTTTGTGGTTGATTGCTTAACAGCATGTTTACTCTGTAGTCTCTTCAAGGCTATAATTTAAATATAATTATGGGCTTTCAGAAACATGCTCTGTTGGTCTAACTATGGCAGTTTGAAGATTCTGAAGAGAAAAAGAGTGAGCCAAGACAGCAGATGGCTTTGTCCTGTGGAAGAACTTCAGAAGATCCCCTGCGTTAGAGCGATGTGCTCTGCATCAATTGTTAAGACACTCTTCTCTAGTTTTATCTGTACAACTGTAAAGACAATTACAAAGGTCTTTTGTTCCACTTGGGACCCATTCCTAAAGCATGGCACGAGTTATGTTTCAAACCTCTCTCATTCCACAGTGAATAAAAGAAATAATCTCCCTTCAGCACAGACACAATGACCTAGCATGGCTCAATCTTGGGTATTTCACCCTCAGCTGAAAAACCTACAATTACTTCTGCTAATAACAGCCAGAGCAGCACTCATTTTAAAACAAAGTGGTTACAAATCTTCCTCAGGATCAGAAGACCTAAACACTATTGCAGATTAAATACATGTGGAATCTGTTTTATAAATACATCATCTTCAATTGGTTAGCTGCATTCTGCAAATTCCCTAACATAAAGTTTAACGATGTAACATACACAACGCTGAGGAATCCTCATCCTCTTATATAGCATCTGGTAATATTTCAGTTTAATATAACTGAGCTAAAAGAAACAAATGGAGTACAATTCAAAGTGGCATTGAAGAGTTTTATTGGGAGAAATAAATACTCCTGTCTAAACAACCAGCACTAGAGTACAGAACTTCTCCCACCCCCCAAAAAAAATCCAGTTGGTGTCCATGTGCTTTGATGGCCATGTTGTGTGTGCATGTGTTCAGTTTTGAATACAAATGTGGGCATATGGCTAATGTAATGCTAGCTGGATTGTTATTAATTATTATTGAAGGTGCTGACTACAGAAAAGTTAATATTTTTACCTTAGACCAAGAACATAATTAAATTTTGTCACAGTAAAAAATGATGTATTGATTTTCTGACATTTCATTACAAGTTATAATGAAAGAAGCTGGCTTAAAAAATTAGTCTTCACTTTTCATCTGATTCAAGATTCCCTCCCTCTTTTATTTCTGTAAGCTTTAAAAAAAATCTTTTCATTTCATACATTTCTTTTTTCTAGGTATATTGTGTTGTACTTTATGACTGACAAAAAGTAATTTCCATAAAGCGAGAAAGGTCTTCTGTATTTGATATCTGCACTATTTTGAAAGGTATTGCTTCTCTTGTCAATAGCATATCAAAAATTTAAAGTACGTCCAGAGCAACTGTATCTAGGACAGTTAGATATAATTTTAATTTCCTCTGTCCTTTAAAATAGTCAATTTCCTTTCAAAACTTCAGCCACCACAAGCATACTCCAAAGAGAAACCGTGGTGTTGGCAGTCTCACAGAACTCAGCAATCATTCACTACGTGCCCAGGAATTCAGTGTCAGAAGGGCACACAAATTACCTGCTTGACCTCTCTCACACATTACATTTTGCTGTACACTTCACCAAAGCCTTTCAAAAGACATACTGGTATACCAAAAATCACGGATAAACTATCAGCATTTGAGGTGCCTGAATCAGCAAGGACTAGATAAGGCATACCCAGATTATTTCCATCACATGAACCTTACTAAAAATACCTGAAAACCAAAGAGAAAAAGGGAAATTTTTCTCCCACTCTCAAAGCTGATGGTCAGTGTGACAAGAAGGACACCAGACAGGCACAGCAGCAGAGGGATACTACCTGGAGTGCTGTTCTGCCCCATTCAGGGGTCTTTTTCCTAGATCTCATGCTTCAGAGAAACATAAAAACAGAACTTCTGAAACACATACAGCAGGAACTTATTCTTAGCCTCAGAAAGTGACTTTAATGAGATGCAATTATAAACCTTCTCTTAATGCAGAGCTGTAAATGAGATCATTACATCGAGAACCATGTTGGCAACCTTCCTTCCCGAAGGCTCTTGGGAAGAGAAGATGGTAAATCAGACAGAACTACCACCACAGAACAAAGATGGTAAATCAGACAGAACTACCACCACAAGTACCTCTGTATCAGTAGAGGGATAAGAGTCATGTTTCCCTGGTGTCAGATTTTCCACCACTATGCACAGAGACTTGATATTAACTACTCAGGAGCCTTCTTCAGTGTGATTTTGATAAACATGACCACAAACTACCATGATGTATTCCAGTGAAACCACAAGTGGCCAATTACCTTCAATGACACTTAAGGCTTACATAAGACACATCGGCCACCATTCTGGCTAAGTCATTTTGACTATTCTAGTAAATAAAGAGATACCACAAGATGCTGACTCCTTCTCAACTGAAAAGAGTGAAGGCAGAAAAGACACATACATATATAACAATGAGAGCTGAGTGAAGGCCTTTCCTATTGCACAAATTTCAAACTTCTGAAATTCTTTTTCTTCTTCTTTATTATCTAAAAGTTAAAAATCAAAAAAATCTGCAGGAATTTTGTCAATCTGGCAGTCTAATTTCTACTAATTAAAAAAAGTTACAATTAGCTTTAACTCATCATCCAAGCCATTTTACTGAAACACTCAGCAAATTCAAAAAACCAATCCAATTAGAAAAATTTATCACTATTAAAAATTCCCACAAATTTGAAGGCTCCAACTGGAATGTTTCAGTAGAATTCAATTCAGTGGAAAAGCTCCTTGTCAGTTATCCATGGAGTTTTAGACCACTCACCAACTTCTAGAAGTCAAACTTAAAATTGCAAGGTACAAATCAGAAAATTACTAGACAGAAAAACACCAATGTTCTGCTCCACAAAATATGATTTGTAAGGCAGCAACCTAAGTGGTTTCATGACAATCCACAGCTATTCTGATCTACATAGCTGAAAAATCCAAGAAATCAATGAAATGTACAGTGGAAACAAATTTAATGAGGAATGGATCTGTCATGCATGACACTTGTAACTTCATTGAGCAATATAAAGAAATTCATTAATGAATCAGCACTATAGTGCTTCCAGTCTACTGGAACCATATTTCCACAGGGGTAATTAAGCTTCTGTGAAGGTCAACAACAAATGGCAACTGTCTTTTGTGAATGCCTTTTTGGGGTGGGCACATGATGTTCTGCCAGACAGATTCACATGCGGGCACTCCACTGACCAGCATGCACACTATATAAGGAGATTTCTTTCAAAGGCCTAGGATTTTTTCATGAAACACCTCTCTGTGATTTTACAGGACACAAGTGAGAAAATACACTGAAAATTTCAGGACATGATTTAGCAAGACATTCTCTTGGCAACTTACCCTTTTGTAAAGCACGTGGATCTCCGGCAGGTGGGTTTAACAATGTCTAACAAGAAAGCGTAGCGCAGTAAGGACTTGGGTGGTAAGAAATACTGACTCATGTCTTTGTTTTCCTCTTCCAAGAAGTCTTTTAGCATTTGAATAGAAGAATCATTATCCTGATTATGTTTCCTCTCCATTTCTTCTACTGTTTCAAGCTTAAATAGAAAGGCCCCTTTTGGTAAACTCTTCTTGCTGCTGCAATCGGGACCAATGTTTGGATCCAGATTCTTCTCCTCAGAGGACAAGGAAGAACTGGTTTCACCCACTCTGTCAGCTACTTTTTCCTTGAGTAAATCTTCTGGATCCTGATCTGGGAATCTTGTCAATATCTAAGCAGAAATTGTGACCCAAAAAAAAAAACAACCCAAAAAAGCTGTATTTAATAAACAACTTGACAACAAATCATACAGTGAGTAAGAATTCCTTCAGAGATGCTCAGAATAATGCAAGTAACCTTTAGATGTTATTTTCATGAAGATTTCAAAAGCAGTAGCATTGAGATTAGTTGACCTATTGGCAATGATGTCAGAACAACCTCAAATAATTGCCTTTGCAAAAAGACTTTTCCAAGTGTGTAAACAATGTAGCAGTGTGACACATTTTCTAGCCCACTATCAGGCTAGAAAACACATCTCCCAGCTCATTAAAGCCATCTAGGGCACAGACATGCACATCAGTCCTTACAAAGCTCAGTATCCAGGCTGAAAAAAGGAGACAGAATTTAACTTTTCTGTTGGAATCACTTCTTCTCCATTCATCAACACACACCATTAAACTGAAAGTTTAACCCTCAATCTTCACAAAATGAAGCAAATTCAAGTAATATGAATAGACTCACTTGACCAGGAGCTTGAAAGGAAAATGGTTCTTGGTGAAGCTTCGCAATTAGAAAATACCTCAGCCTAGAATTGGGAATGCCAAGCTGTAACCAAAATTCAGGAGCCTTTAGTCCATGTGATAGTAGACAAAAAGTGTATGTCTATAGCATCATACAAGTTATCTGCCATTACATGCAGTAACAGGACTATGACATACTAATATATTTTGTGACTTCAGAGATATCAATATTCAAAGAACCAGAGATTCACCAGGTTTGTGCTGGAAGAGACCTTGCAGGTCACCTAGTTCCAAGCCCTCTGCCATGGACAGAGACACCTTCCACTAGACCAGGTTGCTCAGAGCCCTATCCAATCTGGTCTTGAACACTTCCAGGGATGGGGCATCCCCAACTTCTCTGAGCAACCTGTTCCAGTGCATAACCATCCTCATCACAAAGAACTTCCTCCTGATTCCAATCTAAAACTACTCTTTAAGTCTGAATCCATTCCTGCTTGTCCTATCACTACAGACTCTTGTAAAAAGTCCCTCTCTGTATTTCTTGTAGTCTCTCATCAGGTACTGGAAGGCTGCAATTAGGTCACCCTGAAGTTTCCTTTTGTCCAGGGTATTCTCTAGGTATTAGTTGATAATACCTACACACTTGTAACTTCCATACCTAGGTATTTCCAAAGAACCAAGCGAGCAATTATTCTTTGCATCTCATAGTTTTGACTTCTCTGTAAATGAATATGAATGTAAACAAAATTTTATGTGATGCAAGAATAAAAAATTACATGCCTCACAATTACTTGGGACAGGTACTATCTGTTTTGTGTTAAAAGCAAAAAAGTCTCTCTTTGCCTCTTTAAACAAGGAATTACAAGACACCTAACAAATAAATCTATCACAATTGGTTTTCAAGCTACACTCTATTAGCTTCTCTCAAATATTTATACTTCACTGATTCCAGTTAGTCTTGCACAATCTGAAATCCCTCTCAAACTTTTTTTCAGTTGCCAAGGCAACATGAAAACAAAGCTCCTCCTCCCACAAGAAACAGTCACATTTTCTGTGCTGGGAAATCCAGAGGCACAACACTTCTGAAGCAATGAGGCTCCTGCAGGGAAAACCACCTTCCTGGTTACAGTGTAAATTCATGTCTTCTTAAATATATGAAATGGCAGCAAAGCAATATGGGACTGGGATCTGAACACAAACAGCAACACAGCTATGCTGTATGAGAAAGTATGAAGTATACAGTACGAGAAATCAGAAGTCATGTCAGTTGGTTTTCTCATTCAAGTGTATCTTCAGCATTGGGCATGACTCTCTTTTCTAATACAAAAGAGAATTTTCAAACGTTCTTGGAATCAGTGCACTTTGAACTATTAAATAATATTAGAGCAATTTTAGTACTCACACAGGTTGGAGACAAGAGAAATTCCTGATATTTAAATCCACATGTTGCTAGTGTTTGCAAAAGTTCATTTCTGAAAGAAATCAGAAAGCAATTACTCCCTTCACATAGTCTTTAGCCCCTTCATTAATCCTAAATAAAAACAGATTAATTCAACATTGTATTTACCAAAGCATTCATTGAAATAATTGGACAGCAAATTATTCATATGTCATCTGTTACTGAATTTGAGAGACAACATATGAAGTTCAGTGTTAGAGACTATTATACATTCAAAGGCACCTCACTCTTACTACAGTGCAAATGCCTCTTCAGAAAACATCCCAGCTCCAGGAGAGTAATTGTAGTGTGTCAACATGAAAAGTAATCAGAGGGCAAGATACTCTTTCTATTGGGAATCATAAAACAGGAGATTAAAATCACTACAAATAGCTCACTACTTCCTTCTGCTCAAATACACAGCACCAGCTAAGCCTAACAAAAAGGCTAAATCGAGGGATGACGAATATCACTGGCTTTGATTATAAAAGTCAGATGGGACTGTGGTTTATAAACAGTGGAAAAAGACTGAAAGGGAAATAATCTTAGAAAGACTTTTCTTCTGTATTCCCTGAAGACTGCACTAGGCTGGAACTATGCAAAAGGCAGGAGCTGTGACCTGTACCCAGTATTGTATGCGAGACTGTATCCCAGGTGTCATAAGAGAAAACAAGTATCCTAACTGGGCTGTTTTCTGAGGGACAGCTTGTCCCAAGCACTGGCCAGCAAGGCACAGCCTAGGGAATCCTGGGATCTGCAAGAGAGGACCATGGACACTGAACCAGTGAGAGAGCTGAGCATGTCTCCCAGCTGCCTGCCACATCCATTAAGAGCATGATATGCAGGGTGGCTGTTGGTGCTTTAAGGAGTGCATGGAAAGATCCCACTCTATTCCAGTGAGAACTGAGAAGGAACTCTCTCCTGCTCTGATCACAAGAGAGGAGAGTGCTCCTGCTGTCATTAGGTAACTGTAAGGACACCTTTCCTCTTCCACATTTCAGACCAAGACTAAATATGACCTTCTTACTGTACCTCTGGACCATTTGATGGTAGCCCTGAACCAGGGATCTACTATCAACAAAGGTACTCAAGAAAGCCCCTGTATGTTCTGTGACCATAATACAACATACCATGGGATCCCATCATGAACAAGCCCCTGAAACCTCTGAGTGTTACATCTACTGTTATTTTTCTTTGAAAACTAATTCTGATCTTTTCTAAAGAAAACATGATCATCAAATCAAAACAAATACTCATCAAATAAAATTAAAATAAAATACTGTTGTATTTTATCTGCTTAGAGACATAACCAGTTATCTAACAAGTTCTTTTCACAACCTAAGATTTTAATTCCTGTCCCATCTCAAGCTATTTTGCTAACTCCAATTCTAGGAAATAAAAATCCCTTCTAAAAAATAAATCCCTTCTCCTTCTAAGGAATATATTCTTTTTGCAAACTAAACCCTGCATATATTAATTAGAGTTTACCTTGCAGAAGAGGATTCAAATCCTTTAACATTTTCTAAAAGTAGGTATTTTGGAAGCTTCTGAAGCCTACAAGGAAAAAAAAAAAACAAATCAGAGTAACAAGATGCAAAGTACATTATATTCCTCCACAGATCTGTTTAGCTAGCAGAAAGATCAAAGTATTTCCACGTCATGCTAGCTGTTAAAGTTTAGTATCCTCAAAAAACCAACTGAATCAAAAATGTGGACTGCTGGTAAAAACCACAAAGCCCACCTATGTTTGGATGAACAGTTGCACCCTCTTGTACTCCATGCATATACTTTTGAAAATGTTTATCACTGCTCATTTCCTAAAGCACAATAATATTACTCAACAGATTCAGTGTATAATAGGAAATATAATTGTTGGGGGAACACCAATTGCTACTTAGCCATAAAACTTGTTTTCAAGTCCTTGTACCTGAAATCAATGTCAAAATGTCACATTAACCTTACTGATAACATATCAGAACCAGTATTCATTTAACTGATTTAAGAAACACAACATATTTAGAGTTCATACTGCAGATATTCTCAGTTTTCTAAACCTGACTTTTTATTTTGATGGGGGGAAGAGAAGGAGGTGTCTCAGCTTTAGCAAGATCAGTGCAAAGGTCTGGAAATAGGCACATTCCAAAACCAGCATATTAAATCTCTGGAGAAATGAACATGCCCAAACTGTGCCAGGGACTGTTCCAACAGTTTAGAAGCATAGAGGATTCAGATTCAAGCCTCTGGGAACATTCTGTAGCACTGTAATAAGGCCAATGTAGACACAGAATGTAGACACAGAATGCAGACACAGAATGTGTGTCACACACTGGGATCTCAGAACACAGAAGCAGGATATTAATGCCCCCAGACAGCAGCTTCGTGCTTATTGAAGTTAGTGACTTTGGACTTCCATTGGAACAAATCACAGCAGAATTTGTTTCAGCATATTTTTAATTATCCTCAATTAAAGACATCATATGAATTAAAAGAACCAACACATCTCACAGGAAACCAGAAAACATACAAGAAACTACACCAAATTTAATATATACTAAAAATAACAGTGAGAAAACAATACTAAGCTGAAAAAAGCAGCAGCAGCCAAATTCCTTGCAGAGGAATGGAGAATATATCTGCTAGTATGTCTCACACTCATCATCATTGACTACTATGAAACTTCTTTTTCAACAATGAATCCAGAGCACAGACTGAAATGCAAGCACTTATAGGGGATTGACAGATCACAAGGCAGGTAATCACTGCACAAAGAGGAAGTGTTAAGTACTTGCCAGGTATCAACATTAAAAATGTTTCTATACAAGCAGCACTTCAATGTTTTAGCACTGCATTTCACCAGGACACAATAAGCAGACAGTATCTGGACCATTTGGGTTGGACTTTGTTTGCTGGTCGGGTGCTCCAAGGATTTCCAAAGTCTTTCCAGATCTTGAAATTGTCCTTTCCATTATCTCTAATATTTGTCATCCCAGGCTACCTCTGAGCCTCATTTCAGCCATATTTCATTACAAAAGGCTGAACAAAAGCTAAGTACATCCAGGGGATGAGAAATTATTTTACACTTTCCATAAACTGCATGCATACCATATCAACTTAGAATGTAATGGGATAATTCCTGTATTAAGAATTTCCTTTTTTGGGGCTGAAGTACTCCATACTCAATGTCCCACAAATGTATCATATTCAAAAAACACATAAGCGCTATCTTAGTAAAACACAAATCCACTGGAATTGAGAAATTCTACAGAAGCCATCATGGTGAACCTTCTAGTGGCTACTCAGAGTAGGTGCTGCTTCAAGAACCCTCCCCGAGGAGATAAGGGACATTAGCAGTGTCCCCTGGGGTGTTGAGATAAAAGTGAGACAGCCAAGCCCAGGTCTTTTGCATCGTCATGATAAAAACAGAGGTCCTGGAGTGTCTAAAGCTTTGGTTTTGAGAAGGAAAAGCTTCTGCCCTTTATCCAGCTAAGACCACAGCAACTGGGAAGCAGCATTTCCTTATTATGCACCATAATGTCCAAAAGCAGCCAGCCACTTAACCATGTCTCAGTTTAATGGAAAGGAATCCCTGCATCAGGATGCCTTTAAGGATATGGAAAATACTATTATTCTGACAAATTATTAACTTACTGTATCTTACAGTATCTGCCAGCTTTTATTTATCATTTTAACAGATCAGTTGGAAACCTGTGTTACATTTCTTGTTCCATAAAAGACATCCTTTGCAACTTCTGAACAACCCATGTTCTCTCCCTAATTTTGTGTCTCTGACAGAAGCAGAGGAGTAGTAATAACCATTCTTTTTACCTAGGAATTGTCTAACTTAGTGGGCTACAGAATCTGTGTTTTGTTCTGTGTTCTCTGCCACAGATTTCTTATGTATGGCCCTGCCAAGCCACTCAGCCCTTCTATGTCATTGTTCTGTCTCTGCTCATGACAAGGGCAAAGACACAGTTCCATGTAATGTTGTTGGCTGCATGAAGTTTCTAGAACAAGGATGAAGACTCTTTTCTCCCAGTGCTAACAGCGGTTTGAATAAAAGGCTTTTTGGTACTGGCTTCCTTCTGTGCTGAAAGCATTCATTAAAAAAAAAAAAAGACACCAGACATTCATCTGTTCTTCTCCAATCCTGACAGCAAGATGAACTAATGGAGGAATACATAGGGAACAGCTGTCCTAGTCTCCAGGTGAAGCAAATAATTATGGCTATTTCATTAGGAACGGAGATCTGACCAGGCAAAAAATGACAGATGAATACAAAGACAAGGACACAATTCAGACAATGCAGTGCTATTTGAATTCTTTAGTATTACTACTCCAAACAAGAGATTGTACTAGAAACCAAAAATACACAATCTGACCCAAGCTATCTAGAAGCAGCACCAAAAAGAACAGAGACTTTAAGAAAGAATGGAAGAGGTTGCAAGATGCATTGCATTGTACAGTCAATAACATATTTAAACCAACTTGCAAATGGTACCTCTTTGAAAGATGACTGTATGTTGAATCTAAGCTTTTGTTACCCAGTATTTTAAAAACTTCTCATGTTTCCATGAGACCAACAGACAAACTATTATATTTTCTACTCCTGCTTCTACGTAAAATCAATGCAAATTTGATGCTGAACTGAAAACAACTCTTTCTTTTTATTTATCATCTAGGCACAGTTTAGACAGACATGTAATGTAAAGGAAACCGGACAATGAAAGCATATACAGCAACAATGAGGTGATTACAGCACTAGTAAAATACAACTATTTTTAAGTTACATATGATCATGTGAAAACAAACATGAAATACAACACAACACTAGTAGCATCCCTCTAAAACATCACATATGTCTTGTCCCACTGAAATAGAGAAGACCTAGTTACAACAAAGCCTAGTTACAAAAGGGGCTTTACAATGGAGGTAGAGTTGCTTTATACCTTGGGAGAATATCAAGGATATAGAGAAAGCTCTTTGTCCGTGGATCAGACACATCACCTTGCAGGCCAATTCTAAGAAAGAATAAAGAAACACTGGTGTATTACTCAGAGCAGACTGACATTTCAGTTACATTTTTCTACAGAATGCTGACACTTTGCTTTGAGTTTCAAAAGGAGATTCTGCAAAAGCATCATGTACAGACAGGAAGACCTGCTTACAGAGTCAGTGTCCTGAGAGATGCTCTAAGGAATGAAAGTCTGCCCCTGGAATCCATCAGCTCACAGCAAAGTTAAAATTGAAGCATTCAGTAATGAAATCCACTCCCCAGGCTGCAAAGCCTTTAGCATTCTGCTCTTGTCCAGCAAAGCCTTTGAACATACTTGGCTCTGAATGAACAAAAACCCCCCACTGGGTTTCTGGGAATACCCTGCTATTTTGCACTGAATATATTAAATTATTTCTATGAATTAAAGCCTCATTGTTCACCATTTAGCAAGATTCAGCCCCATGTGAATAACTTTGGAACCAATTTTGTAACACTAAACTGCACAGATTATGTAGGTTACAAAAATGATAATGATTCCAGGCCTGTGTTTTCCTAGCTTATACTTGTATTAGCTCATAAATAAAACGAATAAAAGCTTTGTAGAAGAGTTTTAGCATGTATCTAAATTAACCAGTCATTCACAGATTTTTCTTTTCATCATATTATAAAGAAAAAAATCTGAAATGTTTCCTATATACACCATAGGTTTGCACTAATAGATCAGCACCACTTAACAGGGATTTCTTTTCAATCTTAGGACATTCAACGAGATATATTTCTTACACAATCAGTATTATCACCATCAACAGACTTTTTTCATGAAGCTACTACTTTGCATGAATGCAGTTACTAGAATCTTTCCCCACTGGTCATTGCTGTCAAATGATCTGAATTACAAATTAATCTGAGAAATAACATCTCAGTAAACTCAGTCCTCAATCAGGAAGATATTCCTCTTTATCATCTACAAAATCATTTCAAAGCCATTATCCTTCCACTCTTGGCTAAAATAGAAATACTCTTCAGAATAAACTATCTGTGTGCACGTGCAATTTTCAAAGTACAAATAAAACCAGATTACACTCTCGAGTCTCAGGCAGAACTGAGGAATTCCAATCCTTCTTCTGGAGTTGCCCCAGGAAAATATTAGATTGATACCTAAAAGGAAAGGCAGCACTCCTAAACACTAAATTTCACTATTAGAGGAATAATACAGTGCACAAAACTGGTGCTGCAAGAAGCTTACTTAACTTAAACTCAATTAACATATACATATGCAAGAAATGTGATCAACAATTAAGGTGCAAATTGCTGCATTTATTTCTCTTCATTAAACATCATGATGAACAGAGCTCCAACACATCCCTTAGGAAGACAAAGATGCACAGATCACCCACACACAGTGTCACTCTTGATAACATTTCTCCTTTGACCGTACATAGTGCAATAACTGCACTTTTTTCCCAAGTGTGCTGGACCTACCTGGTAAATGGCTGACAGGGAGGACTCATCAAAATCATATCAAAAGATAATTTGTCAAATTCTTTCAGGGTTATGCCCTGAAAACAGAAAAAAAATAGAAGAATGTTGAGTGTTGTGAACTGTATTAAATTCTCAAGTCATCTTTCAGATCAAACTACCCCACTTACTTCCACTGTATGCTTCATTTAGCAAAAAACTTCCCAATCTCTCATTTGACCTAGTATTTTCAAAACCTTTTCTACCTTGGCAAACCATAAAATGTAGATATGCACTCACTGCTCTGAATACAAACCAAAACCCTGACAAAGTTAGCATTTATACGTAATCTTGAGATTTGTATCTGATCATTATTTGAGGTGTGTAGTGGTTCTTTCAGTAGATACTGACCTGTTATTTCTTCCAAAAATAAAGTGTCATTATTCAGATATGAAGTCTTTGTACATCAAAACCAGTGTTCACATACTCAAAATATGTGTAAAAATGTCTGAGAAGAAAAGTAGCTCAAGTGTAAATACGGTAATTTTTACAGATCCAGCCTATGGGTTTTAGCAGTTAGGAACTTACTGGCAAGGCACCCTATAAAGTTTATTTCATAGTTTTTCCCCGATAAAAATTAGTCAAAGATATTGCAGGGCTGAAATCTCCTCTACAAAGATAATTCTGCTCAGAAAAGAAAGAATTACATCTGTGGTAGGAATTAATTGCACAGGTAGAAACTCCTCTAAGTTTTCACCAGAAGGTCAACATATTAAGGGGCCAGGAGGAAAGAAGGACAATGATCAAGTAACTATGACTAGGACAAAGAAATCACTCCTTACATATTCTGAGGGATATCTATACAGCAAATGTAACTAAACTACCTTCAGAAAACTGGACAAAAGCTGCTGGTTTTTTCCACTATATTTGAAGAAGGTGTTATCAACTCTAATAATCAGCTCTTGTCTACTATAAAATGACACAGGCAAGGATTCTTCTTCTTTTTCCATTATAAAACTATAAACTATAATTTAGCCAGTTATTATTGAGAGCTGAATAAGCATTTAACCTTTAGCCATCTATTTAACTCTTACTGAAGGTGGTGTCTTAAAACAGACACAGTATCTTTTACTGTCATGTTGTAAAACTGTGAAAGATTAAGAAGTATACAGTAATTTCTAACTCAATCCAAGCAAAACCCCATGCCTACCTTGCTTCTCATTTATTAAAACAAAATCCAATTTTACTTAGTTATTTTTCAAAATAATTTGGCAAGTGACAGAATTCTAGATAACTAATAGATAAAACATTTTATCTATTGAGCCTATTAAAAAAGATTAAAGTGTGTTCAATTCAATACATTTTGTTGTGTTTCTCTGAGTCCAACTGTAACTACAAAACAAAGGCATGCCCCCGAGTAACTTAATTAAATTTTTTCAAAGTACATGAAAATATTTTTTTTGATCTAAAAATATGATTTTTGACATTCCTTTACTGGTGGTAAGCATTCCTCTTGACATTTATATAACCTTTCTTGATGCAGCAGGCAAGACTTTAAGAAAAAGCCTGCAATAAGAATATCCCTCTTACTTCAACAAACAACCACAGCACAACCAATCAAAGTTATTGTAAAACTGCTTTATTCATAATAACACAAATCTTTTTGTTTCTCTTCTTACTAATAAAGACAGTGAAAACAACTTACATCTTACAAATGCCAGACTACAGTAAAAAACCACATTGATTACTCACCTCAATAGTCTTTGCCCATAATGGGGTGCTGGGAAAGTTGTGCTTATAAACATCATTGGCAAGAGTGTTCACATCAACAGCAGCTACAACTTCTGCACAGGTGCAGCTCTCTAAAATTAAAAAAAAAAATTAAAACTCTTAACTTCTCTTTACTACTCTTACAAAAATGTATTTGCTCAGTTGTATTACAGTATTGCTCAAAAACAAAAGACAAATTACACAATCAAATTCTGCTGTGTTGTCTTTGAAACTTTGCATGAAAAGCACACGGTTTTTCAAATCATATGGGCAATACTTCCCTTCTTTGTATATCCAAAAATGGAAACTAACTGTGCACCTAACTAGTAGATAAAAAATTTCAAACAGGGTGCACCTCTACAACATTTCCACCTCTGTGCAGGTCTCTGTGACCAGCAAGTTCCCTGGCTACAGGAATCCCAAGTCAACCTGCCAAGTCCCACTGCCACTATCTTATCCTCTGACAACTTGCAAGAAATAAGTGTGTTATTTTAGAGGCGTACTACTTCTCATTATGAAAAAATAGCACCAGTATGTTTGACATATGTCTGCTGTTCCAATAAAACTTTTAAGTTGCCTTAAGAACATTTGTGCTTACATTTCAGTAAAGCCTTAGGCCTCAAACTCAGCTGCTGCCTCCTTTGAGTTAAAGGTCCCAAAATACCAAACTTGGCAGCTTCTCCTCTCTTGGATAGAAGTGTTATTGAAGAGAGGACAGCGTAACAAACCCACAGCTAAAACCCTGAAATAAAAATACACTAAAAAGCATGTAAATAAACATCTGTTAATTCATAGAGTAATACAGTAAAAGATTCTACAGAAGCTAAAGAGATAAAAAGAACAGTGTTTACTCCATTGCTCATCATGTCACACTATTTGCTATTACTAAACACAATACCTTCACTGAGGCTTTTTATCCAAGAAGATGGGCTGTGGTTACTGTCATAGCTGCAGGCAGAGAAGTGACCCTACCTCCTGGTACCCGAGATCACTATCAACCACCAGGATATTTATATTATGGTCGGCATTACAAAACCTCAGATGAAACACAGGCAATTTTAAAAAAACTTTTGTAAACCAAAAGAAACAAGGCAAATAGCCACATGCCTTTGAATAATCTCACAATATGCTCAAGTAACACATTAACAAATGACCTTAGGAGACACCGTATGAATTACTGCTAGTCAGCTAATTATTTACAGTTTGAGAGGATGAAAGCACAACTGGGATGATCCCAGTGGATTTAATTTTGAATAATGCAGTTACCATCCATCTACTATCTTTCAGGTTTTCAAGGCTATCTTAGCCAAAACTAAGATGAAAGAGAAACCTGGGTATTGAAAAGATTGTAGCAGACATTTTAACAAGGACCAAGCTGGTTCTTCCAGGTTTACTTGGTGATATTGAGGGCAAAAAGATAAGGATTTTCACAAGATAAATACTCACAGACCATTAAGGGTCAACATACAAATCATTATTTGCCATTACTGTCTTGACCTTTTGACCACAAGCTGTAACTGAGAACTAAATACAGGTGCCTCCACAAGGACAACAGAATGACTACACCTGAGATTACAGAACAGGTATGTTAACACTGACACCTAGCGTGAAAAGAAGCTGGATGAATGTCTCAATTTACAAATGTATTCAAGAATCAACTCGTTCATCTTCCTAAAACAAAGCTGCAGCATCTAAGTAACAGGAACAAACTTCCAATACTGTTAAAGAGATTGCTTTTCCCTTACTTACTCCTTCAGTTCTCAAAACACATTGTCCTAACAAGCTAACCCTTACTGTGTTTTCCAGGTACTCCAAAAAAACCACCAAAATTTAAAAAGGCAAGACCTCCAAATTAGTATCTAAATTAGTATATTTCTAAAAGGGCAATTGAGAAGGCAAGCTGTGTGCTTCCTCTCACAACTCATGACTCAGACTCTCTTTTTTTTACTGCCATCCATCCAATATCTCCCTGAGTACAGACAAGAAAAAAGAGCTCCTGAGGACTTCACAGGCCCAAAAGCCTGGAGATACTGAAGACAGCACACAGATAATAGCAACCTATTGAATCTCCCAGCAATACAATGGTCAGTCTAAACCAGAAATGTAAACCACCATGGAAAAAGGACAGGAACTTTTCCTGAAGTATTCCACCTGAGACCCTCTCTTCCTAATTCAAAGAGCTGATAACTTTTTCAAAGCTTCTCCTGGTTTTCATTTAAAAGTTGCAGCTCACTTGGGAATTCCTGTTACAGAACAGACTCCCTCTAAAAGCTGATTAAGCGTATTTGTGTGGAAATGCCCTGGAAACACATGAAGGAGCTCGAGCAGACAAGCAGCTCTCACACATCCAACCTAACAAAGGAAAGCTTGTGTAAATTTCAAACAATGAGAAAATGCAACATTTTAAAAGAACTTCTCCTGAAAGTTAAATAACTTTATGTCAAACTGTGATATTCTACTTTTCCATAGCAATTACATTTACTACTTGAAAATTACTAAAAGGAATGCATCATAAAAAAAGCCTGAAAGCAGAATCTGAGAAAAAAAGAATCAAGACTGTGTTTAACTATCCCCCACTGACAAAAGGCACAAAACCAACTCAGGAATCGCTGACTTGGTGGGATGTTAAATCAATTCCCCAAAATACACAGCAGAACTTCAATACAGAAACAGATACATCTCTGGAGAATTTTTTATCTCCCTCAAACAAGTACCTCCAATTTTCAAAACACAGATATTTAAGAGAATTATGATAATGCAGAAAACAGTACCATTTTATTCAGACTAAAGAAAAAATAATACACATTTCCTAAGTGAAACTAAGAGGCTGCTGGAACACATGATTTGCAAGATTCCTCAACACCAGTTTCTGAGCAGAGATTTTTCATTTCTGAGCAAGATGACAGCTCAAATGGAAGCCACAGACATGATGGGGAAGTTACTGAGGGAGATGTTATGACTTATTTTTAGGCAGACTAGATTGTAATGTTCTCTCTTGGCTGAAGGCAGGTGAAATCAAATTTCTATCATCCTATTAGTAATGTACTGATTTCACACTTAAAGCTTAAAACCTCTTGGACCCAGACAGCAGAAACTTTTTGACTGTTACTAAACTGCCTAAAGAGGCAGCAATCACACTTTGGGTCCCAGTTCTCTACTTTATTGAATACACAATGTTTATAAGCCATTTCAGCTATGGAGTTGTCATTCTTGAGGGAAAGGGACACTGCTGTAAGGATTGGAAGGTGATGCATTCAAAACAAAGAAAGACAGGATGTGTGCATTAGCTTCTGATTTGAAAAAATAAACCCAAAGAGTGTCGCCTTTAAATGCCAGAAATAAAATTTCTGACATAACAATATCTGTCCTTTTCCTCTACAGAATTGATTCCTTTGTCATGTGTTTCTGCAGACCTTAAAATTAACATAGATCTGTTTATATTCATTACTGTACTTTTGCAATAGAGTCATCAGTGTCAACAGAACGCATGAAATACACTGGGTTATAGCAAGGGCAGTTTGGTGGATTTCAGCAAATTGCAAAACAGGAGCCAGAACAATTATCTATTCTAACAGGTATATGGAAACAGATAGAAAAGAGAAGATTAGTCACAAATTTTGTCAGTCCTGTTTCCTTTAGGATTTAATTTCTGAGTTGTCAGCTCTTGGCTGAAATGATTAGGCTGAACTGTCCATGGCTACAGTCAACACGACTATCAGTAAACTTGATACTTGTTTCCTGCAGGATACTTAGCAACTTCTTTCACTGCTCTGTTTGTACAGGATTTATCATGTTAAGCCATATAAACTTTACAAACTTACCTTACAGCACAACTGGCACCATCCCATGCTTCAAAGAGCTATATTTTGGAGAAGTATTAAATTGAGTTTAGGTGTAAATACTTGCCCAAGCCAGCAGTATTTTTGTTTTGCATTGTACTGAATCCTAAAGCTCCTTGCCAGTTTTGCCTCCTTTTCCTCTCCTGGTGGGATAGCTTTACTCAGTGTAAATACACACACCAGTTTACTGTGCTGTGCAATTCACAGAGACAATCAAGTAAAATGAACAAACATGCACAACAGAGCACAAGAGACAGCAGTTTTTACTCTGTAAAATTGAAGTCTAGCAATTGCAGAAGAAAAATAACACCAACTTCATCACTGCAAAATTATAGTATTTTTTTAAAATCAGTCCTTTAATGTTTCATGCAAAGAGACTTTTTTCAGGGTCCTGGCAGATTACAAATGCTTGTGGCAGAGACATGGAACCCATTTTTCATGGGAAAACTGCCTGAATTAATAGGCCAGTTTAGGTTTGTTTTGGTTGGGAAGGAGGAAGAGAGGCCTGTTTGTTTGATTGAATGTTGCTAAGGAGATTAATTTGTAGCCACAGATTTTCTAAAAATAAAACACTATTTTTCCCTGCAGAAACTGTGCACTTTATAAAAAACAAATTCACTCACACATAAAAAAATTATCATAGATTTAGACATGTATGACTTATGCATCAGCCTTTATAAATCCCAAAAGGCTTGGGGTACAGGGTGGGAAGAAGAAAGCACTTTCATCCCTTAGCTGCCTCAATCTTTCAAGAGTGTGAATATGAATAGACTCACTGATTTCTGACCTTAACTGAGCTCAACCTTCAAAATTGTATCTTTTTCAGGTCTTTAGTGTTGTAATATTATTATAAAGCATTCAAAACCTAAAACCAGAAATTCTGCATGTGCTGTATTACCTATAACTAAAGTACCAACACAGACACAGACAATCCTCAAGACTTTTTTTTTCAGCTTTAGACTGAAACCTAAATTCAGGAAAAACCTTCTCTTCACTGTAAAAAAGAATGTGATTCAGCTATGAAGCTATGTACTCATAACCTCTATGCACTCTTTCAGAGAAACACAAGAGACTATAAACTTCCATCAATATGTGGAAATTCAATTATTTTTTAGTGTAGGCAAGGACAATCTCAAAACCAATTGCATACTTTTTGGTGCTAAATGCATTTTATGTTAATGACAGCTGCCAAAACAACAAACATCCTCATCCTGCAAGCTATCCTAAAACTACGTTTTCAAAAGGTCACAGCCAAGGGCATCAAGGTAGAAAAGTCAGTGTCAGATTTCCTGACAAATACCTATTTGCCAATTGAAACACTGGCAATTTCACAGAAAAAGTAGGAAGTTGGACCAGCTGAACTAACCACAGCTGACCCCATTACATAGCCAGGAACTAGCCTGCCAGAACTGCAGAACCCCTTTTGTAGAACAAGGGATGCTACCACTGAAATACTAAATGCTCCCTCTGTTTTCTACATATTCCTGTTACTTTTCTTGGCTTATAGACTCACTAGAAACCATACCAAGATAATATATTATTATACATAATCTTCATCTATCGTGCATCTGGCTTATGCACTGGCACAATGGAGGCCTTTCTTTCAAACTTCATATTTATATGGAAAAAATCCCACAACCCTTCTAATATTTCCATACATGATTTAAAAGGAGGATGCTGAACAATCTGCCACTTGCTAAATGGAGGATAGGATCAGAGACCTTTTCAAACAGCATGGTTTCATGTACACATACAGGCCAAAACCATAAAAGAAACACATTATTAAAGTACTTACAGAGGAACATTCACTTTTTTTCTGTTTTATTTGCATGTAAAAGCAAACACTTCAATGCCCCTTGACTTTACTTTGTTCCTTCACAAACTGTGTAAGAAAACTGAATCCAGATGTCTGAAGGACTTTAAAAACCAGGAGAAATTATCAAATGCCCAAGTATATCTCTGCTCCCAAATGCAATCCAATTCATCAAAAAACAGTTTTATATAATAACCTATCCATAAATACAAAAGGGGTTTAGTTAAATCCTTCAGTCTCCAAACTACACCATTAGGTGACATGATTTCAAGACTTCATATGTGTAGTAACTATCCACTGGGGCATCACTAATTCTGTGTATCTTTTGGATAAAAGTTTACAATACTCTGATAATCTAACGAGGCATTCCCAACATTCCCACCCTTTTAAGTATATACTGAGCTGCAAGTGATGTTGTCACAGGTGAAAATTCACAGGACATCACACCTAGCATTGTAATTTATTAAAAATTGCAGCACACTACTGAACTGCCCCAGGACATCTATTATTATGGCAAGAATACAGCTTAATAATTCAGTAAAGAGTGAAGGAACCATGGTGTAGGCTAACTTTCAGGAACCAGTCCACTTTCTACAGAAATATGGAAATTGTCTACAACACAACAAACATGGATAGCTTGCCATCACTTCAGAAATCTCATTACTAGAAAAGCAGCATGTTACCATTAGCATGTACACTATATACAAGGCATAACACACTCTTTTCATTCTACAAAAACTCCAAAATGTGCAGTTCCAGACAAAGCTACACTTTCCTCTTAATATTCTAAGAATGTCTCTGCAAATAAGGAAAATACATCCTCAAAACAGGAGGTTAGGAACAATGTAGAAACCTATTTTGTTGTGTATTTTTATACATAATAAATATAATAAAATGTATTTTATGTATTTATATTTATAGATAAAGCACATTCATCAAAAATAGGATAATAGGAAAAATGCCACACTGACAATTTTGAATATGTTTTAAGTAAATAAATGATGCTAAATGGATTTCACTCTGTAGGCAAATTCTTAATATTCCATAACTCTCTGGGAAAATAGCAAGATAAGACAAGTTTCTACCTGACGCTTTTATTACAATACTCTCTGCTAATGCTCATTGACTGAAAGATTTGAAGGATTGTAGTTAAAATTATTATGGTGATTCCCATAAATTATACTAATGTGTGTTGAAACCTGGACTTCAAAGTAATATGGTCCAGGGTACTTTACAAAGGAAATCAATAGTCCTAACTCAATTTTTAATTTGGGGAAGCCAGTTCACAGAGAGTCTGCTGAAGGTCACTCAGGCCATGCTTTAACAATTCAGCAAACTCAGCTCCAGGGTTCCTTGTACCAGATCAAAAACTCACCTGAAACTCTCTATACCAGCTCAAATTCCATATTCAATTTTCATGTTTATAAAAAGTTACACCAGCCTCAGTTGTTCAGGCTCACTCATACTGGAACATGGTTCAGCTGTTCACATAACTATGGCCTCTGAAAACCAAGTCCACGTGCACACCAGTGGGAAACCCTGACTCATGTGGTTATCATCCTGGGCATCCCACTGATCCATCCCATCTCCAGACGGGGGGGCGTCTGCATTACACAGAGCACATAATAACAAACACAAAATCACGGCCTTTCCAGCAGCAGCTGCCTGGGCCAAACAAGGTGCAAGGATCCCTGATTTCTGTCCCAACGTGCTTCTGGATACCCGGCGCCGACACGCCGGGCTGGGGAAGGGGCTATGGGAGAAGACGGGCAACCTTTGCCCGCCCCATCGAGAAGAGGGGCACCCTGCATTGTCCCACCTCCCTCAAGGGCGGGGATCCCCTCGAGAAGAAGGAGCCGCCGAGGCCGGGGTGTCCCGGGCGCGGCAGGCAGGACGGAGCCCCGCGGGAAGCGCCGGTACCTCTGAGGGCCTGGTGCATCCCCCCGATGCCGCTGTACAGCTCCAGCACCCGCAACGCCGCCATGCTCGGCCAGCCGCGCCCGCTGGCCCGCCCGCCGCCTCCCCCAAG